>VZTU01032080.1:154365-408927 GCA_013400835.1 Zapornia atra | reverse complement strand
ATTCATAAAACATGTACTAATTTCTTAAAGTACTTTAAATCTCAAGCCATAACTCAGTTTTCATTTCTAAATATATGTCTCCATTTCTATGAAACAGTTTAAAACTCACGACAAATTTAGATGAGAAGTTACAGATTTTACTCAGATTTGATGTAGCTGTATGGAAAGTCTTTCTAGTATAACTCTAGGCAGAAAAAACAAAAAAAAACCCCAAAAAAACCCCAAACAAACAAAAAAAAACCCAAAACACAAAACTTTAAAAAAGTTTCTGTAAATAGCAAACATATGATTTGCTTGACTCATTTCTATTTAAAACACTAAAGTATATATTACCCATTTCAAACAAAAACAGACTACTCTAGAAACTGGGTTTCACAAGCATCTTCAGCCATCTAAAGACTGATCAGAAGTGACCTCAATGTACTCACAGTAGAAAAACAAGCAAAATAAAACATCACCCCCAAGAAAGTCTGAAGTTACTTGAATAATGTTAAAATTACCACACAGTTAATGTTAGAGAAGTATTTATTAAGCATGATGAATCATTCTTTATTGAGGGAACCTCAACTAAAACCCATATAAATGCCTCTTATTTTTTTCAGTATTCAGATAAGGGTCTATATTCAAACTCTTAATTTGTATTACTGTTCCACTTCCTACTTTGCAAAGGATGCCAGTCTTGATAGCCAATTAATTACCACCCTATACAGTTAATTCTGTTGTCCCAGAATCTGGCTTTCCTCAAATCCTTCAGCAATACCTATTTCAGCTGAAAGATCGAAAGCTCCCTCCCATTTATAATGTTTTATTTACTGAGAAGTGTCAATACATGAGCATGATTAGAATGAGTCATCATATGATCAGGTTCTTGACAACATCTCTAACATTTTCCCATTTAATCCGTTCTGGGCAACATATCTGTCTAATAGTGGGTTTCAAAATCTTCAGGTCGGGTATCTTGTCCTTTTCTCTATTTCTGTACAGAGTTAAGAGCACTGATCAACAATATTCACTGAGTAATGTGGCCTACTGATCTTATTTTTCCAGACATTGCACTGGAATGCGATACACGCTTCTTAACACAGAGTTTGAATAATAATCAATTTATATCATCATGTAAACAACAAAATCAATACATAATTCTACAGCTTTGAGAATTTGCATGAACTCTTGGCTTCCTATATAAAATCTCTTGATAACTTCATTACAGTTTCAAGTAATATAAATTACATAAAGTGCCCTAATGACTCACTTCAACATGTAATAGAGGATGTTGTTCTTTAAGTAGCTTGTAAGAGAGGGGTCTACTTTGATAAGCTTGTAATATATCCTGAATTTAACACAACAAGGAAAGACAAAGCAAAGCCATATTAGAGGCCAATGGCTTTAATTATAAAATGTACCTTGAATTAGGGGATACCTTCTTTATTGCCTTAAAAATAGTAATGGTAGTATATAAAGGAAGCACCTAGCCAACCAACATCAACACAAAGAATTGGAGAGGCTAGATATGAATGAATATAAATGGATGTTTTTGAAATACTAAAGATGTTTCCAAAATGCACAGTTTATGACCTACCTAGACAAATCCTTCATGTCTGCCTTCCTTCAGATAGCTCCTAATTAATATATACCTATCTGTAACTAATTTAGATGGTGAATTCCTTAGAAGACAGACCATGCTAAATAAATGGTAAATAATAATTATATATATACATAGAAACAGAATAAACCCTTACTGGAGAGAAATAGATGTTTGAGGCTGCCATTAGCATAGCCACAGGGTAACATTTCCACCAATATGCAATATTTATCATGCTTTCAATCATAAAAATTATATTCATGTAATATCTTCAAGCTTATCTTATTCAAGCTAAACCAGTTATCCACAGTATATGGGTTCATCCTGGCTTCTAGGCCTAATTATCGCATCATATATGTAAATCATGCCTGACTTAATACTGCAGCTGTACACCAAATAGGAAAAATATACAGTAACGTGTTCCCTTGGGATAATATGTATGAACTGGAGTTCTGCCTAATTAACCTGATGTTTGAAAGGTTAAAAGGGGGGGGGAGTGGTGTGATTATTCTCACTATAACTTTAAGGGTGTTTTATTCATGGTGTAGTGAAATAGATAATTGTGTATAGATGTCATTGCCCCCTACTGGATCAGATCAAAACAGTTCAGTTGTTTATCTCATGGGGATGATAGAATTAGTTGTAGAAAATTTCCTTAAGTTAAAAAAAAAATATGTATCAGGTCCATATTTTTAGGCAAACAAGCATATGAATTTTATTCTTAAAAAAAATCCTAACAGCTCCAAGTAGACCTTCAGAAGCACAAGAACCAGAAAAGAATGTAGATGGAAAATGCTTAAATAACAATACAATTCAATATCCATGACTATCCTTGAAGTAGAGAGTAGCATGTATTCTTTTTTTGGATCTCGGGATCTCACCTATACATGCCGTTCTCTTCTGCATCCAGCATTCCGGTTTGGTGTTAATGTTTTATCATCCACCACTCTCTTTCTGTCATCAGTGTTTCATTTTTCAAGCCACTGAATCCTTGCATCTTCTGCATAGATTCTTGGCACATTTCTCTGTTATTTTCATTCTTTTCTCTTCAGTAGCATTCCTGATTTCTTCTTGTCTTCAGATTCCACCCAGACAACTAGATCAATAGTTGTTGCTGTGGATGTTTGGGTTTTAATTTGCCTTTGGACTTCTGCCCTGTGGGCTTTTGAAACAAGTTTAAAGCTCTTTTTACTATGATAATGAGTTTATGCCCCAAAATGACCTTCTTGTCACCATCTATCTTCCATTCCTTTGACATGAAACAATTTAGAAAAGAAGCAAGCTGAACTTTACAGGCAATATCTACAAATTTCACAAGTTGAAAACCAGTAAGTTTTGTGAAAAGATAAGAAAAGCTTTCTCACTTCTTACTATGGTTTGCTGAAAGGAACATGAGGTTTATTTAATTTACATACCTTTTAATATGACCAGGTCATAATAATTAAAAAATTTAAATAGGACAGCAAAACCAAAACAAAATCCCCAAAACAGAATAGAATTGGGGTTGGTAGAAACATAGAAAGCCATTTCACTAACCATCCTTTTCCCTTAAAATTTCAAAAACAGAGAAGTCATGTTGGTTGAGAGTCTCATATTTAGATTCCTTTAAGGTTACAAAGGTACTTACGATTTCACATATGTGAACAGTCAGGCAACAGCTTAAATAACAACGGATTGTAGTCAAAAATACCGAGTATAATTCCTAATTTTTGTAGGATAGTGGTACACTGAGGATGGATTCTTCTGACTGGTCTTTCTATCTGTGTCTATTCATATGCTGAAGAAGCATAGCCTTGTTCCAGGGTTTTCCTTCTTTTTCCTAATAGGGAAAGTTTATAGACAACTGTGAAAGGCAATCTTGTGTATACTGGTGGCCAGATACAATAGAATCATGTGGCAATAATCTGTGAATATTTTTACAGTGAACTGGAAAACTTCTTTGTCTGCTGCATCTGACCTTGATTTCCAGCTTCCTATTGACCTCTTCAAAACTGACTCAACTCTTTAGTCATACAGTTACAATTAATTTAGAAGAGAAACTGTACCTGTATCATTTCTACTATTTTAACATTGATCTGTTGCTGAGAATGATGATAAGGAATTTTTAACTTCTCAGAATGTGTAGGGGGGACAATGAGAAAATCCTCACCATTTTTCACCCACTTCACCTTTTTTAGAAACTCTTGTAATTAATTCAGACATTGCACTACCTACTTATCAGTTCTCTCCAAGTGATCATCTCATAATCAAAATTTTAATATTAAATACTTTGAAAAAAGCAATCCCAATAGTTCAGGGGGGAACACAGAATTTGTTGTATTTCTACTAATAAGAATCACACTGTCAATCATCACTTTGAAAAGCAGGGACATATGATTTACACAGTAAAGTTCATCCAGAGTTAACAGTTTCCAAAAAAGAGAGAGTTCCAGACTTTGCTTGGATCTCATTTTCCTCAAAATCCAGTGATGTTAAGATCCAGAGGTTTGATCCCTGTGTAATGGAAAACAGAAAGAAAATTTCCCAGTGTTTCCATCAGGCAAAAATACATTTTATCATGAACATCAAAAAGAATCTCAAAATTGGGAAGATGACACACAATAGCACAAAATTAAACTGAAACGGATCAAAAGTTCACTTTGGATAATAATTCAAAGCTTATGAAAATTATCCAAACTATTCAGATCAGCAAAATTTTTTTTTTTAAAAGTAAAGCTAAAGAAATCTAGAAAAAACTAGCAACATTATTAGTAAATTAGAACTAGTCTGCCTCTCCATATGATGAGATTTATAAATGAGGTTATTAGAAAAATTATCTCTTCAGTTATGGTTAAGAAATCAGAGAGTAACAATGAAGTTAAGCACAACTACAGTCTGGGCAGAGAATGAATTGAGAGCAGTCCTGAGGAGAAGGACTTAGGGGTTCTGATGGATGACAAGCTCAACATGAGCCGGCAGTGTGTACTAGCAACTCAGAAGGCCAACCATGTCCTGGACTGCATCAAGAACAGCGTGGTCAGCAGGTCAAGGGAGGGGATTCTGCCCCCTTGCTCTGCTCTCACAAGACCCCACCTGCAGTACAGCATCCAGCTCTGGGGTCCCTATTACAGGAAGGACATGGAACTGTTGGAGTGAGTGAGGGGAAGGCCACGAAGATGATCAAAGGGCTGGAGCATCTCTCCTGTGAAGACAGGCTGAGAGAGTTGGGCTTGTTTAGTCTGGAGAAGAGAAGGCTCCAGGGTGACCTAATTGCAAAGAACCAATAATTAAAGAGGTCCTACAGGAAAGTGGAAGAGGGAGTGTTCACTAGAGAGTGTAGTGATAGGACAAGGGGCAATGGCTTTAAGCTGAAAGAGGGTAGGCTCAGGTTAGATGTTAGGAAGAAATTTTTTACTATGAAGGTGGGGAGACACTGAAACAGGTTGCCCAGAGAGGCTGTGGAAACCCCATCCCTTGAGGAGTTTAAGGCCAGGTTAGATGGGGCTTTGAGCAAGCTGATCTAGTGGAGTGTGTGCCCGCAGTTTGGAGTTGTCATAATCTGCTTGGCTTCTCCTTCCTTTGAAAAGAGTGACCTCAGGGTCATGCTCTTTTTACGTTATAGTAGATCAGCAATTTTTCAGCATCAGATTGTCAATGTTTTGTTGTATCATATCCTTTCTGCAGTCCCATCAATGTCATAAGTATAATTCCATGATATGACCATCTTCTGCATTCAGTGGACAGATCACGTATTATGTAGTAGTTATGCATTATTTCCAAAGAGAAACTTTATATTTTCTTAAAAACATTAAGACAAAAAGGTGAATCAAGATCTTATACATACAAAACAAGACACGAGTCTAAGTGACTTCAGTGAAAGGCCACCAAGAGGCTCAGCGTGGGACCATTCGCCCTTTGAGGAGGGGCTGAGGGATCTGAGCTGCTTCAGCCTGGGAAAAGGGCAGCTTTAGAAGCTGGAACCAGACTCTTTACAGGGGTGTGCAGATGGAAGATGAGAAAGCAAGCATAAACTGAAAATGAGATAGGTTCAGGCTGGACATAAGGAAAAGCTTTTTATCCATGAAAACAGTTGGGCATTGGAACAGGCTGCCCAGAAGTGCTGTTCAGAAGTGTTGTGGCAACTTCATCCCAGAAGGGTTTCAAACCTCAACTGGTCAAAGTTCTGAGCAACCTGGTCTGACCTCAGAACTGACCCCGTTCGAACAGGAAGTTGGACTTGAGGCCCCTCCCAGCCTGAATTATCTTGTGATCCTATGATCTGGTAAGATTTGTGGAAGATGGAATAAATGAGATTCTATGGCAGCAGATCACCTTTTTGTATCGCTTAAGGGTGCACACCTATCCAAAAACCAGTTTGTTGCTCCCAGTCAAGAGGAACCCAAGAGCTGGGTAGCTAGTGTCTTCCATGTCTTTCACAAGTGATTGTGGTCAGACCACTTAGTGTCTTGGTATTTGTAAGTTTGTGATCGTAAGGGTAATTTCACAGGGAACTGCATTGGACTTAGCTCTGAGTCCTGTTTTCTTTCAAGAGAAGCAGGAAGAGAAAATGTTATTATTTGGTGACTGACCTGGTTTCACACTAAGATTTAATTTTCACAAGAAGCTACGAGGGGATACAGCCAGTACAGGTGACTCAAACTAACGAAAGGGGTACTCCATACTGTATGACATCATGCTCAGCATATGAAGGGGATTGGCTGGGTAGGAGAGGCAGCTCAGGCATGGGCTGAGTGTCCAGTTGTCTGGTGAACAAATTGCATGGTACATCAACTGTTTGTATATTCCAAGTACTGTTGATGTTACTTTCCTCTAGTAAACTTTCCTCCTAGTAAACTGTTCTTATCCCAACCCACAAGTTTTATCTTTTTTCTTTCTGTTCTCCTCCCCAACCCGCTGGGGACAGGGGAGGAGTAAGCAAGCATCTGCCTGGTGCTTAGCTGCCAGCTGCAGCTACAGGACAGTGACCATTTTTACTCTAAATCCTCAAATGGGAATCACTCCTAGCTGTCACATGGACCTCAGGTGTCTTCTATAGGAATCATGTTAGTCTTTTGATCGGACCTTTCAGAAGTGGCTGACAGATGTATAGAACTCAAATAAGAGACCCTCGTGCTGTGGGAATTTTCCTTTCCAATAGTGCCATGCAAAGTCCAAGGGCAAAAGGATGCTGAAATATTTCCTAAAGATAATGCTGGATGTAGAGTGTGGATTTCACAAGATATTCACAGAGATTCGTGAATGAAAACAGAGACACCAATCAAAGATACCAATTACTTTTCTTGTAATGGCTAAAGGAGTTTTCACCAAAGCTGATTTAATTTGGTGTCACTCTGCAGCCTCCCTTTGTGGCCAGCAGACAGAAACGAGCTTCCTACGAAAGGCCTAAGCCTTAGGCTTTTTCTTGACTTTAACTGAAACTTAGAGAGACTGGCACTTTATTGACAACCTCCTAGATGGCCTGCTAGTAGCAGCCAGAACACAGAATTATATCAGGATCATGATGAATAGAAGAGTTAGAAGTTATGACACTATTGAGGAAAGAAATATCATTATGAAAGAAGCTTGAGGAAAGAATAAGTAGGGGAAGTAATTTGGGAAAAATGTCAAGAAAGCCCAAATACAGGTCAGTAAAATGACTAGCACTAGGTTCAAGGCTTGTTTGGGTAGGTGGGAATGCTTCACTACTGCTTGTTAGACCACAGAGAAAATAATGACAGTGATAGTACCACACCATACTAGAAATGGGATTCAGGTCCCAGTTCAGGCAATCACCTGTCAAAATTTAATGGTCTAAACTCCCATTAAATCCTCAGCTAGTTAGGAAAATTACTGGAATCTAAAGCTGGATTCAGTAATTTTTAGGTGTATCTAAATGTAAGTGTATTAACCTGCAAGATGAATTCCATCCTGTATGTCAGTCAAATGGATGTTCCCAGTATAGTGTCTATAGTTTATAAAGTACAAATCAAAATATAAAGACAATTTAACTCTTATATATCTTCAGTCCCTCTAGAAAACTAGCAAACAATACATTTGTGCAGTTTTAAAACAACAGTACTGGTTAAAGGAGGAAAGAAATCATCACAGCTTTTCTGAGAAAATGAAACTGTAAAGGAACATACAAAAAGACCATTCTACTCCGAACACTTTCTATCTAAAACCAGACATAATTAAAGTGAGGAAAAGAAAAAAGTTTGCCCAAACATGCACATACGTCAATTTACTGAAAACATCTCCATGTTTTCATGGAGCTGAGAAGTATATAAGAACTGTAATGGAACAGAAGTAACTTTTAGAAGATAATGGCTTGGTGAACTGGTTCTGAGAACATAAGAATACACATGGACCTGATCTGGGAGCGTGAGAAGCATGTAAGACACTGTAGCAGGCAGCAAACACCAGAGCACTCATTAACAAAATTCTGCTTTAAAATGCACTTAAGGAAACACCTAACTTTTGAACTGACTAAGGAAATGAAGGTTGTTCTTAAAAGTTTTCTGAAATCAGGTCATTGCAAGCTTTGATACATACCTAACTTGGAAATTACAGGAATGGACAGAACAGAAATGTGCTGGAGTAAAAGCAGATGAGTATCAGAGGCTAACTGAGCTTGGCAAAACAGGTCCTAAAAGAGAGAATTGCACCAGCAAGATCCTTAACTTCCAAAGTGTTTATATTTTAACAGTCCGTGCCTTTCAGAAATATATCCAAGATTCACAACATGAATGTCAAACATAAAGTCTAGTGATATTTTGGGTTGTGAATAGGCACCCTTTTCTACAGTGTTTTACAAACTTTTAGTACATGTTAATTTCTAAAATAAATAGGAAATAAAAAAGTATCTCCATCTACTGAATGTTGTTTTTGCAGAACAGACGAGATCTATAGCAGTGATTTTATCTCCAGTGTAATTTATTTCTGATTTAATTTGATGGCATTAACCAAGAGAATGACTTAACTGGAAAAACTGGTGAAAAGAAAATTAAAGCCAAGTTTTAGATGTGTAATAGCTTTTTTTTTCCCCAACAGTGTATTTTTGAAACAGATCAGTTTACTAAAAGGTTTAGTATTCTTTGAGACGATAAGTGAAAATATTGTCAACACCTTCCATTTCTAGCTGATGGATTTGAGACTAATGAGAAGTGAAGACCATTCAAATACTAGTGGCTGGAGATAGGAAATGTGAAGACAAATTGGAGAACTATATTAAGCAACACAGGGGAAGTAGACTGTGATAAGACACATAACAAATATAGCTATCCCCACAGCAGTTTAGTGAACAGATCAAAACTAGAATTAAAGGTGTAAAAGTGTTGAACTGCTGCAATATATTGGGAAACCGATCCAGCTATGAAGCAACATCTTTTGAGTTCTAAAAACCCATGAAAACAGGTAAGATTAATAATATTGAGAAAATAAAGCCTCATCATCAATACCCTATGGGCTTCTTTCTGAGCTGTTTATTCAAAGCATTACTGCCCCTGCCTATAAAAGGATGGGGAAAAAAAGAACAGGGAGGGAAAAACGAATAACCTTATCAAACCTCTCTCCCTCTGCACAGGCTGACAGAGAGTTGTGTAAGCTTCCACTTAGAGAAGATGCAATGCCAAAACCCCTGAGATCCACACAGCCACCAGGACTGGCAGCAGCACAAGGCCAGGCAGGGGCAGGGGCTTTTTTTCACACTCCTCTAGTGTACTTTTTTTCACTTTTTCCTCTAGTGGCGTTAAATATCATCTGCTGTAATTCCAAATCTTCATTAAGGCCTACCAGTAGGTAAGTGTTAGGGAACATTTTTATCAGCTGAGACTGATTTTATGTTGTGTTTTCATATGTTTAGATATTTGTAAATAAATGTAGCTGTATATAAAAATATTTAAGTATAATTAATTAAAATGTAACTATGTAAATAAAACACACATGAATGCACAAACACTGAGAGTCATCTTCAGGAAATGTCTACATGCATCATTTGTGATATAGCAGACTACTTCCAAATAATTGGAAATAAGAATCATATTTTTGTATGATAGAATTACATAATTGTTGTGGCTCTGGAAATCACCTGGTCCAACACCCCTGCTCAGAACAGTGTTCAAAGCAGATACAAGTTTTTTTCTTTCTTTTCTTTTTTTTCCCCTGTTTTAGTTAATAGTAAATTAAAAGAAGAATTCAGAGGTAAGGGGCACCTGGGCAGGGTTCCTTATATCTCCACCATTTTCTTTGTGAATGCTGACAGCTCACTTAGCAGCAGATCCATTAGGTAACCTGGAGATTGAGCATGAGTTGACAAAGCTGTGTTTCCTTGAATCTTATTATGTGGAGAAAGTTTGTCAACTGGGAGTGGGAGTGGACAGAACCCAGAAAGCTGTAAAAGGAGGCAACAACTAAGGCACTTAAGACACATATAACTCTGAAGGGTTTGTATTGATAGACACGATTGGTCTCCGGGACTTAGAGGCATAGGTATTATGCCTCTAATTACTCACATTAAACTCAAGCTGGTCATGGAGGAGTTCACTTAGTGACTAGACATCTATAAAGTCTGAAGATGAAACTGGAATTCCTCTATTGGGAGAAAAAACTTGCATTTCTGGATTTCAGAGGAGTGCACTACTTTTCTAAAGTGAAGAACATGAAGCATCTTGAGTGATATTTTGTATCTGAAGACATTGAGACTACTCTGTTGACATTTTACTCTCTGCTGCCAGTCATGCTCTGAGCACAGCCATGGGATCCTCAGGTGCTTTATGGAGCGAGTGCAAATGGGCTGGGGTGTCAGATACACAGCTAGCTCTGGTGATAAAGTGATGTTGGTGCAGGTCCTTAGGCAGTTGGATGGATCTGTTTGATGAATAATCTACTTTCCCCTATTCCCCTCCCTTCTGCCTCAACTGTCCTTCAGGATGGTGAAAGTTAGGTGCTTTCTTCCAGGCAACAATATTTACCTTGTCCTTTCATGTTGAACTGAAGAGTCAAGTGTTTGCTAGGTGAGACCAGATGCACACTACCTTGCAGTCTCAGTGCAGAAGTACCTAGGCCACTTGAAAGGCAGTATCAGAGAGTAAGGGATGTCTGAATTTATTTCTTGTAGAAGCTTAAACTCCCAGCTGAGGTCTGTGCCACCATGAAAACAGCATTCCCTGCCTCTAGAAGGAGATAATGAAGCCTGAGATCTTGTTTGTTGCTAGGAGCACTTGGAAGGGGGCAGGTTCTTCTCTTTGTGCTTGTTTTCTAATCTGATGTCAAATGCATTACTGTGTGATGGCCCAAGTTCAACAGGAGGGGTGGACTCTACCTCACCCACACTGAGGACAGACTTGTTGGGAGAGGTAAGGTCATGGGTGGTGTGTCTGGAGGCCCCTTCAGGTCAACCAAACTCCAGGGAACTGAAGTTGCAGGTGACTCATCTGATGACTAAATCATGGATGTGACAGCAGGTACCACCACTGCCTTACCCAACTTGAGTAAGTCAGGCTTGTTTTGAGCATATTCAACACTGTGAGCTCTACAGAGGACTAAAATACAAATATTTTTCTCTTCTGAACTTTGAAAAGCCTCTGGCAGGAGGAAAACAATCACTGCAGTAGAGGTAAGGGCCTGACCCAACATGATCACAAGCACTGTTTTAGACTCTATAGATTTTTCTCTATTGAAGCTTCATATTACCAACCTGATCTCCTTCTGTGACAAGGTGACCTGCCTAGTGGATGAGGGGAAGGCTTTGTATGTTGTCTACTTGGACTTCAGTAAAGCCTTTGATACTGTTCCCCACAGCATTCCCTGGAGAAACTAGCTGCTCATGGAATAGATGAGTATACTCTTCACTGGATTAAAAACTGGCCGGACAGCAGGCCCAAAGAGGTGAATGGAGCTAAATCCAGCCTGCAGCAGGTCACAAGTGGTGTTCCCCAGGGCAGTGCTGGGGCAGGCCTTGTTTAATATCTTCATTAATGATCTGGACGAAGGGCTTGAGTGCACCCTCAGTAAGTTTGCAGATGACACAAAATTGTGTGGGAATGTCGATCTGCTGGAAGGCAGGAAGGCTCTGCAGAGGGACTTGGACATGCTAGATCGATGGGCAGAGGCCAACTTCATGGGGTGCAGCAAGGCCAAGTGCTGGATCCTGCACTTTGGCCACAATAACTCCAGGCAGTGCTATGGGCTTGGGGCAGAGTGGCTGGAGAGCTCCCTGGAGAAGGACCTGGGGATGTTAGTTGACAGTCAGATGAACACAGATGAGCAGGCAGTGTGCCCAGGTGGCCAAGAAGGCCAACAGCATCCTGGCCTGTATCAAGAATAGGGTGACTAGCAGGAGTAGGGAAGTGATTGTTCCATTATACTCAGCTCTGGTGAGGCTGCACCTTGAGTATTGTGTCCACTTTTGGGCCCCTCACTACAAGAAGTATGTTGAGATATTGGAGCATGTCCAGAGAAGGGCAACGAAGCTAGTGAAGGGTTTGGAGCACAAGTCCTGTGTGGAACCGCTGAGGGAGCTGAAGAGGCTGAGGGGAGACCTTATCGCTCCCTACAACTACCTGCAAGGAGGGTGTACAGCGGTGGGGTCAGTCTCTTCTCTCAGGTAACAAGCAATAGGACAGGAGGAAAATTGTACCAGTGGAGATTTAGGTTAGATATCAGGAAGAATTTCTTTACTGAAAGGGTTGTCAGGCATTGGAACAGGCTGCCCAGGGAGGGGGTGGAGTCACCATCCCTGGAGGTACTTAAAAGGCATGTAGATGTTGTGCTTAGGCACATAATCTAGAGGTGGACTAGACAGGGTTAAGCTATGGTTGGACTTGGTGATCTTAAAGGTCTCTTCTAACCTAAGTGATTCTATGATTCTATACACCAAAGATGTTTGAGATGCTTCCACACATTAAACAGAGTTTCCTGAAAAAAAACCCAAACAAACAAACCACTGAATTTAAACTCTTGAAATGTTGCTTAACAGACTTTCAGGCATATAAATATGTTATTGAATGCTGGTTCTGAGGGCACAGAATCTATCTCAAATATGGGGTAACAGTGCCATACTTCCCAGAAACTAAATATGAAATCTCTCAATAACATCCCACTCTCAGGACCAGAATGAATGTCTTTCCGAGTGACAGTACAAAGCACAGGCTGCCTCCTAAGTTGAAGTCTACTTAAAACATTCACAAAACCCTGGCCTTGGAGCTAAGATCAGCTAATGCCCAAGAGAATATCTTGGGCCAATCTCTAAATGCTGCAAAACTGACCACTTAAATTTGTGTGGGGAAAATGGCAAATAGGCAGCCAAAACACTGCTTGCAGCCTTCCTCTCCCTCCCCTCCCCAAGACTCCAAGAGACATTTCTCTGAGAAATGTCATCCGTGACACAGAACTTCTTTAATTAAAGATGACAATTCAAGTGCAGCAGAATGGGATGTTATATCTCCCAGCTTGCCATTTGTAATTGTGAGTAGGTCAGTCACAATCAGATCTGTGTGCTTTAGAGTCCTGTTTGCCTTTCCAATACTTAAGTATTGAGTTGGGGACTGGCTTTAAAATAATGTTTTACATTTTGCCTTTCATATTAATTCCTATCAGTTGCAGTGGCACTTGTATATGAGAACACATTTGATCAGCTACAGACTTTCTCATTGCTGAGCTCAGCCAGAAAAACCCTCCTGACTGCAGCAGAAACGTTACCAATAATCCTAGAAAAATCATGTGTTGCCAGCATTTAATGGCTAGCTCTCTGATTAACAACCTGAGGTAAACAGAGGGCAGTTAATAACATAAACCATTGTGGTTTATAATATCAATAATGCCATGAAACAACTCCGTTTTGGAGGACTATTGCTGATATAAAGTATATTCAACAAGGTACACTAGCAATGTTATATATTTAAAGGAAGAAGGATGGGCTGGATACAACATTGGTTGTTCCACACCATTAACAACCCTATTTTTCCTTTCAGAATACAGCTCTTTTGGCTATGTTTACAGTTTTACTTTTGGATCGATACAAACTTTATAGGGCAGAATTTTTTTTCTCTGCTTCTCTCACAGCAGTAAGAATTGCCAGCACAGTCAATATACAGAATTGCCTGGCTCAGCACCAGAGGAGATAGTGCTAATCAAAGTAACAGCAGCAAAACTTGAACCGGACCTTAGAAGGAGAAGGTATTGCAGACTAATTCATTAATCTGTTAAACCCCTGTGTCAGCGAGAAGTATTCTCTTTAGTCGAGTGTCCTTAATAGGATATATCAGGCTCTGAACCTGAGGCAGTTCAGTTTTCAAGTCCAGCAAAAAGTACCAGGACAGGGATCTGAAATGTAATAAAAACATTTGCTATATATATGCATCCAGACATCATCTAAGTAATCTCTACTGCTGAATGAGTTATAATCAAGTTCTGTCTAAGCAACAACAAAGTATGATATTTTTCTTCAGCAGGATAAATGATCACTAGAAAAATAGTTAGAAAAATAACAATTATATAACAGCAATTGGCTACTATTATTAGCCACATACTAAATTCATGGTGCAGCCTCTCCTAATAATCGTGAAGCCCATCTCTCCTTATTCATAGCAGGAGTGACGACACCAGGAAGCATCATGTTTTCAGAAGTATGCTTGCTAGTGGGACACTCCACAAGGCATGAGTCAGTTAACCCATTCACCAGGGTTTCCAGTTTTGTGATAATATTAATAAGCCTCTTGAAATGCTAAAGAATTCAAAATAGGTTAAGGGAAAAAAAAAACCTAAAACCAGGTTTCACTGAGAAGCCAAGAATAAATAAGAATTTTTTTTTCCCAGTCCTCACACTCCAAGATAGAAAAGCACAGCCTGTAATCTGTAAAGCCAACAGTTTGCCCCAGTGTCACATAAAATAGGTTTGACGAGGATTTAAAGGAAAAGATGGGATGGTTTATTGTTTTATTTCTGTTCTGCTTGTAAACTCTGAAACCCTTTAGAAAGATGGACCAAATTTTGTTCTTGCTTTTAATACTAAAAAAAAAAAACCCAACCAAACCCTGTCTCTGGCTGACATCAGTGATGGAAAGTTTACACAAAAGGATTTAATTTCAAAAAGTTTTAAATTAAAAAAAAAAAAAAAGCAACAAACCGACAAAAGATTATCTATTGGAACCTGAGTAACAAACTTGCATATGGCTTAAAGAAGAGAATAACAGCTAATATTCTGGAATAACATGTTTTTTAAAATTTTCTATAGCAGAAAATGGAGAAGGTACTGAGTTGGCAGCAGCAGCAGGATCGGACAGGGGGAACCCTTTTTACCAATAAAAGCCACCATTAGTGGATTTTTATATTTTTTTCCCCAAGGTGTCTCCATTGAAGAATTATGGGAAAGAACAGAATTTTTTTTTTCACTTTGGGAATTTCAATGAGAAAACTGAACATTTAGGTTTCCAATGAAAACCCGTTTTTAACAAAATTTAATCAAAATGTTTCCTTTCGTACTGAATTATTCTGAAAGAGGAGAAGGGTAATTTCTCAAACAGCTCTACTGACAATGAAATTCTTCAGGATTTCACAACATTGCTTCCTACTGTGTTTCCTCCAACTCCAGAGAAAAACAAATGCAAAGATTTGCAAAGCATTAAAATAGTGGCAGGCGTGTGATTTATTGTACTACGCATGATTTAGAGCACCATGTTTACTCTACGCTGGTAGCACATCTGCAATGGCATTACATGACTTTTCTCAATAAAAGAAAACAGTGGCAGGAAGCAATTATATAGAAAGGCCCACTAATACAAGGCACGTAGCCTTTAAAAATAGGAGGGATTACTTCCTATATGAAAGTTAAATCAAATCATGTGGATCACACTGTAATTATTCTTTTTTTTCAAATCTTGTTAGGTATAGAGATTATTGGTACTTGGGAGGCAAACAGCAGGGATATTAACAGCAGTGGCAGCATCGTATTGTTTGTCAGATTCAGAAATGAGCCAAATATTATCCCCGTCCTTTCACTGCTGTTTACCTGATTAATCTGAACCTAACTGGCTCCTCTCTCCTTGATGCTTGCGCGAAAACGGCTTAAAGGAAAACAAAAAAACTTGCTCAAAAATGTGCCTTACTGAGCTTCTTGTGGCTCCTGTTGCCAAGGAAACATGAGCAAATTCCTTTCAGAGAATACCCTGAACTGCTTAAGCCAGCCAGGCTTCAACCTGGTATCAGAAAAGGAAACAAAGACTGAAAACAAACAGGACAACATGGTTGTAAAGCCCATCGGGGAGAGAGGGAAAAATAAACTGAAGGATAAAGCATCTGCTAGCGAAGAACGTCTTTCATTTAGGTCAAATCAAGGCTTTTCAATCTCTATCTATTGTTCCTCCTCTGGAGAAACCCGTTACTTCAGACAAATGGGAGAGAGAATAGGTCTCTTGTTTCAGTTATTGGGTTGATGGTGTTACAAATCATCTGTCTTTTGGAAAACCATCTATTAGTGTTCTCTGATCCTTCATGAAAAGGAAGCTGATTAAAATTATTAACAAAATTATCTTCCACATTTTATTTTGAAGTGTGATCCTGGCTCGGAAAGGAACAATATCAGTAATTATCAGTGGTTTAATCAGATGCCTTTTGTACAGTTTTCTCTCTTCCTCTTCCCTCCTCCCTTTCCTATTTTCTTTTCTGCTTTTTCTGATTAGAAATCTCAATGGTTTCATTAAATGTTTAGGGCCAAATTCTGGCACTCTGCAGAGCTGGCAAGAAAAATGTTACAAAAGCATCTGTATTATGAGCCCATGTCCTGTCCAGCCCAGACCCTGCACACTTCATATCCCTTCTCTACAGCATCACTCCCTGAAGGGGTCATTCGTTCCAGGAGTTGATGCATGGGTTGGGGCGCTTAGAGCCTTGTGTGCATGGCTTATAGACTGCGATGATCACATCCTCTGATCTTCCGGGCCCACCCTTTCTATCCTCATCATCACTGTATGGGAGCATTCCATCACCCTGGAATGCACCTCAGGGGACTGGTCGCGGACACGTGAGACATCACGCCTGGGCTTTCTCTGCCACCACACTCTGAGGAGTGGGATGGTCAAGGTGGATAAGTACCTGATATCAGACTACTGGCACTGCAAGAGGGAGGAATGAAAGGTTCTGACCATCAGAGGTGACTCTCAAGAACTCAGGTTTACACTGCAGGTTTCAAAGGACTTTTTCTGATGTAACAGGAAACAGAATAAAGGCAATCCGGTCTCAAATCAATAGAAGGTGCCTTCTAAAATGATGCCTTTTTCCGTGGGGCTCACAGCAACAGAGTGTAACACATGGAGTGATCGTAAGATGGAAAGTAGTTAAGGATAATTCAGCTGGTACTTGGAATAATACTTAAAAATGAAAGAGCAAGTCTATAAAAATATGTTTAAAATATACATTTAATTAGACCTTTCTCTGATCCTCTGGTACTGTGGCAGAATACTTCTGAGGAGCTAGAAAAAGAGGTGTAAATCACAGTGATTTCGGGAGGGATGCCATAAGAGAGCTGGGAACTAAATTGAAGAACTGCTGGGGCTTCCCTGGAGGCCTTAAATAGTCACTTACCTTACTTATGCCGCATTTTCCATCCTTGCTTTAATGTTATTTAAATAAATATAGAGGGTTTTTTTCCCCCACTGTGCTTATCCTAAAGTTTTTTAGATAGCAGATAAGAGGAAAACGAGCAAGAATGTGAAAGAAGCTGTGTCAGAGAAGCGTGTGAGAGTTGGCAAGAAATCTTTGGCGCTATTGTGATTGACCAGCTAAGAATGCAGCAAGAGCCAAACAGCCCTCTCTGTGGATTATTTCTGCACAGGGTATCTGTGAGTTTGTACTTATGGAATTTCTGCCTGATCCTTCCATTGGGAAGATGGGATTTGCTCTCCACGTGGATTGGGAGGAAAGTTCAACCGCCCAAAACTTCAATTCCTGGCAAACTTGGCTATAGTCAGAGCCATCTATGCAGCTTGCCTGATACTGGGAGAAAAACATTTTTAAGTACATGATAGCTAATACAAAGCTCCATCTGTAAGTGTAAGAAAGGTACATTTTAAACACTTGATACTCAGCAGGTTTTGAAACAATGGAAGCATATTTTACTTGTTGTGTGTTTTAAATATTGGGGTGCAAGTGTCATGTCTACGCAAAAATCCCTGTAAGGTTTTGGGTAAACAAATCTATCATGAAATACACTCTCTTTTTAAACATAATTTTCTGTATGCAAAGCTAAAGTAAAATTCATAAGAGAAAATTTAGAAAAAAAAACCCCTCTGTTTGTAGTTACACTCATTCAGAACCATAGGATATCTGTTCTGCTGCTCCGGCAGCTGTAGCTTATGAGACCTGCAAGGTGTGTTTGATAGAAATGCTCAGAAACCATTCACAGAGATACTAAACTCATCCTACATGCTCTGCTGTATCTGGAATCTTTCACTTCTCCAAGCCCTGTGGAAGCTCTAAGTAACCAAGCTCCCATGAAACCTCTGCCTTGTGTGGCTTTTAGACAAGGCTCCAGGAGAAGGAAAGGAGACATAGTACACAATAAATTATTCTGATTTGAATGAGAAAGGGGAGCAGTGAGACAATAGCAGCATCAACATTTGCTGCCTACTGTCTTTCAATCCCACAGGATGAGTAGAGCTGTGCCTCACTCTGTGCCCAAATCATCTTCATTCCCTTTCACTTGTGCACAAATCTTATATTTTTTTAATCCCTTTGTTGTTTATCTGATGTTCTGAATGATCTCTTCTACCACTAAATAAATTTTCCATTTGGAAAAAATAGATTTCTTCCCTAGAGATTATGAAACAGAATATTTTAACCACCAACAAACTTTCATTTGATAACATCTGAAATTCTGATCTGCAGCCTGAAAAGGATCCAAGCTACTGAGTTTAAAATGTAAATTAATCCTCAATGGATTTCACTGAGTGGAAATAGGGTGCACCATACCTGAAGCCACCACTGAATTTCTCAAGACTAGCACCTGGAAGAAGAACCATCTGTAGTTCTCTCTAGCTCTTCTCTCCAGCCCATCTATCCCTACTACCTTTTGCTGGTATCAGCAGCTCTGTGCACCTCTTCCACCTTTGAGGCAAGAGGTGCTACTGTATCTGGCCATCACATAGGTCATAATATCTCTCTTTTACCTAACAAAGTCATATGCAGGAAGTAGGGAGCATTTTCGGGTTAGGTACTAAAACCTCCCTTGTAAGAGGTTCAGGACAGCTAGGGTAGCTCTCCTTTTTGTAACTATATTCCTCCAGGACAGCTGTTCTAAATTCAGTTTCAGAGGAACAGTAGGAATAACCCAAGTGCTAGAGAAGTGCAGGTGCCGGTCATGGATGACAGGCCTCACTCCTGCAAGACCTGACTGGAGATGCAGTCACTTTTGGGATCAAAATGTCAGACTCCTTTTGATGACATGAACTTTTCTGACAGGTTTGAGGCACACGGCAGAGACAGGAGCAGAGACAACAAGGGAGTTCTTTGTTGAAAATGAAAGAGGATAGGAAGGAAAGGAAACATGAGATCCATTTTAAATCTTTGGAAGAGTTCAGCTGTCAGGGGAAAGATGCTGTAGAAGGACCACGTAAAACAAACATTATTATCCTAGTTACAAAAGCTCACTTAATCCTTCTTATTACTGGTGAACCTCAAAAGCATGGTTTCTACATGCTTTTAGTATAACAATGGCATCAAACTTATTTAAAGATTAAAACCACAAATCTTTTGGGAAAAAATATGGATGCACCTTATTAAATCCAGGTACATAATCCTGGATATGTATAGCCTAGAGCAGAGATTGGGGGTGGGATGGAGCAGGGTGGGCAGTGACAGGTTTCCCAACCTCCTCAGCAGCTTCGCAAAGAGTAGATCTGAAGCACTATCTGACATCAGCATATCTGTAATATCCACAGTTTTAATATGCTGTTTATATGTATTTATTACTCCAGTTGGAAATCGGAAGCACTGTTACTTAAGTGCTGTTTGTCTTCCTTTTTCTTTATTACCGCAATCAGTAAGATTGATCTTAATTAAAAGTCTAAAGTTCAATGATAGTTTAAAAAGGAGTACCTTTAGTTTCGATGGCCTCTTGAAAAGGATACCTGGATTTTGTTTAAAAAATGAGAATGCTGTAGTTTTTGTTATAATTTGCTTAGCAGATTCTATTTCCGTGCCTGGCTTTAAGGGTTACCTTCTCAGAGAAAACAGCTGTGCGTGTCCCTGATAAGCTAGTGCTGCACTGAAGTCCCACATGTGTCCTCTTTGGGCTGCGTAATGCAGTACAACCCAACATCTAATAACAATGGTCGTCTCCGCATGAAATAAAACGTGACAACCTGAAATAAAACTGGTACTTTGTAACAGTGTTGTATGATTCCAGATTTATGTGGGATTTTAATATATCTTAATAGAGCATTAAAAAGTGCACCCAAGGTGTTAAGGACAACAGCAAATACAACAAAGGTCTTCTTACCAGTATGTCTCCTAAAGGATACAAATTTCACAGTGCGCAAAATTTAGTATTTATTTCAGCTATATTTTCCATTTCCAATATTTATATGCCATATACCCAGTGAAATAAAGAAAAAGCAGCAGAGAGATCAACCTCAGAGTGGCTGTATTCAGGCCATTGTATGAATGGCCTGTCCTCACCTCAGAAATGAACCATTTAACAATAAAGGCTAAAATTAGCAGGATTATATGGTACAGTTTTGTATTTGTATACATCTTTCCAAAGGTTTCCATCTTTACTAAAAGCAGCATAAGAAAATTTTAGTTATCACCTGTGGTCAAGATCTGAGTCCCTGCAGCAAAGGATGACCCATTAGCACTAACCATAAACAGTTCTTTAGGGCAGATTGCTCTTGCAATGGCAGCACAGACCCTGGTAAGGCAGGAAACCTGGGTCCTTGCTGCTCTTCCAGCCACTGCCTCACTCTGTGGTGGAGAACCACCTGCCCTGTCTGGTCTGTTGAAACACTGAGTCTGGAAGCTCTCCCTTCAGTCTCATGGCAGCCCATCTTAGCTTTTGTGTCTAAGAGAATTTCACCTCTTTTTATGATGGTGCAATATCTACCGTTGCGTATTTTTAGATGTATAAAATATTTTAATTAATAATTGGAGTAACAATTCCTTTGTAATTTGAATTTTCAGAAGCATTTACTTTATATGCCTTATTCAAGATGTCAGAATGAAGAAAATGCGAATTAGCAACCTATTTTTGCATTCATTATTTATTCTTTCTTTAAACAATAATATGGATAAAACATCTAATTCTGCACAGGGATTTCATTTTGTTTTCTGCATTTGACTGTCATTTTGTGTTTGGCTGAAGACAGTTACAGGACAAAAAGCTGTATCATGCATTTAGGAGGATCTGAGACAATTCTGAGCTATAGACATACTTTTGTGAAATAATTTGAGTTAATAACACAAAAGACAATGTATTTACTCCCTCCCCAGCAGTGGTCAAGGCCAGGTTCAATGGGGCTTTGTGCACCCTGGTCTAGTGGAGGGTGACCCTACCCATGGAAGGGGAGATGGAACTAGATGGGCTTTGAGGTCCCTTCCAACACAAACCAGTCTGTGATTCTATCATTCTATTATTTTCATTCTCCTTTTGGGGGATTTTACATTCTTTTGTTATGGTGTTGCAACCTCTGTTGCTGACACTTGAATAATTTATGTACAAATCAAGATGTGCAGGACACTTTCGTAGGGCACAACACACTTCCGTATCATTTATTATGGATATGCCTGGGTTATGTGTTCAAGCCAAGAGGCTCATAGCTTTTGTAATAAGTATCAAGCCCAAAATATTAACACAGTAAAATGTTATGAGCAGATATTCTGTTTACTCTAATTGAACACTGATGCAATTGCTCAGTGTTCTTCTTTCCTGATGAAATATAACTGAATATTCAATATGCATTTTCTGGCATTTCAGGGCTGCAATTCAGGAGAAAATTACTGCAAAACACAATGCAACCCACTTGAAGCTCTCAGGAACTTTAGTATCAAAATGAGAGATGCCTTTATAAAACTAGACGTATATACTGAATAATAGGTTAACAAAATGAAATGCAATCCAGACAGAAGGGGGTTCCACTATTCATTCAATAATAAAAAATGTCTGCATATTGTTTTATGCTATAAATAAACATGAAAGGTCTTGTAGAATGGGTGTAATACACAGTAAGTAAAATGGAAATGTACTTTTCCCTAGGAGGTCTATCTAATCGAAGAGACAAACATGCCTGTGTTATTCATAGTCAAACCAGACAAACAATTACACCAGGGATCTGTTTTCTCAAGAGGGAAATTGTACAAGAGGGCATTGCATATATTCTATCTACATGACTCCTATTGCAAACAGTGTGACCCAGGGTCTGCAAGAAAGTCCCAGTGGGCATTGGCAAGGTGTGCAGTCTTCTCTTTCTGACGGTATAGGGATTAAGTGGAGCAAGGATGAGAGAAAAAGGGTAGACACCTGTGGTGGTTAGACCCTGGCTGGAGGCCAGATGCCCACCAAAGCTGCTCTATCACTCCCCTTTTCAGCTGGACAGGGGACAAAACATGTTGGGAAGCTTAGCAGACGAGGTAAGGACAGGGAGAGATGATTCCGTAACTAGTGTCACAGGCAAAATAGACTCAAGAAGGAATAAAGGAGAGAAAACTAGCTGATTTATTACATTACACTACACTACACACACAGTGACACCAGAGTCAGATAATGAGAAGTGTGACCAGATGTTAAAGCACCTCCCCCCACCCCTCCCTTCTTAGCAGACTTCATTTTAGTAATGATTTCACTCCCTTCTTCTCCCCATTGTGCCACAGGGAGGGGCAGGGACTCGGAAAATGGGGGCTTCAGTCAGTTCCTCATGAGTTCTTTTCCCTCTTAGCTGCGGGGGGGCTCATTCCTCACACCCTTCCCCTGCTGCACTGNCACACCCTTCCCCTGCTGCAGTGTGGGGTCCCACCCATGGGAGACAGTCCTCTACAAACTTCTCCGACATGATTCCTTTCTCACTGGCAGCTCTTCACCAGCTGCCCCAGCGTGGGTCACTGCTATGGGGCGCAGTCATAAATCATAGAATATCTCTCAGTCTCTCAGGCCCAGACTGCTCCAGCCTGGTCCCCCAGAGTCGCAAGCCCCCCAGCAAACCTGATCTGGTGTGGGCGTCTCACTCTCTCTTGCTCATTTCTGTCACTGTCTCTCTCCACAGGCTGGAAGTGCTGGCAGAGGCTTGCTCCAACTCGTGTCACAGTGTCTTCTGTATGTCTCCACCTGCTCCAGCGTGGGGCCTCTCCACAGGCTGCAGGTGGGGTCTCGGCCTTTTCCATGGGCTGCAGGGGGACACCAGCTCCACCATGGAGCTCTTCACAGGCTGTAGGGGAATCTCTCTCTCTGGCACCTGGGGTGCCTCCTCCCCACCCTTCCCTGGCCTTGGTCCCTGCACAGTTTCTTGTATCTTCTCACTCCTTTCTCTGGTGGCAAAAAGCGGCTGCTTGTGGTTTTTTTCTTCCTAAATGTGATTCCCAGAGGCGCCGCGACCATCACGGATGGGCTCAGCTTTGGTTAGCAGTGACTCCGGCTTTGAGCTGGCTGGTGTTTGCTCTGTCAGGCCTGCAGAGAGCTTCTGGCTGCTGCTTGCAGAAGCCACCCCTGCAACCCCCCTCCTCCACCAGAATCCAACCACACTAAACTATAACACCACTAAAAATTCCCACAGTTGCCCCCAGTCCCAGCTTTTCCCCCTCTGCTCCAAGCACAGCATCACATCGGTGCCAGTGATATGGGCTGCTGGGAAGTGATGCATAATGCGGATCCCCAAGGGCTGTGATGTCCAGTGAGCCTCGCAGCCCCAGGCTGCTTGCTCAGAGCTCTGCCTGGTGAAGGTCAGCCTCTAACCCAAGCCTTTTTTTCAGTTTCACTTAGCCTACCATACCTGTTTTATCACAGGCCAGTATCACTAGTACCACAGCAAGTATGTTTTGGTATCTGTAGTAGACGCTACTGTATGTTTTCCCAGTAACAGGCAAGTAGCGACAAAGGTTCATCAGTGAGTAATGAATCAAAGTCTAAGGTGGAGACAAGATTTAATTGTTTAAACATAGTCATTGCACACATGTATCAGCCTTCCCTTTGAAACATACTGAGCTACAGACGATGGGCAAGAAAATTTTGGATTTTTTCAATTTAAAGCTTGATCGTATCAGCTGCTCCCAGTCTGAGCAGTTACAGGTTCTTTATTTTACTAATTATAAGAGTAATTATGCCATTAGTTCTCAGAAAGTAATTTTAATAATTAGGTCAAACAGAAAATGACTCCAATCTCATGACATACTAATTTAAATTGTTTGGATATTGTAATTTAGTAGGAGGAGTTAGAGCTAGAGTCATTTTAGGGATTGTAAGAAGGAAAATACAGCTGGAGAAATAACAGAAGATGAATTCTCTGTCGGAGATGTTAGTTAAGTTGTTTCTTGAATGAAGTTAAGTGAATAACATTAAAGCTACTTGATAGTGATGACAGATAAAATTATCATGTATTGAAAAATATATTAAAGATTTGATTCGGAGACCATAATTTTGAATGAGCATACCAACCCCCGTTCTCTATTACTGTAGCAAAGAAGAAAACATTTTCAATTCACCATCTAATTTTCTTGAGAAACAAATCCATTCATATCTCTGCATGATATATGCTATTCTCAAATACAGCTTCTAATCTTAGTTGCAGCCTCATAAATCTTGAACAAAATTTACAGACATCAGGGGGCTTAGGCCACCAAAGCCAATTACATTGATGTAAAATCCATGTACGTGAGATATTTGGGACAAAAGAAGAAGAGAAAGAAAAAGGAGAGACTGTTCTGCACAGAACAGGAAATTAAGGCAATGTTGAAATCACTCCAGACCTGGCTTCTAGCAGTCTGCCTTTATCAATACCTCTATCCATTCATGTCCAGACCTTTTTTTTTTTTTAAAGATATTTAATTCTAGTACATTTATATAAGTCTGCTTGCTCAACAAAGTATTTTTCAGTGAAAGTAAACATGAGTGAGTGAGTGAGGCCCTTGGTATAGCATGAGCCTGGATTTATTTTTTGACTAAAAATTAGACACATGCCTGCTAAAATCCAAGAATGAAGAAAAGTTATTTTTTGCTAACCATGACTAGCATGACCTGAGAGCCATCTGGTCTTGTGCCTTTTGCAGGGTGAATAGCCCAGTAGATGCCTCAATTCCCAGCAAATCCCCTATAAATCCAATCAATAAAGCATCAAACCTTTCTGAGCATGATGAAGCAGAAAGCCACATTTGACACCTCTCTATCCTGTCAAATTATTCAGAATTCTTCTCTCTGAAATCCTTAAAAGACAAAGAATAGCCACGTAGAGATCACACATCAAATAATTCTTAAAGTCAGGATCCCGCTGCCTGTTTCTCCAAAAAAATGCAATACAATAGCTATCCCCTCTAAAGCTTTGCTGACATTCAAAGTTTTCTTGGTTTATTTACCCCCACTGAGGATGCAGTGGAATGGAAAAGCAAGCATACAAGCTTTTTGCTTCACATGCAAGGAATAGAGAAGAAACTGAAATTCCATTTTGTGAAATGCTTTTGCATTATTTTATTTAAGCAGTAAACATTGCAGTATAAAAATAATCCTTACATGGAAAACATATTCTTCCCAGCCCACAATACCCTTTTAATTTGACATTCTAAGCTAAAAATGAATAGGACTGGTGGCTCGGTCAAAGAACATATATTTTTTACTGACATAACAGAAGGCTGGTAGCAAATTTCATTACATCTGTTACAACTATGATGGTCTTTAAAAACAGATCAGTGAACAGTGTGATTTTAGAAATTAGAAGAAGCAGTCCTGAGAAGTATGAGAAATGTCTGCATTTCCAATTTGTTAAATAAAGCAAGTAACTTTACTCATTGGATTAATCACTACAAGACACTATTCAGATCTTGTCCAGTATTTCCTAAAAATTCTTGTTCTTTAAAATTTAATAGGAAAAATTAAAATAAATGTTACTCAAGGATCAGATTGAAAGTTTTCAAATTATCACTAGTATGCTTTCACATTTTTGATGGAAATTCAAGAAAATCTTTGAGCGATTAGTTAGAGAAGTTTATAAATCTATCTCTGAAACAATATTCCTAGAAGCAGTTATTCTACTGCTTGTACAACAGTTCTGAATTTTAAACTAACACTGATGAGACAACTGTAGTTGGAATTGTTTGGAATTTTTGCTGTCTAGAAGGAATGTTAGTACTGGTGAATTTTTAAGCATGTCTACACATAACAGTTATGCCATTTGCAAATCATATGCAAAAAAACCCCATTTGCATGCAGTATGAAACACGAGTTTTAGACCAACTATAAATCCCACAAAAATCCCATGTTGCATTCCACAAAAATAAAGATGTTTAGCCACTGCTTTCATTGAATTAATTACTTATGTTCACAGAAACATTGACCATACTTCCAAAACTTAGTGAAAGGATCCTTCTAACTAGGTCGGTATATATCCTCTAAAATAGGTTTGCAGAATTCCACCCATAACTACCTCAAAGGCTGTTATATTTTTTGAACAAGTGTTGCGGTCTTTATTAAAAAGAATCCAGATTCACAGCACAAAGTACAAGGACATGTAATAAAGACCTTCCAGCCCATTTTGTGAAGTGGAAATCTCCCAGGAGAAAGTGGATAGTGTGGATATCACAGCAATTTTAGTTTCCACTCAAGGGTTCCATAGGAATTCTGTTGAAGGTTTTTTTTTTCTCCCTTAAGGTGAGTACCTACCTTCTTGGACAACCTTGATCACTTGTGCAGCATTTCCTCCTCTCTCATTCCCCAAAGAGGAAAAGACAGCTTGCACTAATAATTTCCAACATTGCAGCTTTCTCTTTTTGTCTCTTTCATTTGCTACAATTTACACTGTATCAGCAGCTAGACTAAATTCTAGCATAAATCCACCTTCTGCCTTCTTCTGGAGTCCTGTTTGCAGAGGTTATGTTAGTGACCAAGATATGAATATTTTGAGATTCATCTTACCATGTCTTGTATCATGAGCTTTTATTTTTTTAAAAAAAATTAATTTCAAAATGTGTTTCTCTCATAGTTGGAGATAAATCAATACGGATTCAAAACTTTTGATTGGCAACAGACAGCAACAGGAAAAAGATGGAGGAAAAGGGATTTCTATTAACTTTAGAAATCATATAGACATTAAACCCTTTGCCACAAAGTGTAAAAGGAACCAATCAGTTATAATCAAGCAGTTCAGAGGTCTTCCTAAAAGAATCTGGAATTGGAATAGAAAAAGTTATTCAAAAACCTCAAATGTGTTTTGGATAAAGGTAGAAGGCATGGAAGTTGTTTTGCTTTTTTTTGTTGTAATGAATAGCTACTGAAGTTTTCAAGTATATTTGTGACCAGACCTTTCTGACAAATCATCATGCCTACCTTGCAAGACTTCGGGCAGATACTGCCTAAATTCAGGGTTGTGAGGGACTAGCTCTGGAAGGAGCATCACGCACCTTCCAAAATTACTTCCCAATTTTGCTGGCCACAAATTCCTTACTGACAAGGAGTGATTCTGGAGATCTCTAGAGGTTACTGTATTCAGCTCTCTCTTACTGAGCATTCTAATTCAGTTTCAGTCACCTTCACCTTTTCACCACAACCACTGAAGTTTCCATCATCACATCATTGTCTCATGCCTTCTACCTTCTGGCACAATAGTTAAACTAATGCCTGTTTAATACTCTGGTGTGCTTCTCTTTAGTGGTCAGTGTCAGTGACCTACACAGGCAGTGTGTCCTGAGACATGCTGTTTCTCACTGCATCAGTTCCCTCTACCCATCACTCCCTCTGTCTTTCTCCTCTGATGGCTCATGGTTATAACAGTAGGGTAGAAAACTGTTCCCCTATTTTGCTCTCCTTTTTTCATTTAGTTGTGGTCAGGAACGGATTCCAAGACCATTCAAGCACAGCCTTCAAATTAAGCTCCCAGGGTTTTCCTAGAGGTCCTCAGCCCCATTTCATGCCTTTCAAGAAGAATCATGAGTGACATAGTTTCAGGTCCCACATACTTTTGGTCTCAAGAGCATCATCTGGCCTATGACAATGCCTACAGTGACCTCAAAATAGAATAGGAAAGGAAGGTCTTGAGCATGCAGGAGTATGCGTAACAGGCTCGATGTTGATTCTCCAGGATTATCTGCATTACATAAAACAACATAGTTGTATACTGAAACTTTTCTGGCCAAATAGACCCACTCCTCCTACGTTCATAAGACGCATCAAAGCACTGCTTTCTGCTAGACTTTTAAGCTAGGTCTTCTCAGACTGCCAGCCACCATATCCTGAAATCTTAAAAATAACTTGACAAATATTTCAGGTATCGTAGTCTTCAGGATTTATGTGTTAACAAACACAGCTAGCACTCTGGGGAAAAAAAAATTAAAAATCAGTTCATTTTGATCATCTGATAATTTCCTCCAGTCCAGAAGAAATAAAGTCATTGTTTTTTGGTGCAGCCTTGAAATACAACATTTCCAAGTGCCAACAAGTGACTGCTTTCACAACATTTAATGTAAGAACATAACTTTATGCTTCATAGCTGCAGTCAGTATCCAATTCCTTCATCATTCAGTGCAGCTGGCCCCAGCCTTGAGGCTGCAGACAGTCCTGGCCTCACTAGAATAAAGGTCTGTTTACTCTGGCAGTTTGGGTGGGTTTATTGCAATTCCACAGTTTTGCAAAAGTTTTATTATAGACTATTGTCTGCATGGGGCAAAGAGAAAGTTCAAGAGAGAGATAACCAGGACTTCTGCTGGGCTAGAGATGCTTTCTGCAGCCGTTCTTCTTTAGGCAGGATACAACATATTTAACTCTGCCATAAATGGTTCAAGATTTATAAGCAAGCAAATGTCATTCCCTTTACAATGCAAAAAGTAGTTAAGTTCTCTTGTAACATTCGTCACTGTGGCATCCATGGGCTCTCTTAGCAACTAAAATACAAATAGAGAAAGACAGGTTCCCTGCCCCAAGGACCTCGTGATCTAGCCTTGCAAACAGTGTGGTGAAGGTGTAAAGTCCCAGAGACAAACCGGAAGAGACATGAGCAAAATGAAGTAGTTATATACTGGGGACAAGTTCATATCCCAGCAAGAAGATCAAGTTTGTGCTGCTTTTTACATTTTGGAAATGACATAAACTACAGGTCTGGTAACTAGCTTCTTGTAGGGACCTTGATGTCCCAGCATCAATAGAGTGAAGGCCATCCAAACCCTGAGAAGCCTCATCATAAGAATGTGCTTCTTAGAAGGTGTTCTGATAATATTCCCACTATTGTATCTCTATTCATCCTGGTTTGTTCTGGTACAAAGGAGAACAAAGTTTACTATTTTAAATGTGGGCATTGTTGTAAAAAGGGCTGGAGCAATGTTGCATGAACTGTTTGCGTGCTTTCTGCCAGGCAGTTTTACAGAAGCTGGCAGCACTACAGCAATGACTTGAATCTATTTCTTTGGGAATGAATTAATTAGAGTTCACTCGCATCATATTTTGAGCAACTGAGGGAGTGTTTTGCAAATTTTTTTAAGTACTTCAGAAGTGCCTCCAGTCAGCATAAAAAAAGTACAAAGAGTTAATTCCTAGGCTCTCACATATTCTGTACTATAAGAACAATAGGCCAAATTAAAAACTGAAAGCACTTTTTAGCTTAAACAAAGTTAATCTTAGCAATGAATTTGGTTTTGCTGTGCCAAACTGTTGTTTGGATTTTGGGGTAAAGTTTTCTTTTGGTTAACTAATTATTCCCTGGTTATCTTTTAGGAAAAAAAAGGATGATTTCCATTACTCTGAACTACTCATGATATGCTAAAATACTGGTTCATCCCAGCATCTTGATTAGCTATGTAGGATTTATTCCTCCAGATAGATGAAATGGACATCATCCTATCCTTCTATTTTGTTGTTAGCCATCATCACGTTAGTTAAAAAATCTAAGCTGCTGTGGGTCTTAATTCTTTATTGCTGCATTGTTGGTCATACAGAGCTTTCAAAATTACAGTCGCTATGTTCTGCATTTCACAGAAAACCAAAAAACCACTCTATCTGTCTAAAAGTAAGAAGATGCATTCTTTTTTCATGTAAGAAACTGAACTTATATGAAACTTTTTTCATATAAGAAACTGACTTCTGAATCTGTGATTGATGTACCATCCTATGTCACATAACGTATCACATACATATTGAGAGTAATTCCTTTAGACCATTATCTTTCACATAACAAGACTCAATAGAGGACATTTCAGTGCAGAGATTACTTCAGCTGAATGGATGGCTCCCTGGGAAATTCTCAGCAGGACGTCTATAGCAACAGATTTTGGTGATAAAGGAAAGGTTTCTTCAAACAGTCCCTCATTTAAGGGCCACAAATGTGTACAGCAAGACTCTGCGATTGAATGGGGCTATCAAAGAAAACAGCAGAATCACACAGCTAATTGCAGCATTTTCTGTCTAAGAATCCACTAATTTCCCCATTTATTCTGACACTGATCGTTCTGTGCTGCATTGGTCTTTATGGCAACTTCATCACCATAGTGTCTGCCACTCTTGTGAAGAAGACGATGGTGGAAGTACATAAAGACTAATGGTCTAAACACCTTTTGTTTACTGCTACTAAGAAAAAGTGAAGGTAGTGGTTTTTAAGGTGAGGAAAACGGTGAACCACTGACATTAAGTCTATTACAGAGCTCCCCCTAATGGTGTTTCTATAAGTATAGTCATACGTTGATGGAGGCTCCCAGGTGCTGCTCCTCCTATTTCTGCAGCAATGAAGACTATTCAGCTTGGCTCTGTTTGGAAATGCCGCTCACCGTGTCCCCCCAAAACCAGCTTATGGATACTATCAAGTAAGGCCCTTATTTTTGCCATTAGACTTCAGAGATCTCTCATCCCTGAAGATAAAAAAACTGCTGATGGTATTGAAGCACGGCATTGTTGAAGGCCTCATAGAGAGGAGACAACAGAATAAATATTAAGAGCATTTCTTGTGTTGTGTTGTTGCATTTTCTCTCACTAATCGCTTTGCCATGTAGAATAAACTAACTCATGATTTTTGAATCCTTGAGCTTGGCAATGCTCTTAACATGTAACAGAATTTGCATCTGATGATCCTCCAAAATAAATTAACTGTATGTGAAGTGACAGGGTAACTTGGTCATCAGATGCAAAGTCTCCACAACATTGTTACTTGGCCAAGGCCAAGTATTGAAAAATCATGAGTTGGATCCCCTAAAATCACAAAATTCTCTTTAAAATCATGACTGTTATATAAACAAGCACATTTTGGTTTTGATTGCTTTTTACATTGTCTAGTGGTCTTTGGAGCCTTCAGGCTACATATGGGTGATGCCTTTTATTTCCAGATTTTTCCCACAATATATGGCCTTGAAACATTTTTCTTTAATATATGAATACTGACATTTTAACAAAAATCATATGACCCTTCAAACTAGGCCTTTAATGAAGACACGAAGACCCTTGCAACAAAATTGAGCGAGGGAGAATTGCATGGTCTGAGCATAGGGATGCTAAATAAAAACTTGTATTATACTCCTAGATGAGACAAAAATCTTTACCTCAATTCCCAGACAAAAAATCTTTGCCTCTAGTTTAATTTCTGTATCTGCACAAGAGGATTAATAGTACTTTGTCCCAGGGCTTAATGCATATGGTGATTTTACCATTTATCTTGCTCATATATCTTGAATGCAAAAAGACTTTATACTATTATTTTGTACTGGTTTATCCTTTAACATAAACCACAGCCATAGCAAGCATTCAGGTTTTTAATTTTCCTAACCAACATGCCTAGGAACACTTTCTTTTCAAACATCTGGGATGGTGGAAAATAGTAGTCGGGGCAGCAGACCCAGCATCAGTGGGATGCCTGCACCCTGTTTTGCAGTCACGCTGGCCAGTCGAGCTCCCGGGGCTGACTGCCTGGCGTGGTGCAGCGCTGCCTGTCAGTGCTAGTGGAATATTCCATTATACATTAAACAATGTTTTCCAAAACAGATGAGTTATTTCTTACTGAAAACAACAATAACCAAATCCCCTGGAAGAAAACTTAAATGATTTGTATTACACAAACAGTAGGACACAGACTATCTGTGCAGTTTCCTTCACAGTGCTGCTGCCAGATCCTCACCTAATGACCTCCTAAGGTGATCTCATGCCCTAAGATGGTCCCATAAACAGAGGCACTAATTTAGTACCAGGAGTTACAGTGATTAACTTCAAATGACAGGCTAAAATAATGCCTTCTGAGCCTTATGGTTGGACTTGATGATCTAAAGGGTCTCTTCCAACCCAGGCAACTCTATGATTCTATGATACTGAGTTACAACAGGTTAGGAAATAAACACTGGTTATCATAGTCTGCATTTAGATCATTCCCTTCATCCAAAGCATGTTATAAATATCAGAGGGGTTTTGCCTCCCCTTGACAGACAGATAAAACATCGTTTAAGAAGCTCCGCAGGGAGTGAAGTCAAGCATCTGCGTTTGCTATTAACAACCCAAGTGAGTGGTTCAAGGTCCAGCGATTGTCACCCACGTTTCCCCAAATAACCAAGTGCTGCAATATTGCTTCAATTTAAGCACCCAAGTTAGAAACTGCAAAGTCACTCGCACAAGATCATTAGTGAATTATTCCCTCAGCCTGCTAATGCACCAGTTTCATACCCTAACCGCTAACTCCTATAGGAAATATATTACTCGTTATCATAGAAGTCAAGTACATGATTCACACTTTCTGGAAGGTTTCATTTTATTCCCAAACAACATAACTTTCATTTTTCAGATTTTCTGATGTGAACTAATATAAATCACTTTTTAGATTTAGGGACACGTTTTAGGGGGGTAACTTCCCCTTTATTTTGACTTGCACTTCTCCCAGAGGCATATCTGAAGGAAGTTACTGTACACATGGTGGATGTGGGATTTAGTAAATAGGAAAGACATGAAATTTAAGTGAGTTTTGGCAGTTATCCCTTTGTAAATGTTATTTTTTTTCCCTGCAAAGGGTGTGTAACCCTTAGTGAATCAGCCTTTTAGTGTTTTATTTGGTAACAGACTTAATAGTATGTTGTACAGTGTCTAAAGGCTTAAGATTAAAATGATACGTATCCGGTAAAAGGACTAAGCTAATCCCCACCAGCTGGAATACAGTGCTGAGGGGCCCTCCTTTCTGGATGGATTTTGCATTGGAATTAAGACCTCTTCTTAAAACAAACGAAAGAAAGTTTGCAGAAGTGAAGACATACAGTAGTTTAGCAAAATGAAGTTGCAGCAATAAAGCTACAGAAACCCTTCTTTTGACTGGCTCCAATCTTCCAGGCTAGCTCAGACAGAGCACCAGTCTCTGCCTGCTGTAAGGCTGGGGCTGACAACCCTCTCTCGGCTGCGTGCAGGCATCAGGCTAATAAAAAACCTTCTTCCCGGTTTGGAAGACATATAACTTTTGGATTCAAATGCTTCCAAAAATATACGAGATGTAGAAAACACTCCTCATTTGCCAGAAGTTTTGCTTACATTACATTCTTTGCTCGTATATGTTTGAAAAAAAGAAAAAGAGAAAGGAAAAAAAAATGAAAAAGGCCATAATACACTGAACTAAAAACTTTCATCACAATGATAAGATATAATGTTGGGTAAAGAGACTGGGAGACAGCTCAGTCAATACTGTCTTGAAATCTTCTTCTACACCTCTTTCTGAAGCATAAATATGGACCTCATCCAGTTTTCCCAATCTGAACGACTTTGGCTGGGGGAGGTTGGTATGGAAGTCATTTCCCTTTTAGGTGCAGTAGCTGCTTTCCACAGACTCAACAAAGACATGAAATATCATTAACATCTGATTCTGAAAGGCTGACAACCACTTCTTTGTTTTACACAGCCGTCCAGGGAAAGCTGCTGTGTATTACCATATCGCTAGCAAAATTATACCTATTAAGCTCTGATAGGAGCTCTGGAATATTTCTCTCATTTGTTCTGGGACATAGTGATTGAATATGTCTATTGTTTTCACAGTAGGCGTTTTGTAATTTAAACAGATATTATGTGTAAACATTGTTTCAGTTAAGGGTGAGCATTGCTGGGCCGGACTCCTAAGCCTGGCTGACCCATTTGGGACGCAGTTTCAAGGAGAGGGGCTAAAAAATAAATATATTAAAAAAACAGAAAGGGGTGAGATAGCTTGCCCAATGGGTGCTGAGTCACAGCAGATAATAGTCTCCTCCGCTTTCAAACAAGCTGGAAGGCTCTGCAGGCCTCAGCAACACTTCTCTGCTCAGCGATGGGAGGAAGCAAGTTGAAAGTCTTGCCTGGGGGATTTCTGAGCTCCAGAACTCATTGGAAGAGAAATAAGGAAACGCCACTTTTTATGTGTGCTTATTTCTAAAAAACACAATCAAAGCATTCCTCTAAGTTATTTTAAAAGGTGTAAAAAGCATCTTTGTTTTCCTCTAATACTCTCTAACAGCACATCGGGATCACTTTATTAATGTTAAAATGTTCTATCAGAAATTAAACTTCTTGGTCATATAAAAGTAGAAGAATTATTTATCTTTTTTTTCTTTTTTTTTTTTTGACTGTAAGAACAGAAAATAGAATTTTCAAGTAATGGAGTTAGCTAATTATTTGCAGGACTGAGCAAATCAGTGCAAACACTGGTGTATGTTTGGGGTTTTTTTAATACACATAATTTAGTGTAAAGTAAACCTAATACTATAAATTAAATGTTTTATTTGAAGGAAAGACATCTGCAGGTCCAAACAGATCCAATTGTAATGTCTACCAATTTCTGAAAACTTGTAACAAGTCTAAGTAAAAACTTCCCAATTCCTTGGTCAGGAAGGGTAGTTAAACAGTCTTATCACCCATGTTTGGCAGAGAAACTGGCCCCAAAGCAAGGAAATGCTTTGGTGGAAGGTCAAAAAGAGCATTTGTGCCAGATCTGGGAACAGAACTGTTATCTGCTGCCTCCTAGGCATTTGTTTTAACCACATCCTTCCTTGGAATACACTGCAATTTTTTTTCACCCCAAAAGCCAAACATTTCTCTGCCGCTTATTTTTCCTCTATAAGGCACCCGAAATCTAAACTGGAGAAAAGAATGCAAAAAACTCTGTGCAGAGCATTTATGCCCTCCTTTCATTCACTTTTCTTTAACATGCTGCTGAAAACGTTTCCTGGAATTTCACAGGAGTGATGCAGAATGAAGCACTGCATTAAGATACCTACCTCTAGTATTATTGAGTGGCATGTTCTTGTAGGAATGAAAGCAGATATTCTGCATTATTGTTGCACTTTGCTACTTAAAATTCTGTCCTTGGCCCTTCCTTCAGTCCCTTGCAGGGAAGGCTGTGAATATAGCGGGGGATACTCTCGTAAAGACTTGGATCTTAAGATGTCTTATGCTCATGCTAGCAGGCAACCCTGGAAGAAGCATTAGGCTCCCATACAGTGTAGCTTCCCCTCTCCCAGAACCACTGTGTATATGTAAATAAGATAAATTAAGTTTGGAAGGTAATGCTCCTGCACCGTTTTTTTCTCCGTTTACTGGAAGCTGTCCTTCAAAGTGATGGTTTTCCCTCGGAAGGGCACTAAGCCCTGTCAGAGCATGTCAAGGGATGTTAGTTTAAATTGAGGCTCAAGCTGGTCTCACCTGAAATATAATTCCAAGATCAAATATGGTGTATTTTATCATATTTGGCATACAATTAAAAATAACCAAGGCTGTATTTTGCACTTTCTATTAATTTATCTTAATGAGTTGTGTCAGCTTAATTTGATAGTTTGTGTCTTTCTCAATCATTGGGGGGAAAAAAAAAGAAGAGTAAGTACAAGATGTTCTTTTCACACTCTCACTCCACCCCTGCTTTCCCTCACCTCACTAAACAGACCATTTACAATCACTTTATTAGCCTCCTTGCTGCCATTATATCCTGAAAGTCCTTCCACTCCCATGGCTATCTTTTCCTGGAGTCAGGGAACTGGCTGCAACCGCTCCAAAGTCTCAAAAATTGCTGCTAGTAACTCGGTCACTGTAAAATTTTCAGTGTATTAGACTGAAGTGTGCACAGATGCAGTGCCATTGGGGTTTTCCACCTTCTTTGAGTGCCTTTTTGTTTGCTGCATTAAGCTAATAGTTAATTTAATAGGTATTTCAATGCAGGGGATTCTCATGTGGAGTTTTGCACTTGTGATACCAATTACTTTGAGGCTTGTGTACAAATATGGGGATTCTCACCCAGTTTCATGGCATGAAATCTAAAATACAGGTCAGGTTTCCTGAGGAGTTTCTCTGCTTAATTTCTGACTTTAAAAATATCATGGAAAATGTCTGCATTTTGCACTGAATTTAAAGTAAAGCTCCCTAAATTAGTTTATTTTAATACCACTTTTCACATGCCCAAATACTCTGATAACAGACTGTTAGAAATTCTAACCAAAATTGAATTAATATTGTGAAGCAATATCTGATTGTAGAAATAACAAATGTTTTCCCTTATTTTCAGATCTGTCACTTTATTTGACTTAGCAAATTTGCCTGTTAAAATTTTTACAAAAAGAAAAAAAAAACAGGTTTAAATCTTTTTTAAAGCTGTTGCCACTTGTACTTTATTCAATTCAATTAGCTTCTTTCAAAAGTCTATCTAAATTCCATTAATGCTTCGCCTATCTATCTCATTAAAGTTCTTCTTTTTCATTTGTCTCAAACAGCCCTGGAGCTTTAACGTTTTTGTGACATGTGTTTTCCTTCATAAAGTGTCTTTCCCGAGCACCTTTGTGCATCCATGTCAGTGGTACATGAGCAGACAAGACCAGTATGCGAGGGAGGTTTAATGTGATCAGACAAGCAAAGCACCTACCAAGGAGTTCAGTACCTAAATACTTCTGTGGATGTGGGTCCAACTTCAAGCTAGGCCACAACAGGTTCTTTATAAGAGTCTAAAATATAGACCAAATAAATATCAATGGCATTGTTAGGCTGAAAGACTGCATATGCAAGAAGGGAGTTTCTGGACAAGAACTCTGTCATCTTACATGTTGTTTGGTTTTAGGACAGGAGTTCATCACAGGTAAGAGAGTAACCTGGTCTGTCATTGCCAGCACATGGGATGACAGGGATCCAGGCATTCCAGCTGTATCTCCACTATTTTTTAGTGGACCAGACCTCACTCTCCCATTAGGTTGGAGGTGAAGCCCAAGTGCACGGTGTCATTCTTCTTAGATATAAATATTTTGTCTTCTCCAGCAGGCTGCAATGCAAGGGAGCCAACACACATCCTCAAATGAGTGAGGAAAAAGTAAGGTTTCTTTTGGTCTGGAATACCAGCTCTCCAACAGCAGTGATAAGAAGAAAGCTGGTGTGACTTGTTCAGCTGGTGCTGCTGGGCTGGAAACACCTCCCTAACACAACCTGAGCAGTAAAGTTTTGAGAGGAATTTCAACATCTTCATACATAAGTCAGTTCGAGCATGCCAGTTTCATGACACAGTACAAAGCATGTGAAAGTGATAGGCAAGAAGGGAAATTGCCATGGAATTAAAATTTGACCTCTTTCATCTCTTTGCTAGCAAAACTTCGCAATGCTGCCAGAGGAAAGGAAGAACACAATTTATAAACACACGAGATCAGACAAAACTGACATTAAACATTTACCAAGCTTTCAAAATAAAGCAGTACTTAACATATCAATACTTAACAGAAAAATACTTCCTTTTTTTTTTTTAATAAGCAGCTCCAGGGAGTAAAATATTATGTGTATTTTAGGAGTAAGTTACAACCTAAGTGAATCTAATAGGGTTTCCTTTAGCTGGAATCAGGTAGGAGACGTATATCAGAAAGGAAGCTGTAACAGAAGGTCCTGTCATATGGATGGAACATACATCGAGTGTTTATTGCTTCAGATTGAATATCCAGTCCCCAAGGTGAAACAATAATGAATGACATTTTACTGACTGCCCAGAAAGATCTTATGTTGCACTTTCAGATAGTATATAGTAATTCAATATCAATACTCATAAAATCTTATGTTCATGTAACCAAAGAAAAAGAAACTCCTTTGCCCAAGTTAGGTTACAAGTTGATGAGATAAATGCTTTTTCTTTAAAAAAAATTATTTGTGGTTTAATTATTTTTATAGATTTCACTTTATTTATGATTTTACAATAACATTTTTGTTTAAATACACTTGGATCACATACCAGATAGTTTGATTTCATTTTAAACCCTTACTTACTCCTTGTGTATGAGGCCTTGATTTTCAGAGCCTGGCTAAGGAAGCAGTTGTACTTGCACAGACACTATTAGTCTGCTAGACACATGCTCTAGCTTTTGGTCTCCTAAAACTAGACATTAATCTTAATAGTAATATTGATCAAAAAACGAGGACTCTGCCCATGAAAATATTTTGATAAAAAATTAATAGTTTTTAAAAAAGATTTTCATAGGGTTATTTTTCCTTAATTCTGACAAAAAGTTAATGCTTTCATGGAAAGGAAACATGACTGATTAAAAAAATTGGTTTTCTTGGGAAAAAACCAAACTAATTTAATTTCATGAAGCAGATCATCAGAATGTCCAAACCACACCTTCGGACAAGGGTATGTGTGCACTGAATACCAGCCTATCAGGAAGTGCCCTTACTCTACAGTCTGCAGATACATAGATATATTTGTCACATGAAAGTCGTAAGGCCTGGTAGTAAAAAGAGAAATAATATTTATTTGGATTATAAAATGTCCACTACTGGGTTTGAACCAGTCCAAACCTCAAAGCAGCTTCAAAGGAATTCGAATGATCACTTTGCTTTCCTGCTACTAAATAGGTGGGTCATACCATTACAACAGTCTGACCACCATCCCAACAAAAGCAACCTACACATCTCCAAAGAATCACAGAAATCCCTATACTTACCCGAAACACTGAGAAGTGAAAATCCGTACACAGCTACAGGTCTACTGCTGGCCCTTGTTGGTAAATCTGCAAATCATGTGAAAAAGGTAAATACTTTCATCAGAGTTTCCATCTGTAATTAAGCTGTAGGGCATATCAATGTCATGTAATATTACTTTGGAACAGAAAATTACTGTCTGTAATGCCGAGGATTCTGTGCTGCCCGGAAAAGTTATGTTTTTTCCAAAATGCAGACCTTAGTGATTCACATCTAAGAGTCTTCAAAGAGTTAGTTAATTAATATGCAGAAATACTTGGACAAGGGAACTAACAAGGTAATATTAACTTTACTTCTGAAAATGTGATGTTCAGAACTTGAGCGTAGAGCAAACAAGGTACAACTACCAAGCGATATAGATAATCCAATTGCTGATCACCCTGTTGGAAGGAGAACTTGTTATTTTTAAAACCCAATTATACAGATTTTTCTAAACCAGACTAACTAATTTATTTTCAGGTGAGATGATGGTACTGCTCTTCCCTGGATTTGCGGATCCCTATATATCCCTTTCAGTCACGGATTATGGTAGGAACATTCTCCTCTCTGAATGTTTGTTTCTTCTCATTTTATATCTCTCCTCTTTTGCAGTGAGGGAAGGAAAGGAATTAAAGCTTTAGTGAATTCGAATAATTATATATGCAATCTATATATAGCACCAAACAAAGCTTATGCATTAATGGATGATAAAAGAAACTGAAGATGAAACCCCCAGCTTATTACAGTGTTGTCTCACATAATATTAGTAATACTTGGCACTCACTTCATGTTCAAAGCAATTCAGAAACATTAAGCAATTAACCTACATACGATTTAACAGCTTCTGCCAAAATTGCTGTACACAAGCAACTAGAAGAAAAAGAAACTAAAACCATATTTAATCTGAGAATACAAATAACAGTTATCATCATCTTTCTTTTCATTTTTCATCTAGAGTTTTGACAAACATATTTTACTTTTCTTCCCCCACCCCCTCACCTCACCCCTCCCCAATGAACAGTAGAGCAGAACTTCTTATTCTTAATTGTTCAGGAGTCACACTGAACTAATGAGTAGAGCCATAAAGCCTGACTACCCATAACTGACAACTGGAAGACTGGACTGACTGGATTAGGTATTGTACATAGCACTTACCCTCTAGAATTCTGTCACCCACTTCCAGCTGTTGAAAAGCATAAAAAAAGCCTGTAACACACAGTATAAAGGAAGAACACAAAGCCATATAAAGGGAGCTTTTACTATTTAAGGAAGCACAAAGGACTATGGAAGGTTTTCTTGCTGCAACAGACATATTGTTCTGAGCAAAAAATCAGAACTTCTGAGTAAAACAGACCTAGTCTGGGATCGTGGGTTTTTGGCTTTGATTTCCTCATTTATTTATTTTTTTGCTATTATTTTCTGAATTAACCACAGTCTCTGCCTGAAAGACATTCTTCTGTCCCCTTGCATGGCAAATAATTTATTCTTTCTTCCATATCTTATTATGTCTCCTTTCCTTTTCACACCTCAACTTCTGTCAAGAACATGGATGATGAGCTGAAAAGTCTGCTGAAAGAGAGATAGTGATCCATTTAGCTCAGTGACAGATTACAATGGGTAACTGTAAAAAGCAAGCATCCACCACAGCAGCATAGAGCCCCTGATCCTGTGCATTTGCACAGACCCTGAACAGCATGGAAAACCTGTATCGGAGCTTCTTCTACTCCTTAAACACTGCAACTACAGATACATTTTTATCCCTGATGTAGATAACTATCTGCTTCTTCAAAAAAAAACTTTTAAATATTATTGTCTCCAGCTTCTAAACATGAGCCATGGTTTTATGAAGTCTTTGGTGGGTGTAGGGTCAGTGGGGGAATTGGGATGAGGCAGGCAGAATGTTTATGGAGTTATAAGAAGGAAAACAAAGGTGGAGTTGGACCAGCCAGTAGGTCAAGATGCCTACATTTCAAGAAGGATAAAGAAAATATATGATAAAGGAAAAAGAATGGGCAAAGGTGGCAGATAATAAGCTAGTAAATGGGGCCAGGAGGGTGAATTATGAAATATAAGTCTTGGAAAGAAAGTTACCTTCTGTATTTTTTGCTGCACAAGCAGCAAAAAGAGGGAGCTTAGTGTCAAGTGTGAGTGAGGAGTGAGGCTGCCTCACAAAGAATTGTGACCAGCTCGATACGGGAGGTGATTCTGTCCCTCCACTCTCATGAGACCTCACCCGGAGTACAGTGTCCAGCTCTGGGGTCCCGAGTGCAAGAAGGACACGGAACTCTTGGAGTAAGCATAGAGGAGAGCCATAAAAATGATCATAGGGTTGGAGAACCTCTCCTGCAATGACAGACTGGGACAGTTGGGCTTGTTCAGCCTGGAGAAGAGAATGCTCCAGGGAAAACTTATAGCAACCTTCCAGTACCTAAAGGGACTACAGGAAAGATGGAGACTGTTTTCAAGGCCATGTAGTGATAGAACAAGGGGTAATGGACTTAAGATGAAGGAGGGTAGATTTAGTGAGATATTAGGAAAAAAATCCTCTCTGTGAGGGTGGTGAGGCCCTGGCACAGGCTGCCCAGAGAAGCTGTGGCTGCCCCCTCCCTGGCAGTGTTCAAGGCCAGGTTGGATGGGCCTTTGGGCAACCCGGTCTAATGGACAGTGTTCCTGCCCATGACAGGGGGTTGGAACTAGATGAGCTTCCAACTCAAAGCATTCTATGATTCTATGATTAAAATCATGTATTCTTTATACACTGTCACAGAGCTTTCAGATGCCATGGCCAGGCTCAACTAGCAAGCAGAAACCTGCCAATGAAATCATTGTGTAGAACTTCAGGGGCAAAGCTGGCTCCACTGATTCATTCTCCCATCCACTGGAAGGGTCTGGGAGGGTCTGGAGGCAAAGGGAGGGTGATCCCTCCATTCTCTCCTTTCCTCCTTCTCCTCCTCCCCTACACTGCTGGCACTATTTCTCTCTCTCTCTGCTCTCACTCTTTCCATGAAATAGGGATGGGGAGGAGGGGCAAGGAGAAGGGAGAAGGGGAGGTAGCGGGTGCTGGTGCCCCAGCACGACAGCCCAGGCTGGAGAACAGCAGGAGCCATGCGGAGCTGCGCTGCTTGCACGTCCATCAGCATGCCTCTGTGCTCACAGAGTGGGGAGAGGAATATTGGATATCGCTTTGGTCAGGGCTGAATCTATAATTGAGAAGATGAGAGTTCATTACAGATTTTGGCCTTGGAGTGCTTGTCTTGGCAGGCAGGTTGGCTGAGTGTTAAAATCATTACTGAGTGGCCTAAATCTAAACAAACACCCACCTTTTCCATTTATTACCAGGATGAAATGACTTGACTTGTAGAACTGAAATACCTATAGTTGTCAGCTTCTCATTTCCCAGTGGTACATATAATTCCCTCTCTTACGGCTGGCTTTCCCTCTGGTCGAGCTTTCCCTTATGTTATACTACTGACAAGAATTATGCATTAAATTACAAGTTATCTGTCACAGAATGAGAGTTTTACTTCACACCAGACAGAGGTCTGCTGTACAGTGCTAAGAGGTCCTGTTTCTCTGGTGCAGCATTGTAAAGAAAGGCGCAGGTTAAATTTTAAAATGGCAGGATGATCCTAACATGAAAATTCAGGTGTATACAGCAAGGGAGACATTTTTCATCATTATGAATAGGTAGTTGGACAGAACCAGACAATATTCATACAGATGAGCTTTTGTCCCACCAGTTAAGTAAACCAACTGGTGGGATTGTATGTGTTGAGGAACCACTGTAGTTATTTTAGAGGTTTTCTACCCCACTTTTTTTCCAAAGAAGTCTGTCTATATTGTTCCAACCCGAATGAATGCTTCAGCAACTGTGACCCATTTCACAATTCATTCTCACAGAGTACAGCCATTAGCATGCAGAAACCACAGCACCTTGCCTAAGAGTACAACTTTTTATTATTACAAAGGAGATAAAAATGATGTATTATATATTATATTCCATCACTGAAGACCATAACACATGATATATCCCTCTGTCTCTACCTGACTATCTAAAGATAGATTGAACAGCGGAGAAGTAGAACTACTAATTGGGGGACTTTCCCCCGGTTTTATTTGTGTGTGCAGAAAATACACGCAAAGAAACGTGTAAAGCAAATCACTCTTTTGAGTGATTGGAAACAAATTTAAATGAGTAGTGTTTAAATAATTAACACCTGCCAAAGTAGGAACAGAGGCCTTATTGCTGATATTAAATCATATCCTTTAACGTCTGAAACAGATGACAGTAAGTAATTCCAAAACAGTCAAGACAGGAAACCAATTTTTAGTTCTTGGAAAGTTGAATTAGTTTCAATAAAGTTGATAAAAAGCCTTTTTTGATTCTGTTAATTCTACTATGGAAAGCTGGTTTTACATTAAACTTTTTTTCTAATTTAATATACTGTAACTGAGCATTTTTGAATCATGATTTAAAGTATATTCATTATTCAGTAAACTAATGATGTATGTTCCACCTGGTTGCTGCAGAGCCCGGTAAGTAAAAACTGTGGCTAGTATCTTGTTACCAAGAACAAATATTGCACTTGCCAAGTTTCCAGTCAGTAAATATAACTCACAATAGCTATGCCAGATAGGCAAATAAGGATGTTCCCTAGCAGAAGGAAAACCAAAAAAGAGATACTGTGTAGTGGTTCAGTTCTAAAACTCAAGTTCCGTAAGAGCACCCACTGCAGAAATCGGCAATTTTGCCTCAGTGAAGACTGTGGCGTAATGGTTTGGACCAGTGCCGAGGTTTTTTATTCAGAAACAGTGAGTTAGACAGAGAGAGAGAGAGAGAGAGAGAGAGTGTTAAAATAACATTAATGTTGAAACACATGTGAGTAAAAGCAAAGCTATTCTGGCTGTCATCTCACTCCTAATTCACCTCTGTTTCTCGGTACTTCATCACACTTGTGCTGCATGGATAGATCACAGTTTGCTTCTATTTGGAGACTTCTTTCAAGTAAAAAAAACATGTCTGTTCATCTTAGATATTATTTTGCAGTTCCTGAACCTTCCATAGTCAGTAATGGATGCTACTAATACACCATCACATTGAGGTGGTCCTGGACATGCGATGGGCTGAGCCCAGCAGATCTGAATGACTGTCCATACCTCTAAGATGTAAAGTATGATCAAGACCTTCACTCCCCCAGTGCAAGGCAGCTTTCTGTGAGACAGACAGCAGGTGACTTTCTGTAAGGGAGGACTTTCTAGGGACAGCAATGGTGAATCCATTCCACCAATAAAATAAAGGCCACGACAAACCTAACCACATAGTGTTGCAAACACAAACCCCAGTTCTTTGCCCTTCCTTCACTAGCACAAATATCAAGAGATGTCTATCTGAAATAAAGCACTTCTTCAAAACGTGTGTAAAACCAGGTGACGATACCACCTCCAAACATACACCAGGTGCTCAGAGCAACAGCTGCTTTGCCTTGCGGATCCATCTGAGGAGGGCTGGCAGTGCTAATAGCAATAGCAAGAGCAAAATCAGCCAGACCACATGGAAACTCAGTCAAACGGCAACCCCAAACCCCCAGGCCGCGTGCGCATGTTCTCCTGTAAGAAAAGGGTAAAAAGCCCAACATCATCTGAACGATTCATAGTCATCTAGCTTAATATATGATTGGCAGACTTTCAGCTGCAGTAGCAATGGCTGCGGTATAAAAGTTAATATAAAAGAGTACTTTACAGATCAGGTAACAAAGTTGTGGACAGTTCAAGCTGTCACTTGTTCCTGTAGGATTTGAACCTACCTTCTCAGTTAAAACATCCTTTTTCTGTATGCCTCATTTCCAAAGCCCAGCAAAGGATGCCTGAGTGGATACAGCATTCCTGAATGAGAGCTACAGAGGGGGAGAAAGTCTGGAAAGAGAGGGAATATTTCACCCCTTTTGTGGCCACAGCTGGAATAAAGCCAAAATACTGAATGCACTGACATCAGACTCAGCCTCCCTTTGATTTTATGATCGGAATTGAGGCCCTTCCTCCTATTTACAAACAGCTGCATAAGCTTTCTCTATGAAGAACTGTAATTTTTTTTTCTGGAGAAAAAAAAGAAAGAAAAGATACTTGACTTCCTACTGCTTTTTACCCCTCTGCTTTTCCCCTTCTCAAGTAACATCTTTTAACAACAGAGAAAGGGAGAGGAAAATCCAAAAAAATTTCTTTGTATTTGAAGCAAATAGACACAGAAACAATAAGGAATAAAAGGTGGCTGTATTGCTTTTGCTCTTCACCTACAGTGAAAAAGTGCACGCTGTACCTAGTTCTTTGTCCCTTGAAAGCCCCTCACTTGTATAGAGCACAGATGTATTACAGAATAATTATAAAGTGCCTTCAGAGACACATTTAAAAGTAGATATCTGAAAAGTTGTATGTACTCTTGTAAATATAGCAGAGCCTTTTCTGGGTTAGAAACTAAGTATTGGTAAAATCAACCAAGTCCACTTTATGTCCTTACATTCCTTGCTTTATTTTTTTAATTTTAATTAAGAAACCACTTCCCAGCTGCAGGCCAGCAAGATATTTGGGGGCTAAAATTAACAACATGAAACCAGTTTTTTTTAATATAAAAATGCATTTAGTTAAAATGTAAGAAGCGGTTTTCCAGGTTGCCTAAGCAGCCATGTACCCACATGGTCCCTGAAGCTGGCTGCACCTGGCAGACCAGAGGCTTCCTGCTGCGGCCAGCCTCGCTCCTTGCACCCCAAGAGAGGCAAGAGCTCTTCAGCAGCCGAGCCGGCAGCACTGCAATCGCATTGTGCCCAGGCAGGAAGATGTATGCATTCCCTCCAGCTCTGTCAAACACAGAACCACCAACATTTACAGATCTGCAGGGTGGTCTTAACTCTTCCTCCCTTTTTGAAGATACCTGAGAAACTAGGATGCTTAAATAGTCTGATATATTCAAAGTCTAAGTTACCTAGGAAATATACCACAATACTGACAGTGAAGTTCTTTTAACAAATCCCCTTTTAATGGAATATGTGGATTAAAAATTAAGTCTATAAATTAACCTAGGGGCTGGATGTGACTAGGTTATTGCTGGAGAAGAGCACCACATTTAACAGCATTTGTAGAAAGAGGAGCTGACAAGGCTTTGCCAGATCATATAATATTATTTCAATCAGTTATGAGCTAATGGTAGGAATAGAAATGTGACATTTTTAAATGAAATGGTACTTCCCAGCTTTCTTTGGTTAGGCACAGATTTGCCAGGTCATCTCTGTCCCCTGAATAGCTGCATCCCCTCCAGTAAAGATGGCTCTTAACTTGTCTTCATATTGTCTATGCAATTCCTCCTCCGCTCTCTTGTCCTTCCTTGTCTATGCTTCCAGTTTAGATTCCTTCCTTCCCGCCTTCCTTCCTGCCTGCCTTCCTTCTTTCTCTCTTTCTCTTTCTCTCTTTTTCTCTTTCTCTCTTTCTCTCTTTCTCTTTCTTTCTTTCTCTTTCTCTTTCTTTCTTTCTTTCGTTCTTTCTTTCTTTCGTTCTTTCATTCTTTCTCTTTCTTTCTCTTCCTTTCTTTCTCTTAAAGTCAGTCTATCAACAAAGTGCCATTATTTTTCTCATAGATCTTTACTTTATGTTTTCCTTTCTCTCCATTCTAACAATATTCCTTTTGTTTTAAAAAAGACATATTTTGGACCCCGGTACAGTTCCCTCATCGAAGCAAGTGAACAGAACAGAGTCCCAAAAAGTATGTTCATTGAGTCTATCAGAAATGTGAGGGTGTATAATGATACAGTGGCTTAGGCTATGTTTGCAAGGCTTTGCTCCCCCTCTACTTATGTGCAAACCAGATGATTCACTGTGTGTTACTCACCAATCATAGTTTGTTGATCTCTGCTTTGACAGCGTTTTGCAGGACTTACAAGCATTCAGTTAGAGAAGAGCATCACATGGTAATGGTGGCCCATTTAACACCAAAAATAACTGACAGTTAATATCGTAAATTAAAATCATCAAAAGCCACAAACTGCACACTGATCATCCACATCCTTCATTGCTTACTTACCATTAATAAAAGCAGTTAATTCAGCTCAGCACACAGACTTTGAGAACAGCGAAAATTAAATACATCAGTGTGGCATTTGACCAGATTTAGTAGGTTTTTTGCCTGAAATATATTCAACTTTCTTGTAAATTTTTTGTAGAGAACACCTCTCACATTTTCTAATCCAAGAAGAAAGCTTACAGGGTGCCTTTTGCAAAAGCCAAAACATCACACAGAACCAAGTCACAGTTATACTAAGATTTGGTTATTTGCTTACTACCCATGTAGAATTTTTACAGATTCCCTTTATGTGGATTAAAGTAACCATAGGACCACAAATTTAGAAAAATTCAGCAAGAACACTATGTTGAAAATAATAAACAAAAAAATCCCTACCTTCTCCCCAGAATACCGTCTTCTCTGTTATAACTTTTGACAGTGAAGGAGAGAAACTAATGGCTAAAGGCACATTGCTATAAGGTCGGTGAATCTTCAGCCTTAGGCTCTTTGTCCCCATAGTTGCAAATGGAGAGCTATTAGCAAAGAGCTGACACTGGGAGAGTAGCACTTCCCACTGAAACCTGGAGGTCAGACAGTCAATGCTATTCTTATTGAGACAAAAATACTTAAAGCGGTAACTTATATAGCAAATTATATGTTCTGAGAGTGCACATAAGATATTGTGCTTTAGTTCTGTGAAGAATGTAGCCTTCAGCATCATTAACTAATCTGATTTATAATGAAAATTAATTATTATGGTCATTAGACTAAATGGCTTCTGTCATCTGCAAAGACATAATTGGTACAGAAAATTGTTTCATAGCTACGGAACAATCAATCAACACAGGCTGAACATGCACATGTATTTTTTTTGTCTCTGCTCTCCCACAATGAAAACCCAAACATTGAGTGAGGGGTATGGGATGCAAGATGGCTGCTCTGATGGTGGGTGATATGCTGAGGCAGACACATCCCAGACTACATAAGAAGTTCAAAAATGGGGTAGGAAGAGAGAGATGGGGCTTACATGGCTATAACCGTGTGCCACACTCCAGCAGTCAGTACCATCTTGGTCAATGCCAGCAGAACAGTGAAAATACCCGGTTGTCTCAGTAAATCTGAAGCATAAGGGTTATATATATATCTTTATTTCCAGTTTCACTGGGATGTAATGGAAGGAGAGCAAATATTACAGAGCATAAGCACAAAGAAATGTGTTCCTCCCTCCATTCCTGCCTTTGGAATGAAAATACTTGAAAGTACAATGACAGATGCAGCACTAAAAGCAAATCTTTTTCTCTCCAATCTTCAGCAGTTTCTCAAAAGCATGAAATTAACATTGTTAGTTAATTTGAATTTCCTGTGTTGTTTGGTTGGTTCCCTCTGGTTCAGAAATACATCATAAGCAAAGGTAGGAATTTTCCAAACCACATCTGACAATAGACTAAAGCTTGAATGAATCATTTGAAAAAGTTATGATTAACCAGTCTTTCAATTAAAATCTTCCAAGGATATAATGTCGTTATTCAGCAAAGTTTGATGTAAAAAATGTACCTTCCACATTTAAGACACTGTAAAAGCAGAGACATGCCAAAAAAAAAAAAAAGGCATGAAGAAAGCTAAAAGACCCTGGATAATTTTAAAATGTTTTAGATTTCTCTTTTAGGAGTTCGTATCTGACCTGTTTTAAAACTTTTCTACCTAAAACTTTGAGCTTATTTATGCAAAATCTAAGCCCACTATGTTACTTCATTTTAGAGAATGTAGCAAAAAGCAGTGAACATTTCAAAGTAGACAAGCACACATTGTGTGCTGAATTTCTTTTTTCTTACTTCTTTGTTTACTTTTCTTACTTCTTAGAGTAAGCAAAGCCAAGCAAATTTTATATCAATATAAAGCACTCTTAGAACTCTTAAAATCTACCTTCACAACAATATAGCTGTGTTAGTTGGAAAATAGCTAAACTGATGCAATTCTTTGTGTGCTGAATGGTTTTCGAAGCAGAGAATGTTGTGAGGTTGCTCTGTGGGAGAAGAGATTGCTTGTCTTAATCTGCTCCATTCCCTAATCTGTTCTTTAAACCCGTTCCAGATGATCTGGAATATTCAGAACCATAAATGTATTGAGTCTGGAAATTTGGAAAGAGAAAGTATTGAAACCAGAAGATCTGATTTCCTTAAGGAAGAATACAAGAACATCTGAGCTCTCGCCAAAGGGCTTGTTCTGGGTTCTTTATTCAGCTTCCGGGAGGTCATTTGATATAAAGCTGTTCTTTCCATCACAAGATATGCTATTGTTCTTTGTATACTCTCATACCAGAATGAACAAGTAGCATTTTAAGGAAGGGATTGTCTCCATGGGACACTGTAGCATAGTCACAGCATTTTCATATCTATGTGGATCTAGTTTCAGTTTCTCAATTAAGATAACCAAGCCTAAATCTATCAAAGATGTTTATTTTTGAACACTGAGATGTTATTTACACAGTATTTACAGCAGCAATAATGAAATGTTGAATGTGAATATCTCCTTGAGAGGACTGGAGAAACATGTCAAAGACATACAGGCAACAGTTGTTGTTCTTGCTTTGCCAATGGGAAACATTTCCAGAGAAGTAATGCTGAATGGCTAATTTTTAAGAGTACAGACTGAAGGACAGTGAATGAGAGCAGAACGGGAAACTATAAAATATCCAAACCTGGGTTTAAGCCAGTGTCATGCCCTGAAAATTAATCTTTGCCTCTTCTTTAAAGTTGCAAAGTACCATTTTCCTACACAGCTGAAAAGTCACAAGTGAGCCCAGCAGAAAGGCAGATTACCCAGTATCCCCCATCAGAGAGCTCCGCAGCGGCAATAGCTGCAAGCTGGAATGATGGACACCCAGATCCACAACTCAGCTCCTTCTCCTTCGAGCTTATATACAGAATTTCTTCAGAAACGATAATCACAGTAATTCCTAACTGGTATTGGTGCATTTTACAATATATAATGTTGAAATTGTTCAATACTAAACAGTACTTATCTCAACTGCTATGCCCTATAAAAACATAGCAGTCTGCATTGAGGTTCAAACAATCATAAACAACACACATGGTTGGTTTTTGTTTGTGGGGGGGGTTTTGTTTTCTTTTTTTTTTTTTTCTTTCTTTTTACCACTGGAGCAATGAGGTTTTTGTTTTAAAATGTTTGTGATCTGCAGAAAATCCCAGATTTAGCATGAGGTGATGTTAGGTTTTCAGTGAAATATAATGTTAGTGGGCAATTCATAGAATCATAGAATGGTCTGGGTTGGAAGGGACCCCAAGAATCATACAGTTCCAACCCCCTGCCACAGGCAGGGCCACCAACCTCCAGGCATGATCTAGACAAGGTTGCCCAACACACCATCCAACTTGGCCTTGAACAGGGATGGGGCATCCTCCACCTCTCTGGGCAACCCATTCCAGCACCTCACCATTCTCTGTAAAGAACTTCCCCCTAATATCTAATCTAAACATTCTCTCCCTTAGATTTAATCCATTCTCCCTTGTCCTGCCACTATCTACCCTTCTACAAAGTTGATTCCCCTCTTGTTTATATGCTCCCTTCAGGTGCTGGAAGGCTGCAATGAGGTCTCCCCAAAGCCTAGACACTTGGCAACTGTAATTTGGGAGTTAATTCCAATTAAAAAAAAATAAAAGAAAGAAAAGCTGGGTGGGGCATGGGGAGTGGGGGTGGAAAGGGATTCCAGACTGTTTTCAAGGAAAAAAGAAAATGCATGTTTAGGGTTGCTCTGATCTATGGATGTCAAAATGTGTTGACTGAAATATTTTGGAGTTCACAGTATAAATTATCACAGACCTAATAATATTGAAGAAGTGGGTAGGTTGCCAAGACAAATGGACCATGTGACAAAGTACAGGGTTGACTATTTGGAGAATGATGGCAGACAAGCACCTGTCACACTGTTCAAGGGTGTGTGATGCTCACGATCACTAAAGAGGCGGCATGCATTGAGAAAGAAGCATTTGTGTCTTTTGTCCCACTCCCAGGCTGCAGCACTCTTGTGTACATAAGTTCTTCAGACCCGTCGTGTTCTCACTCCCCATGCCACTTCTATGGATTCATGCACATAGGGGAAAAAGGTTTTATGTATCCAATAAAAAAATGTGAATGTGTGGGTATATAAACACGTAGAGTAGCTTATAATGATTTCCAAACTGAACAAAGAAAGAAATTCAAGAAGAGAATTATTCTAATACCTTTTATAAATGCACCCCTTCCACTGTTGTTGGCTACAGCTAGCAGTAGCTGAACAATGAAAACATAGGAAGACTCACTGAAACCCCGTATTTCCCTGATGCAGGTGTGTCTAGCCTTTTTTTGCAGGCAAACTCTCTAGGAGGGATTACGAATTACAAGCAGTGAAAACACAAAGGCAGCAGCCCCGCAGATGAATGGGACAAAATTCAGATAAAAATTGAACTGAGTAGAAAAAAGCAGAAGCATGACACTTTCATTAAACTTGTGGGGTGAAGCACATAACAATAAAAATGACATATTTCTGTTGCAAAAGGAGAGGCAGGATCCTACGGTTTCCGTTTGGTCTGACCAGAAATGGGCATTTTTAACACAACTTCCATTTATGTCTCATCCATACAACTGCTCACTATGTTGTGTTCATTCACCCTTGCACAGATCCAATGAAGGCAGTCAGAAGGAGAACTGCATTTGAGGATAGGCAAGCAAAAAAGATCTGGGAAAGGAATTAACATGGATGTCAGAACATTTACTGCTGCTGTCAGTGCACAGAACAGACTCAGCCTGATTTGGGGTCTCAGGACAAGTTGGCACAGCTGACATTTGGGCAGCTACCCCCTTTCATTTGTCAGCTGAGCAAATCTCATCTAGAAATCATGGAAAGGCAATAAACATCAAAAGTTGCAAGTTCAGTTTCTACAGAACAAAATGCAGCATCCAAATGGCTTTAATGCTCCAGATAGGTATTGCCTCAGCTTGCCAATTTCAGAGTGGAACTACACTTTAAATATTCTGCAGACTGTAGTTAAGTGCTGTAGTATGTTCAACTTTCCAGTCTTACATATTTCAATTGATTCTTTGTTCTCCTCTTTCAGAACAGGTTAATGAAGCTGAAGGGAAGGAGAAGAGAATTGGTCTTTCAATCGAACTGCAACATATGGAAAATCCAACATTTCAGTGAATTCTAGGAGTAAGCTAACACACCTATTCAGCTGAGACTGATATTAATAGTTACTTATTCTTCTGTTCCATGCTTAAGTTAAGGATTTACAAGTGCTTCACAAACACAAGTTAAGCATCACATCAGTTACATGAAGAAAAGATTGTGATTTTTTAATTTTGTTTTTCCCCAGAAAGAGAAACTAAGACAGATAGAGGTTAAATGACTTAACCAAGACCACAGTAGAGTCAGAACTAGGCTCTACATCCCTGGCATTTCAGTCCCATCCATGAAACCCTGATACCAAACTCCCTCCCTTTGAAAAGGAAAAGGGGAAAGCAAGGAAGGTTATTGTAAATTAATCCCACTACATTTTCAGAATCCTTATGTAGGAATGTCTCAGTTGATGTGCACACAAACAGACGGGAAATCAAAATGCATCCCTTTTCAGTTTAGGTCTTACAAAGTTTCCTAGTTCCACACATACATAAAAAGTGCATTTTGAGCAGAAACATTTAAAGGCATAACATAAAAGTCAGGAAGCAAAAAACAGAACCTCAAAGTCACAGTAATTAGCTCCACATGTCTAGCTGATAATTAGCGATGTCTTTTTCCTTTTTTTTTTTAATAAAGAAAATGAAGACACCAGTGTGGATGCTACCTGATTAAATAAGCTATGTAATTGTTATGGCCAGATAATCACAAAGTCAAGGCACATCCCTTAGCCAAGACTGCATGTACATATGTGCCACATGCAGATTTTCCTCATTGTGCCAGTCCCCTCTTTCCTCAACTACACAAAAGAAAGAATCTTTCATAAATAATCCTGCTTCATGCATGCATCAGAGAGAAAATTACTTGTAAATGTCAAGAATGGCTGATAAGAAGGGAGCAGGCAAGCACAGAAAACTGTTCTCTGTATCTACAAACTGGTTTGTCCAGAATGTGATCAGTAGGTCACAATTTAGCACAGCAGCTTCTTTTTAACTAGCGGTCCCTCCCAAATATGCAAAACGAGCTTAGGAGCTGTGAGAGCTCAGCCTCTATCAGAGGAATCCCCGCAACGTTCTCTCAGAGAAAGTAAAATTAAACATTCTCATGTATATGCCTTCAAAACAACCACTGCCAGCATCTGGAAAGGTTAAAGAAGTCAACAACAAGCTAGGAAATTACCGTAAAATATATCAAAAGGTACCTACGGTAGTTAGGACTCTTACACATCTCTTCTAATTAGAAGTACCACTTTTGCAAATAAAACTATTCTCATTATCCCAGCTCTACCACTGCTGCCTAATCCCATGCTTTCCTCTCTACATTTACCTGCACAGTCCCTCACCCACACCACTGCTCACACACTCCATAATGTAGCACTTACTTTAGGTTTGGCTGTAAATAATGCATGCCCATGCCTGCCATCTAAATCCTCTTAAGTTAGAAGTTATTTCCAGTCATAAAATCATAGAAATTAGAGGCAGAAAAGACCTATTAGGTCATTTAGACCAAAACCCCATGCCAATGCGGGATTGTTCCCTGCAGTACGCTTTCTACTTCTTTGTCCAGTCTAGTTTTAAATGCCTCCTGGGACCTCTTTAAATGTCTCCAACGCGGTGTTTCTACTACTTCCCTCAGAAGGATTTTCCACAGGCTGAGCGCCATGCTTGACAAGTGAGTCATGCTTGTTTGAAAGCCCTTGTCCTGGTAAAGCTCTACAGCTTTGGCTTGTGCCTTTTAATGCTTGATTACCATTGTCTATGGCGATGTGTCTGCTGAGGTCTTTGGGAAGGAGAAGTGTATCAGGAGTCCACTGTTACTGCTGCAGCTCTGTAAAATTAATTTGAGGTAATTTAGTGCTATCAGGCCGGTAACCTTTGCAGGAGTTGTGTGGCTTTGGGCTGTCATGAGCTTACCCGTGTTTCACCCTGCCACCTCTGTCAAATGTATCGCTTACCCATATAGGTGCTACCTGCTACAGGGGGAGTGCACCACAGATAAGAGGACTCCACGATACGTGCATTGTGCCATGGGGAAAAAGACCTGGAAATGGAAGGCAAAAAGGGTAATGGGCTGCACACTGACTCATTCATAGTTTGGGGCAGGAAATTTTGGGAGGAAAAGAGCAATAAACTTTCCCGAGAAGTTTCTGGTACTTCAAGCACTGGCTGACATTTAAATGGGAAATGCTTAAGAATGGTCTTGTGCTCAGTCTGCTACAGCTTCTGGCCAGTTGTCTAAGGGTAAAGTCTGATGGCAGCTGAAGCCAGCTGAAGCGTGTGTGAAGTGCTCTGTCAGCTCTCTAGGGCACAGAAGCAGTTTTAAAAAAAAGTAATCTGATTCTACTCTACAACCTGACTACTCCTCCACATGAGTGTACTCATCATGCGAGGGATGGGATGGAAATGTGGTATGGTAGAAGGGAAGGAAAATTGCATTTCAGCAGAGCTGTCACTCTGACCTGGTCATGCTCACTGTAAATCTGCTTTCAAATGCTGCAGCTTCATCCAAAATCCAGACAATATGGGGCTCACAAAGATAGTGACAGACCAGACTTGTTAGAAAAGGCCACATACTCTTTAATTCAAATAAATGCAGTTCAGTTTTGAAGTAAAAGAATTGTTTTGGATATTTCCCATGATTAGCTGAACTTCAAAACATGACAAACACAACTGACAAACTGTGTTATGTCTAACCTATTTAAGTCTTTAAAACATCGTGTCTTTTATTAAAGCTAGATAGAATCACCCAGAAGGTCTAGGAAACAGGTCCTCTACTGTATCTGCTGGGGAGGAAAATGCTGCTCCAGCCCATGCTCTTCTGCAGAAGCATTCCCCAGAACCTATTTCATGCCCTACCTCACCTAAAACATCCAACCATGGTGGGTTGTCCTATTGTAAAGAAACGAGTAAGTAGATAAAAGCTAAAACATCATATTTAAGCAAGCACTGGTGCACTTCAGCTTCTCTGCTTCTGGCTGTTTCACTCCACATACAGAGTCTGGAAGAAAGGAATTTCAGACTGGTCATAGGATGCAAGGCTTTTTCTGCCAAATGGATCTACAAGCTTCAACATCAGCTCAGACAGAGGTCCCCAGGTGGTGAAGTGATAAGGAAAACAATGGAGGATTGTCAGAGTAATAAAATGACTAGCTTTGCAACAATTAAGGAAGATGGGAGAAGCAAAGCAGTGAACAGAGGATGGATAGCATTAGGGGAAAAAAACTGATGATGATCTAACCCTGTATTTCCTCTGCAATGTCTCCCCACAAGAGCAAGCTGCTGCAATGATATCTATGACTGCAGCAGCTAGTGGAGACCTCAGTCAGCATCAGCAATACAAAAAGACCGGAGGAGAAGACAGCAAGACTGAAATCCAGCTCCAAGTTGTGCAAGGGTGCAGCAGGATCCATTACGTTTTACTAAACATTTATGGAAGGAGTTTTTCCATCAAGAGTTTAAGCTCTGCATCCAACCTCTCACACAGACAGAAGCCCACTACATCATGGTCATGAGCTCTTCCACTACCTACGAGCCCAACTAATGCAACGCATCCCAGTGACAGCTGAGATGCTGAGAAAACTACACATCAGATTGCCTCACAGAAGGCATTTGTGCCTGCTGCCCCGCTGCACTGCTGGCCAGTAGTTGGTTGAGCAATGAGAGGAATATGGGTGACACTCCATGATGAAACCACAGAAGGAAAGCAGAGAAGGGAGCAGGTCTTCCCTATGGTCTCTTTAGTTGAGCACGCCAGGCAGATAAGGGCTTTTTGAAAGCTTCCTGATCGCAGGTCTTTTCCTTCAAGGCTTTAATACAGATTTATTTTATTCAGACTTCTTTTTGGTTAACAGGAATAAAACTGATGGATAAAAATATCCTCCAGGGATATTCATACAAAAATATGGTTTCAAAGATGCCCTCAGTGTAGCCACCCATGCTCTGACTGGCAGCTGCTCAAAAAACATAATTTCTTGAATACAAAATAGTAAGTAACACCATATTTCTTAGCTCATGTCCCACCACAGTTTCATTTCAGCACAGCGAAACCTCATTAATTCGCACTTCGCTTATCCGCACACCTTATAATTCACACATAAAAACAGCAGTCAGCAAAGATTTAACAACAATGTGCTTTATTGAGGTCTCATGTTGCTGAGATTTCATTATTCCTACAAAATACGCTACCGTTCATTCACTAGTACAGTAAGATTTCAACATCGCCATAAATATCTCAAACTAGAGATAGGTTCACACTAGCAAAGTTTGGCTCTAAAGCCATGTCTAGGAAATGCCAGAGTTTGAAGCTGGATGAAAAATAGTTGTGAGTAAAGGCAAAATGAAACTAGATTATGATCATAGCTTGTGGTGTTTTCTGCATTATTGTACTTCCTTGCCTTTTTAAAGCACCTTTTGTTCGGTTGTACGCTAAGAAATAGACTCTTGTACGCACCCAGAGAAAGGTTATCAAAGAGTACAAAGGAGGCTTTAACACATATCTGTACTTCTTCAGCTCTGGAAAAACCTTCAGGAGTTCTGGACAAAGAGTCTTTAACAGTCCCAATGCAGTTTACAGATACTTCTACGGCAGTTGCTAACCCATCCCAAGCAGGATTTCCTCCTGCTCCCCAGCCATTATTGATTACGGGGAAGCAAATGAGAACCTTGAGCTTCCAGAGGACGTCTATGACTTGCAAACACATAGTGGGCAGGAGCTGCTTCCCCCTGGGCCCAGTGCATTAAGGCAAACCACAGAGGTCACTCCCAGCCAAGCTTGTGTGATAGGCACAGAAAGCTGAGGTTTTGGAGACTGTGAAGTTTACGCTTATGAACTATGTTTAAAGAGTCTGGAGACACTGTAGCAAAACGGAGAATGAAGGATGTGCTGGTCATCACATGTGGTATCTGGAGCCCCCAAAGAGTGGTTAAGACATGGGTGTCCTCTCTTCTACGCTCTGAAGGACTTCCCAGTACTATTTAACTTGGTGCCTGCAGCATTACTACTGCCAGTTACTCCTTCAAACTTCCTTTAGGAAGACTGTATTTTCTCAAAGTCAAAGACTTCGGTCCTCCAGGGATGGACTAACTTCTCACTCTGTCTCTAGACACAAAGACACCTTGGGGGTCTCAATCCTCACCTGCGGGCTGCCACTGCAAAAATAAGCAACGGCATGTGGACAGGCTGCACTGCTACACCTCTCCTCACCCTCACCTTCCTCCCTCTGCTGAAGCCAAGGAACATCAGCACCCCGTGTCTATTCCCTTCACCTCCCAGACCTCCACTCATTCATAATAATATCCCCAGGTTATATGCTATGTATGTTTCTTTACCTGTTTAAAGCCTATTAGGCAATATTGTTTGGCAAAATATTAAGCAAATGAATGCCTAACAGTTGAGAAGGGTCCTTTCATAGTGTACAAATTATTGCGTCATTCAAACGGTGTAATCCTTTCACTGTTCTGTAGCATAATTACTTACAGCTTTGTCCCTACTGCCATGTTCATGTACATCCTGCTTATTTCGAGAAGAGACACAACCATTTTCATGCTATTTATATCAGAAATTATGGGACTCTTTACCATTGCTATACACTGCTTGTCTATGATTTCAAGAACACAAAGGGTAAGTCCCTAAAAAAAGCAATGTATTTATCCTTCATGGACAAAAAAGTGACCTTTTTTTTTTACTAGATTTAGAATTTGATTTTCACATCAGCAATTTACTTTACCAGCAAAGCTGTTAAACTTCTCTCAGGAATAACATTTTTGTTTCACAACTGCTGCTCCACACCTCCTTTTGCCTGTTTTTCCCCAACCATGTGCCAGATTGCAACAGTTATCCGACTCCTGCTGTAAATTTCAAGTACACAATTTAAGTCACCTATTTGCCATTTCTACACAAAAGCTTTTTAGTATCTGAGCTCTTCTGGATGACTGTAAGACTTCTTTCTTCAACACCCAAAGCTTAAAGGTATGAAAGCATAGAAGCAATGGTCAGGCTAGGGTTTATATCTTTGGATGCAATGATGCAAAACAGCAGTCAATACCCTGTGTTGCAAGAAGATGCAAGCAAATCCCTGGCACACACAGAAAACTCCATTCCCACAAAGTTTACAACCTTAATACCATTATAAAAAGCTTTATCTTGTGAGTTATCTCTAGCCTGTGTCCTTCTCATGCTTGTTCTATCACAGCCCATCCACACAAATGCCCAGTCTTTCCTGAGTTTGCTAAACCCTTGGCTTGAAAAATATCCCAGGAAAGTGAGTCACACGGTCCAACTCCACACAGGCACAACCTATTGCTACTTGTCCAAAATCAGCTTACCGCCAATTTGAGCAACTGCCTTATTTCTCTCAGCATTTCCTAATAAGGCCCTATCACCATGCCTGCATCTCTCAGGAGCGAGAATACATCTCAAGACAGCTTTTGAGATGTCATTTTCTCTCAGTGTGGTAATGGGATGGGGAATGCCGCCTTTGTGACAGAAAAGATGGTGCACGTCCTCCCAGAGCTGATTCATTCCTGTCCTTTGGGGAGAGAAGCAAGAGTCATGTTAGGAATCTGGGGTGATTATTCAGCTGCCATTAGTTCTCTCTGTTTTCCTTATTATAAATGCAGATCAAAACAAATCGCAACAATGCAATCGTTGTTTCCAATACTATAATGCACATTTTTCTGATAAGAAAACGAGGCACAAAGTGCCGCACCCCAACAATAACAGAATCAATCAGGAGACTGTTGGCTATTTCAGCTTGGGTATCCCTCAAGGCATTAGCTGCAAGCAGATTTCAGCAATCCAGACTCCTGGCCACTGGTTGGGTTTTTTTGGTTGGTTGGTTGGTTTTTTAAATATTTTTTACTGTTCTCTCTGTCAATGTAAGCAAAACATATCTGCTTTTAGCCAAAAAAAAGGAAAAAAAAATGCAAATGAGCAGGGAAAGTCAGTTGCACCACCTATAGCTAAGACTGCCTGGGTAACACCTGCATTTATAAATTCTCAAAGGCAGCAAGTAGGATGTACTATTATAAAAGACTGATTCTTCCAACCAGAAGATTCAATTACTTAAAAATGTTTAAAATCCCAGCATAGAGACAGAGTCATGATTTTAATGTTCCTACAGAGAAAAAGGTTATATTGGTCTTCTCACTTTTAATGTTTTCACAGTTTGTAATAGTAATGATGACATCCAGATTAGATGGTTAAAGGCTCTGTTTTACTCAGCTATACCATCCAGCTGCCAGTGCACAAAGAAACCCCTCCATGTAGTCCAACTGCATCATCTGAAAGACAGAGAAAGAAAAAATCTGTCTCCCAGTGCACAAAAGGGTTGGATCTTCCTGATTAGCTAGCTTACCCTCCAGTGTACATTTGGCCTCTGTGGGAAGAATATTATAGGAAAGAGAAAACCCATGCTTTGCTGCTCTTGTATCTTTGTAGCCTATTTACATACAAGATATCCAGATAGAAGTATGTGAAGACATGCCATGAGATTGGCACATGTAAGACCCACTGCCCATGACCCAAGAAAAAGACAGATCAATTTCCAGAATCCTCAAACTTTATCCAGATAAAATTTCTGTACTTGGAAATATCAGAAAAAGTCTTATGGCTGTTTGGGAGCCCAACAGGGCCGTCAGTAAGGATAGGAGAATCATGGAGAATCAACTGGGTTTTGTCAGCTTTCTTGTTCTTAAAGTCTGTTCTGTGCTTCTCAAAAACATACAGCAACCCAAGTCAAAATTAAGTTAACACCAAGATTTTCAATGCCCCTTTTTACTGTGGGATCAGTTCAGAAAATCTAACAGGAAAGAAGTGCAAACTCCAGACCTCACCATTCCTCATGTGTCGCATGAAATCACAGAGTATCTATTTAGCTGCATTTGGTGCATACCAAGTACAGGGAGGAGAACTTGCTCATAGTCAAGTGTGATGAGGATATTTAAAATCTCCCCTTGGAGCACACCAGAGGAGCTGGAGAGGCTCTAAATTAAAGGCTACAGGTGTTTTGTACCAGGCATGCCCATTTAGAGACATTGCCCTGGTGTTCTTTTTACAACATTCTCCTCTAGGATCTTTTTCTGTCTCATATTCTTTTATTGCAGTACCAATTAGCTGAAACAACGACATGAACCCTTCACCCTGCTGTGAATATTAAAGAATGTTGTGGAATGAAATAGAGAGCACTACCAAAGAAATAAAGTGGATTTTATTAACCAGGATTAAAGGACGATAGAAGCCTTTTTGGGTTGTGTTGATTAACTGCATTTCAGTGAGATTTAGGAAGCGCTATAAATGTGTGCACGTGCATATTTGTTAAATCACTTCATTGCACGTACTGCTTCTGACACATCAGGACTTTCTAATCACTGTCACTCTCAAACTTACATATAGATCAATCATAAAAACCCCTCTTAAGTATGAAATACTTAACTATCTCTTTGGTATCATCATCCACCTGAAAGCAGTCATAAAAAGATATTATTTTTTCTGTTCACTTGACAGAATGGTGTCTTAAGGTACATGGATGCTGCAAGAAAAGTGTGTAGCATTATCTATGTCCTCCAGAAATAATGACCAACCAAGTAATTAAGCTGCCTTGAGACAACTGAGGAGCCTTTGGTTCAGTCCTTCTGCCGGAATCTTTTTGATCCCCTAAGGACATCGCATAACTTTCACTGCGTAGGGCAACTTGTAAACACTGTCCTGCCTCTCCATGCTATGGAAAGAGGATTACATACATTATGATACTCTGTCAATGCAGATGCCTGAAAGATGTTGTTATCCTTTCCTCCTTATTGCCCCTCTGCTGTACAACACTCCATCTCCTGGGCATGCAATAAACACATAATTATTCTTCAATTTTTTAAGTAGACTTCCCTCAAAACCCTTTGCACTATTTCCAGCACCAAGTCAAGACCAGACTTTTGCCTTCTTTCAGAGCTACCAAGAGACAGAGAAATTGGGAGACAAACCCAATACTTCTATATCCAGTTACAAAGCAGTCAAGCCATGCAAGTATGAGGTTCCTGGGACAGTATGGAAAGGATGAAACTCAGTTCTCAAGATAAACATGGCCTTAGACCTGTTAGCACATGCTAAGTCTGAGCTCACACCAGTTTGGAGTTAGATAATGATCTTTCAAGTCACCTTACACCTCCTCGGAGCCTGCTCATTTTGGGATTGGTGTAGGACCTTGCTGGAGCCATCAGGTGTATGATTCCTGGAGCAGGCACTATGTTCTCTCACAAGTACCAGGGTATGAGCTTTGGCTCCCTAATCTTACAGGCATCTGAGTATGTTCTTTTTTAAGCAACAGCAGCTAGTGATCAATGAATGACACCAATGACAAGACATTATATTCTTCTATTTTGTAGTAGCTTGATTCCCAGTATTAAAATCAGGATGCAACTGAAAACCTCCCAATTTGGATACAGTGGTTTGTTATTAAATGTCATCGTATTTTTTTTTTCTACATCTGGGAAGTTGATTTGTAACATACTTGTCCTGATAATAGAAAACCAGAGAGATGTTAAAAAGCTTCCTCCCATGCAAACTAGAAGAGAGCAGTTTCCAGCAATGTTTCTTCTTCCCCAGAGAGAAAAAGCCCACCCTGTAATGATTGTAGAAGGTCTTATTTAAACAGTTTTAAAACAATGGGAAGGAGAAAAAGGGAGTGGAAAAGGGACATTTAAGTCTTCCAAAACTTTGAACAGATTTGTTCTTCTCATGTTGATGCACACTGTGCAGCATTAGATCACATGCTGCTAATATCATGTTGATTTATGATCTGCATAAATGGAAATAAATGGTATTTTCTGTTACCCAGAGAATAATAGATGGCCCTGGAATGAGCACACCACCACATTCACACAACAGGCTCTGTTCATGTCACAAGCAAGGGGACTGCAACTTCATAAGAGCCCTTGCTGCCATTCCCACCAAAAATCTTTGATACCCACTGATTTTAATGAGTAGGAGTGGACATTTAGGACAGCATTTTCCAAAGTGTCTGAATGATTTAGGAACCAAAGCTGTGGTATAACAAAGCAGGGGAAATGTTGGGTGAATTTCTCCCTTGAATGAGAAACTGGAGACTTCCCAGATCTTTCCACAAAGTTCACCAACCACACAAGCTGGTCAGGATCCTCTGTGTCATTTCCTCCACTTCTTCCCTCCCCTGCAAGCAACCTCAGGGCTTTTTCTCATCACTTTCTTCTTGGCCTGAGTGACTTGAGCTCCCTCTTGAGAGAGACAAGGCTCCCTTTTCAAACATGGTGCGGGCACTTAGACATGAGAGAGAGAAACCTCTCAGCCAGTGAAACCACCATACCACCTTTGAAAATGTGATTTAGTATCCAAAATCACTCTAAAATGTTTGGAAAACTTACCCATACTGCCTAGCACTTAAAATTTAAGATGTAGTGCAGCCTGTGATTATGGGCATACAAGCAAAAGCAATGAGTTACTTTGGTTTAATGACTCATCATTTAAGCTAATAGGTTTTACTTTACAACCAGGGAGGGTAAGTTTGCGCAACTAGCCAGTTACCATCGCTCGGCTGATGAGCAATACCCTGGTGAGATGTGGCAACCTTGTTGCTTTTGAACATCTGCCCACACACTCCTCCATTATAATGGGGCCTAATAGAGCTCCAAACAGCTTGGGTTCCAAAACAATCTCAAACAAAACTTCTCCTTTAATAGACTTACAGCACTGCCAAAATATTCACATTTCAGGCTGAAAGACTGAGTATTTAACCTCAGGACACAGATGATTTTCTGTTATTGTTGCTGTTGGCAGAGAAGGGAAGGTTAAATAAGTTTGAGACAATTTCATTTTTGATTCTGTATAAATATAGTCATGTCCATAGTGTTTTCTATTTCTCTGGTTAGATGATTAAAACCTTACCATTAATGTATGTGAAATTCCATATTGTAATTAAAGGAACAGCTGGTAAAGCCACATAATATTAAGGTTGTCTGATTCTTCACCTATTAAGATTTTGCTTCTTTATGGACAAGTTTGCACTACAGATGAATTCTTATCTTTATTTTTCCTTCCTGGCGTGCTTACATCTTAATAGTACAGTCTTCATGGGTTTGGGGTTTTTTGTGTTCTGAATATATAATTAATTTCCAAATACATTAATAGAACATTGAAATTGTTGAGGCCTACTCATACTTCCTTGAACAGGTGTTATTATAAACCATGTCCACACACTGACAACAATTAAACATCTAACAGTTTAACTAAACCAAATGAAGAGTGGTATGTTGTCACTGTACAACGTTATTCATTTTACTTGGCTACTGAATCCCAGTAAGGATAACTAAGATGAATTTAAAAAGATAAAACTTACATAGCCATTGCCCTGTCTTACCCAGTATCTTATTAGGCCCAGTACCTGCTACTCCAGAGGAGGGTGAAAACACAGAACAATGTAAATAGATGGTGGGGAAAATGTCCTCATGCCTCCTATGCTCCTTATCTTCTGAATCTGACAGAGACAGGAGAAGGAATTAATATAATACACTTTGTTTACTCTGATGTGCTGTGCTCTTTGAGACACACAGCACAGAAAAATTATTGGCTCCCTCTCCCATTGCTTGCAATTAAACTAGAATCCTAATACAAATCCTTTCAAAAGAGGAATTTCTGAAATTCTCCTACAGTGGATCCGTACTACCCATCACTAAATGGGTTGAACTTCTTTATCTCCAGCAACTTCAGTTTTAATGACTCAAAATGCTGAGAGGACAAACTTCCTCCAGCACGCATGCATACTTCCTCTTCATTTGACACAGCTAAATTTGACAATGATTATGAATTACAGCCCTTAGTGACACAAAACCACTCACACAGTCAGCAGTGAAAGCAAACTTTTCCTACTTTCCAACAGATATTTGCCAAAGGAAAATGCAAGAATCCACTAATTTGTACCACAATATATGCTGGATGTATGCTGCCTGCTGGCAGATACTTGGAGAACTTGGTAAGATAGGTGAGGGAAAAGAAGAGTAGAAAGCAATACAGAGATGAAGTTAAGTGAAATCTCCAGGGTTCCTTACAAATAAAAACTAGGGTCCAGGACAGAGGTTTTCTAAACACTTTCCTGCTGAGAAGTTTATATAAGAATATTCAGTTTCTCAGGGAGGAGGTAAATGAGAAGAAAGTTCATTTCTTCCACTACTACTCTAATAAGGAAATAAACCTCCATTATCTTATTTCTTTACAATTTTCATTATAAACTGAAGCCAAACCTACCAAGGCAGACACAGATGAAGCAAAGCTAACCTCTGGGCTGACGTTTCATTTCACCAGGGTCAGACACTAACACATACAGATAAATTATATAAGTATATATATATCAGAATATCACAGTTAGTAACAAAACTCTAAAAAAAGAAACAATTCCATCTTGCCAAAGAGAAACTTCGAACACCCACCACAATATTTCTAAAGGAAAAACAGAAAATAGTGTCCCACTTTTGATGAAAAATAATTCTTGATCTTCAAACAGAATCTGCAATACCGATAAGTTCTACTTACTTCACAGCAATTTTTTAAAGAACTAGGTCACAAATAGATTTTCTCCAGATAACATCCGTATTTTTTGATACTTGTTAAAATTCTTCAGACTGGAACTCTCCAAACACAACATTCCCTTTCTTATTAATAGCTTATTTCTACTCAGGTAAAACTAGAACTGAAGGCAAAGCCATCACAGGGTTCTGGAAGCCCAGCCCTAAGCACAATACTGTTTCATCCAGGACAGATAAACTCTCCACCACATGGATGTCATCCAGGTAGACTCAATGCCTCTGCAATCTAGAACAGCTCTAAACCTCAGTTTTGTTTTTACACATGCAATTTATCCAAGGAGATCTTTCTTCTGATGTGGGGGAAAAACAGAATGCTCCACCCATTTATCACAGAGCTCTAGAGACTGACCGAGAAGGCAACAATGTGATCTGGCTTCTAGCAGCATCCGTCATTGACAAGGCTCCCGGATGATATACCCCTGAGGTTAGAACGAGAGTTCGGGACAGTTCTCATTCAAACAGGCATTACATACATCTACCTTCATGTAGCTGAAGTGCTGCCTTCTGCTCTGCTGAAACAAAGAGGAATTGCCTGTGTTGTTTCCTCCTCTCCTGCACTTTTTGAGAAGACAGCATCTGACAGTTGGCTGGGAATGCCAAGCTTTTCAGGCAGGTGGATGGCTCCCCTGGTTAGGAGGAGCCCTCTTTCAGCTGTGCTGCAGGTTTGGTATGCTGAGGCTCAAGGACTCTCTTCCAGATACCAAAGTATATCCTTTAGCTAGTCAAACACAGTTGCTTGGCAAGTTGGGTGGTACAGTACAATATGACAGCACTTCTTTTTAAGTCGCAACACTCTACATAATACAGATCCCCAGAGAGATCTGAGTGCTGCGTTTTATTACACTTTAAAAACACTGTGTTAATAAATTCCAGTCTCATAAACTACATGGACAGAAGGGCTCTGCCCATGCAATCTGCCTGCCTGGTAGAAAACCTGTATTATTCTGAAAAAGTCCACAACTAAAGGCTCCTCACTAGAGTGGTGCAAATGAAAGGAAGAGCTGTGTTACTCTTTCTCCCCTTGGAAAACAAGGGCATCACAAAATGTGCCAGATATAATAACTTACGGACTTACGGCTCCAGCGTTCTTGCATAATTTCTTTTATTTGCAAATTACATTCTCTACCTGTTTTATTCTAAAAACATTCCCTGCAGATTCTTTTTGTTCTTTCCTCAAAACACCAATGCCTCCAAAACTCTTCAGAATTTGCTTTTTTAAATGAGTATGAAAGTTTATTTTTTCTTCTGAAAATTTCTGCCATTTCACGTTATAACCAACTCATACAATTAAATAAAATCTAAACTGGAAAATTCAATTATCTATCCTCTTATATTTTGCAGCAAAACAGTTTTTCTGAAGGCTAAACTCCTACCTCAGAAGTAAATAAGTTACTCGTGAGGCTAGCAATTCAGAAATAAAATGAGAAATGGGAGAGAAGGCTGAGGGTATAGTACTGGCCTTAATGTTTTCAATTTTGTGCTCAACAGATCCTACAGTCCCAGAAAAACATATCTACTCATCTTGTAGGTGAAGCTTGCCATACATAACCTTCTTTTGTTAATCTGCTGGGATAACACTGTTACCTTCTCACAGCAGTCACCTTATTCAACATCTTTCACTTGTGTCTCCTTCCCAGGCTCAGATTAATCAGATTGCATTCTGTTCTTCTATTCTTGCATGCATCCAAATCCCCTTTCTGGTCTTCAAGAGGGCCCTTGCTATCAGTGGGGACTTTCAGGCAGGTCATTAAGAAGATACTGATTTCATGGTTCAATTCTTGTCCAGTTGTGTTTTCTCTGCCCTTGTTTCCCAAGAAATACATTCCTCATTTAGAAGACTGGAGAGCAGCAGAGAGACTTTGAAAACTGTTTTCCCAGTTTTTAGGTAGAACCAAATCTCCTCGAACACAGAGGAAATACAGGAAAGGATTTCTCTAATAATTTCATAAAACTCTATTAAACAGCCAGCCAGTATTTAGGCCCTTTATTATAGTTCTCAGCTAGTTCATTTAGCTTCCCATACTGTAATGTATTCAGCTTCTAAAATCTTTCAATTAAGTGCTCGTCCCCCCTTTTCTTCATTTGAAGACCATCATCCCTCGCTGTGTACATACCTCTGCAACCCTTAAAATCAAATGCTCCCCAAGGTGTTTACTATAAGACTCTATATAACATTCTTCTATATAACTCTATAACATCCTTCCTAGATGAACCATACACCAGTAAAGACCTGGCAGGTAGATGAGACTGGATGAGAAATAACTAAGCATACCTGAAAGCCTGTATCATCATTTGGCCCAAGTGTTTGCTGTTTGCTGCAGGTGGAATCTGCTCTCAGAAATGGGTCGGATTTATGCATATTACTGTCCCCAGTCGGAGCACAGCCCCGCTGCAAGCCTTCCCTGAGAGGGAGCTCAGCAGGTCACCCCTGCTACCAGTTTCTCTTTCCTGCCTTTGCTCTGTACAGCTTTTACAGCTAATAAAAACTCTTACTCTTCACTCCTTTTCTAACCCCTGTAGAGCTTCAAAACCAAGGTTCTGGCCTCTATGAAAGGATTACCCTTCAAATGACCATCCTTCTTTATTAAAGGATGATAAAAACACAGATATTTGCAAATCACAAAAAAAGTTGGGTCTTAGTTCGGTTTCATGGTCCATGAGATTTCAAGTAACTGCATTTCCGGATATATATAGTGGGGTTTATTTCCTGTATTGTGAGTTAGAAGTTAGATGTCTGAATCAGAGTTGGGCATCTTGGTTATCTGTGAAGTCAAAGGATAGGAAGGATGGTTCATATCATCTCCTTTAGTTGCCTATCTATGGAAGAGATCCATCACCATCTGAAAATGTCTTTTTCTGTATAAGAAGACTCTTTTGAACACCTACAATCAGGACAGAGTAGTTACATCTGCCATGTATGGCAGTAAAATAAGAGATTTCAGAGCTCTGGCTCAAAATGACCGTCACTGTTCATGTGTTGGTGTAGCCTAGCATGGTTTTGACATGTACCATTTGTCAGTACACCATCTAATGCCAACACAATTTTTGGGGTAGCACTGATCAAGGGTCAACCCCAAAAAGTAGTAGGGATAATGCTGGGCTTTTTAGGGAGAAAAAGAAGGATGATTTAGCCATATGAATGCATGCACATCACGAAGACTGGCCAGCAGCCCATGGTCTGTTTAATTTGCTAATGAAGGCATAGCCAAAGAGCTCCTTCTTTCTTTGTGTTTCCTGTACAAGCTGTTTCTGTGGGACAGGGATTTGTCCTGTCCCTGCTTGGAGAAGCAACCTACTTTATTCTCCTAAAATGCTGGTGTTGGGAGGGTGAAATTCAGTCAGCCATTCTCTTACTTCTCTGGTGAGACACTTTTAGTGACACATCAACTACTTCTATACAAGAAAGCTGGCTGGAGTATACCAGAAAGGATGTACCCTGATCAAAATTCCAACCTGATTCAGACATTTCTTATTCTGTCCCAACCTAGCCATAAAGCAGCTATAACATAGGAATGTACACAATTTTTCAAAAATTTATTTCTTATTCCCAGTGAAAGAGAGACTAAAGGAGTTCCATAAAGTGTGGAAAATACTTGAAAATAAGTTCTTTTCAATTAGCACAAGCTGATCACCCTTCAAACTGAAGGCACCAAACCTATTGCTCCCCACTTACAAAACTGTATCAATACACTGTGAAAATTCATGCTTAGAATATGAAGAAATTCGTTGCCCTTTGCAGGAATGGGACGGGCAATGTTTTGAGAAACATTTTTCTTTTCTTTCCATCTCTTTTTTTATTGATTTGAAGATTTTTGGTCATACATGGATTAATTACTTGGTGAGAAAAGCAGAAGGCATTTATTTACATTTATAATCACAATTTTCATCATTCATGGTGTTAAAAAATGTCACTGTTAGTCAATTTTATGTTTTTTACTCTGGTATTTTATTTCAGCGTGAAATGCTAAAATGTTAGTACTTCTCATTACTGACTGATTATTTTGCTCAGGATTTTTCATTTTCTTTCTCTCTCCCTGCACCTAAAATCCAATTTACAACCTGCTAAAGGCCTCATAAGATTTTTATGGATTATTTCCTGAAATCACATTAATCTAACTCCTGTTACTTTGCACTAATTTCACCTACCATTGTATGGAGTAACTAAATTCGATTGCTTGGAAATGATCCCCTAGAGACTTCTTCACAAAGCGAGAAAAGTACAAAAATGGTAACCCTACCTTGATGAGGTTATAAATGAGGTGGGAACAACAGGCCTATAAATTCATAGTATGTGGACCCTTATCAAGAGCCATTTCAAACAATGATAGTCAGAGATCTTCAGACTTTCAAATAAGATACAGGTCAGGGCTTGGATTAAATTGTACTTGGCTTTACTTCAGATACCTTGGGAAGTCAGCCTCATTTCACTTCAACAAGTGATATCCTATTTATCACTGTTTTAACAAGCTGGGTAAGTTGCCCAATAGCTTATCTGCTGCACCCTGGTTCATTAGCACAGCAGCTCAACCAATATTACCTACATTGGGCATCAGCTATCAATTAGATGTATCCCTTATTTTAGGAACAATCTGCAGATAACAGTGCAAGCCATCAGTGAAAAGGGTATTTAAAAACAATGAAGAAGCCCAATCTCTCTGGCACATTGTGCTGTCTGCTCCATTTGTTTACATGATAAAAAAATCCATCTCCTCTAAGCCTGGTAACTGGGTAGTTTAAGAGCAGCAGGTAAACTTGAGACAGAGCTATTTAGTGTAATTGTTCATGGTTGTAAGAAAAGTTATTTAACTTTGAAGCGGACTGTCTGACCCACACATGGCTTCCTAGACACAGTGAGGCATTTATCCAGTTGTCCAGCATTTCCAGTGCTCCTTGGAAATGGGGATTCATTTGTGCTGAGTGCCATCAGGAGATAGAGTGCAGATTAGGGTGCTCAGTTTCCTGAGCCCAGGCCCAAGCTTCAGCAGGTTGCCACCAGGGCTCTAACAGGCTGTTTCCCTGTCGGTACCTGGGATCATAATCTGCTGCTCCTCCTCTGCCTCATACCTGATGCTTAGAAATGCTCGGTCCTAAGCAGTGCCACAGAAAGGAAGACTTTTGAAGGAGTTACCATTCAGTGTTTCCTGTCTACAGATCTATATAGCTGGGCAATAGGCAAAGTATAAGATGTGTTTCTGGTTTAAACAAATACATTACTTTTTAATCTAGAAAATGCTAGTATTAAAGTATTTCCTACATGGCAGGAGCAAAATGTGTGTCTTTACAGATGATGCACTGCTTCTCGAAATACATTGGTATCTGTACTGGGGTTCTGACCACAGATTTTCCAGAACTGGAAAGTCACTCAGAGCCTGATCCTCCAAAGGCTTTGTCCTTTTTACATCCTTAGTTTTATCCTTTATAGCTAAGTGATGAGAGCACTAATGCACAACATGGAAGATACATATTTACCTCTCAGCCTGAGGGGAATCAAACCCAAACATTTCACTTTTCAGGAAACTGATCTCAACTCTAGACTGCGGGCTACATCTGAAGAAAGGATGGGAAGAGAAGGCCTCTGTGAAGCCTTCCTGATGAAGCTGCTCCATTTTGTGTAGTCCTTGGGCCAGAGAAAAAGGATAGCATGCAAAAAGGAACCACTTCAAGAGGATGGACTGAGTATCCCCCACCCTAAGAATAGTCCATAGGCTGGTGGTTATGGAACTCTGCAAGGAAGTATGGGATGCGAGTTTACAACCCCTCAGGCAGAGGAAGGAACTGAACTCTGGTCACCCACATCCTGAATGAGTGTACTAACCACTGAGCTGAATAATAAATAATAATGAAAAGAAGCACTGTCCCACAGCTGCTCTCTTCTGAAAGGGAGAAAGATCTGTGCTCTGCTTTTCAAAGCATATCTATTCTCGGGGTCCTCGTTCCAGAAAGCTAAAGGCTTGAAGGACTTTGAACATACGATAGCACTCTTCTAGCCCAAACCCAGGGCTCAGGATGTCCAGCTGGCCTCAGCCTTTTTTACCAGTGAGCAAAATGTGTCTGCGGCTGTTTGACATCACACTCTGCATCCCCAACTCCTTTTATTTATATAAGCAGTTCAGGTCTCTAATTGGGAATTATACGTTCACTTAATAAGCAGGTGCATGGGATCTTGGTGCAGCAACAGCGAACCCAGCAGTGCTCACAACCTTTTGTGGTTGCTTTCATCTCCTGCGCGGGGTCTGGTACAGATTTAGGTGCTTAACCCTCCATGACTCCTTTCTCACTCTCCGAACTTGTCCTACCAGAATTACCCTGCTTCAGGTCAGGTGACTAATTAGCCACTGTGAGATGCTCAGATATTTACAGAAAAAGGGATTGCCTATCCTCCTAAAACCCAGGAGAACTGTGAGTGCATTGTGTTCTGTGTTTCCAAAGGAAATTTAGCACTTCCTTATTTGTATTTTTATATAGTCCTTGTTGTTCACCATAAACGTTCCCCATTCCCAGAGACTGGGCTATTTTAGAAAGAAACAGAAAAGTCAAATTGTCTTACTTCTGAGATTTCCAGTTTATCACACATATGTAAATCAAGGCATTTACTGTGAAGCATGTTTAAGAAATACAAAATGCAATTACAGGCAACTGCATATTTCCAAACACCCCGTTGTTTGAATATTCAAAAGATACTTCATGTTCTTCTATTTCTTGCCAATAGCTGAAATGCTGAGTCTTTATTAGGAGTGTTTATGGTAAAATAAGCACATGACATTATCTCCTGTCTGATCAAACAGAGTAAACATACTACTTTAAAATGTCAGAGATCTATTTCTGCAGCTTCCAGTAGTTATTGTTGTAAAAAAGGGATTGCTGTATTTGCCCATAGCTTAGCCAGAAAGTTAATGTTTCCTATTAAACATTTTCTTCTTTCTTTCCTAGACCATTTTGTACTACCACACCCAGCTGCTAACATCTGGCTCCAAGCAGTGACACCAGCTGATGAGAAATGGCATTCCTGCAGCTTTTTCTTTCTGAAGGCACATCCAGAGGTGGCTGTTATCCAGAAGACAACACACTGCACTGCCGAATGTCAGTGTCTAGTGTTCCACTGGATAAAGGCTCCTAGAGAAGTTATTCACACTGATCTGTGCAAGGTAAAGGTCTGGGCGTCTGATTCTCAGAACTGCGGTTCTACAGACCAGCAAGCTCCTCTGGCCAGTCACCTCAAACACGGTGTCACCCAGCTGATGTATGGACTGAATCATTCGGACATCCAGTCTGAAGCACAAGACAAATAGTGATTACTAACTCAGACTGGTCTCCTGGCACAACTTGAGAATGTGCCAGGGGCAGCTCTGTGTTTGAAATCAGCAAGGATGACAGCAGTCCAACTCTGACACCGCTTTATGTAATCTGGCATGGCACAGAGCCTCCGCTTCTCCACCCAGTAACACTGGGGCAGCTTCTGAAGAGGAAAGCTCTCACCCTTCAGACCTGGGTAATGCCACCAGAAGAGAGAACGACACTGGATGTTAAATAGTAAAAATTCAGCATTTTAATTAGAATATATAATTAATTAATATTTAATTTATTTCGTTCTGAATATTAATCATATTTTAATAATAACTCACAGTCAACAACCTTTATTACAGGATGTCAAAACACTTTATAGATAAAACCCAATTAAACTTCCCATTATCCACCTCTGCGATACTTCCCACTGGCTGCTCTCAGGGTGTTTTACGAGAGGCAGGTACCTGCCATTGTTTCTGCAAACGAGGAAACTGCAGAACAAGGAAGGAAAGCACCTCGTTTGCATTCTCTCAGAAAATTGGGGCTAAGCTGAGAAAAGATCCCGAGTGTCTCAATATGCAGCCTATTGCTCTACATAGTGAATTACTGCTTTGCTTGAATAACAAGAAGCAGTTTCCATTAGGTTGCCCTCCAAACAAGTGCCAAGGCCACAACTGTAGCAGGTTTGAAGTCGGCCTGGCTTTAGGGCATGGTATGTCTGTATAACCACTTGCAGTCAGACCTACGACTGCCTCAAGCCAGCTGGATGCAAGCAAGTGCTGGTCCAAAAGTTGCAAAGCTTTATTAGTTTGGGGCTGTTTCTCTGCAGAACTTACTGTAACTGCTCACCCTCTGGGCAGGGGATGGCTGGTGTTCAGCTGTCTGTGTGTGAAGGGGAACAGGCGCAGGTGTGTCTGCGTAGGACCAAGCAGGCATATCCCTTCCTCGGCATCTCATGTCTGTGAACCTCGACGCAGACCTAGCAAGGACGCTTGAAAATTCAGTTTTCTGGGGACCAAAACTGAAGCTGAAAATGTTGCTTGAAGGCAGCCTTTACCTGAACAAGCAGAATACAACCTGTTAGTGTAGCCATTCCCAAAATGGTGTATAAAAATTATTACAGCATGTATGTGGTAAAGCAAGGACCGGCACGCTAAGACCCTGGAAGATTTTTCTTGTATTGCCCAACTATTTACCTCTGCATCATCAAGGTGCTTGAAATACTTCAAAGTTAAGTTTTAAGTTTCTAAGGTTTTTTTTCTGGTCCAACACCCAGTTTACATGATGAATTACACATTCTTCTGGGCAGGAACAACCCCTCAGTTAAGTTTATACAGGAACAAACAAAACAGCCCCCAGTCCTTAAACCACAGGTACACTGTAGTCAAGTGCAGAGTCTCAAAACTGATGGTGCTACACTGCATTTACCTTAATGCAACTAAACTAGACAAGATATAAAGAAGATGTCAGTAAAATGTATTCCCTTAAGGTCCATTTAACCAGTTTCTTGGCCACATGGTTACCTCTCAGCCCTGAATCACCTTCATCAGGTGGTGGTGTCTCTCCATGGATTATCATGGGACATGAAGAAAGTTACACTTCCAGATTAGATAGCCCAGTTAAGTACCTAAGACTAGATAGGATGAATCCAAGATCTTTTTGTAAACACCTAAAGGCAGAAGTTACCTTAGAAGTCTTGGCTGTTACGTGCTTCTGCCATGCATTCTCATGAATCCTTGAAAGAGCAAAGTAAATTAATTATGAACTCCTCATGGCACAATATTGTCCTAATTCTCCCTGTACCGTGGCTTTACCCTTAATGACACTGATGCTAATTTATTTTCCTTCTACTTGATTTTGACTAATTGTCTATGTAATAGACATTTTTAATCTAATTTTTCAGATGCCAGTGAAGATAGATCAGTTCATAAGGGTAAATAACCTATGTTTTAAATAAAGTGTCTGAAAGCCAACAGCCAAAACGATCTATGAACTCTGCAATCATAAAAGCTTTCTTTGGAACAGATTGGAGACAAAATATTTCATTTGCTTTGTTTATGTCCTTTCATTTGAGTCATAATTATATCCAAACTGCAGCTTCTGAGGGCCACACAGAATAATACAAATGCTTTTGTTTCCGTGGATTCATGTTCTGTTGTTTCCATTCCCATTGCAATCCTAGTTACATGAATGAGGAATCTGAATGCAAAGACATGTAGTATTCTGGGAGTTATAATAAGTTGAAAAGCTTTCATGGTTTTTCTGAAGCCTATAGCCCGATCTGCTGTTCTTTTCCCACTCTATCTTGAACTGTAGCTTTCCTTGGTCCTTGAGTGAGTTATAACTACCAAAGAGGTCTTTCAGTGTAAACATATCACACAACTAGCCAGAGCCATCTTACCTGAAACCGTGGTGTCCCAGAGAAGTCACTTCCCCTAAGAGCAGGACCTTGCCAAGCCTGGGCTTCACAAGTTGCTGCACTGACTAAGAATCATAGAATGGTCTGGGTTGGAATGGACCCCAAGAATCATACAGTTCCAACCCCCTGCCACAGGCAGGGCCACCAGACTCCAGGCATGATCTAGACAAGGTTGCCCAAGACCCTGTTCAACGCAGCCTTGAACACCCCCAGCGACAGGGCATCCACCACCTCTCTGGGCAGCCTGCTCCAGCACCTCACCACTCTCTCTGTAAAGAACCTCCCCCGATAACTAATCTAAACCTTCCTTCCTTTAGCTTTAATCCATTCTCCCTTGTCTTGCCACTGTCTACCCTTTTTAAAAGCTGATTCCCTCCTCTTTGTATGCTTCCTTCAGGCACTGGAAGGCTACAATGAGGTCCCCCTGCAGCCTTCTCTTCTCCAGGTTGAACCAGCCCAGCTCCTTCAGCCTCTCTTCATAGGGGAGGTGCTCCAGCCCTCTAATCATCTTTGTGGCCTTCCTCTGAACCCTCTCCAACAGTTCCACATCTTTCTTGTATTCAGGGCCCCAGATCTGGACACAGTACTCCAGATGGGGCCTCACAAGGGTGGAATAGAGAGGGACAACCACCTCCCTGCCCCTGCTGGCCACCCCTCTTCTAATGGAGCCCACAATAGCATTGGCCACCTGAGCTGCAAGAGCACACTGCTGGCTCATGCTAAGTTTCATCCACCATAACACCCAGATCCCCCTCAGCAGGACTACTCTCAAGGAGTTCCTCTCCCAGTCTGTATATATATCTGGGATTCCTCCAGCCCAGGTGCAAGACCTTACACTTCGCAGTGTTGAGCCTCATTAGGTTCACCCAGGCCCACCTTTCCAGCCTGTCCTGATCCTTCTGGATGGCTTTCCTTCTATTGTGTCAACGACACCACTCAGCTTGGTGTCATCAGCAAACTTGCTGAGGGTGCACTCAATTCCACGGTGAAGTGCTAAAAGGGACAGTGGGTCCATGCCCTATTTGCTAAATTCCTCCCATCTGAAGTTAAAACCCTCCCTTCACTTTTCCCCATTCTGTCAGGTGTTATTGATGATATTCTAGCGTAATAGCTAGGGCTTAATGTAAGCACTAATTAAACCAAGGGGCTATAAAGGGGACATGGGGAAGTCCTTGATAAAAAATAGAAAATGTGAAAGTTCAGAAACTTTTGCAAAATTTAGACTCTGATCAAAATCCATAGTGATTATCGTATTTTGCATGAAACACGTGGATTCATGAAACATGTGGATTTCAACAAAGGTTGAAACTAATTCTGAGAATAGCAACATCATGACATAACCTTTGCAGCTGAGATGCCCTCTTACTAGGCTGTTGAGCTGCCCGCTTCAAGGCAATATTGAGAACATGATCCCACAACCTTTGCCCCTAATTTAGTCCTCAGAATACCCAGTCTTAGATGATAGATAGATATCCTGAGCACAGATTTGATCCAAGATATTTCTGGGGGAAAAAAAAAACAAAACAAAAACCAAAACCAACAACAACAGAAAATACATTTTGTTCTACTCTACGTAGCAGTAAGAATAAGGGAACAACATAACTCAAATCAGAGCTGCTACACAGTAAATTATTTCTAAGAAGCACTCAGAAGTTATTAAGTAAAATCAAGATATTACCACAGGCTAGCTAAAATATAACAAATTTCTACCATCAAATTCTAGCAATGTAAAAAGAAATAGAATCACTGATGTAGTAAGACCACCGCCATTATTCAGTTTGAGAAAATAATCATAACCAACTAGACAGTGTTGTCTAAAATTGTCTCTCTGGTGTTTTAAATTGATATCTCCTGTTTCTTCTCTGATAGAAGCTTCAATTCAGAAATTCTTTTCATCCTGGACATATCATAAAATAACTCTCTGCATTTGGACGTTACTGATACAAGCACATTCTCCTGTCCACACTGCAGGAATCATGAATATTCTGCATGTGGAAATCGTGGTGATAACAACCTGAGCCCAGCGCAGGGGATGAGAACAGAATATGCAATTGAGATCTGCAGTGCAGATAAGCTTTCTGCACAGAGAACAGAAGATGTGAATTTTACCCATACATCAAAAGCCTGCAGTATTCTGAGACTTGCTTATCCTTAAGTGGCATGAAAACACAAAGAGAAGAAAGCCTTTGTGATGTCTGATAATGAGAAACATGGTTGACTTTCAGACCTGAAACTATTTAACACACACACACACACACACACACACAAGAGAGTGATCTTTGAAAAAAAATGGAATGAAATGAGAAAAATTACTTACAGTAGACATCGACTAATGGACCATATTTATTTTGTGTCAATTTGAAATGGCAGGGGGATTTTAATTATTTTCCTTACTAAGCACATCAAAAATATTCACTAGAAAACACAGCAAATATGTTATAAACTCATTTAAGCCACAGAGCTCATCAACACTGTTTGCAATTATGAAATCATTTGGGGATATGGTATTTTTTTAGAAGGAATTGTTTTGCTCTTAGATGGAAACCACATCATAGTCCTTCAGACATAAATCTTTTATTGTATCTTCAAGAAAGAAACTGGAAATTGTGCAACAAGGCGCCACTGATAAAATATAAGTATCCCCTTGGAGTAATCTGGATGAGTTCATCACTTGGGGAAGATAACAGGGTATGTCCTGGTTACAAAACACTGCTTTTCCTTTTCAGTTAGTGGCAGAGGAACACAATGAACATAGTCCTGTAGCAGAACTCCGTGCAGAACATAAAACAAAATACTTAGCTTTTCAGGACAGAAACTGCTTCTGAGCCTTGGCATTGATTTACTTGACTTATAGTTGGAGATACACCCCATTTCATGTCAGGTGGACTATTTCATTTTCTTTCCTTGCAGGTAGAGTTGGCATTGCAGCCAAGGTTTGCACATCAAAGCCAAGTAAAAGGAGGATAATGTATGAGTAAACTAATGCAATGATCTGGCAGAACTCGTTTCAGTGTAACCTGTGACATTCAGAGCCTTCAGACTTTGGGAAGCCTCCAGGAAAGTTAGTCCTGAGGAGACCTCATTCACTGCTTGTTGTCTCACTTCCATCCACATTCTGCATACCTGCCTTCCATCCCCACTTGCCAGAATTCACTGCAGGGCTAAGGGATTTTCACTTTTTAAGAGAATCATTTGGGTGACTGAGCCACTATCAATACAAATTTTTTCCACTAATAAGCAGTGAAACTTCATAGAATGGATTCACTTGCAACACCTAGTCCTTAACATGGCTTGCTACACCATGGAGGACCATTTTCTGTGACTATCCAGACCACAGTTTCATAATCACTGTTGTCTTCCATTTCTTCTGTACCTAGTGTGCCAAATAAAAGTATAGAAGAAACCCTTCTAATGCTCTGAATCTAAGTTAAGGCAGAAGCCATAAACCCAGGTTCTGCACTTTTCCTCTGATTCAGGTTTCAAGAGCAGCAGTTCCCAGCACCACTTCCACCAGTGGCACTGACTGCAGAAAGACAACTCATCTGTGATGATTTGATGTAACAGAACAAAATGGGGGAATTTATTTCACTGGGCTTGGCATTAGCACGCAGGTACATCGTACACAGGATTTATCACTGTGACAATTTTCACGCTACATTGGCTCAAACGTTAAATGAAATTGCAGCACCTTCATTACTATAGGTTGTATGTTATCTGTGTGTGCCAACCAGAAGTCTGTGCCTTCAGATTCAAAGAGGACTGAGGACAGTAAGACCATGAATCCAGCCCTTTCCTCCTCCTGCAAAACAGAAAGCTACTAGGCATTGCTGTAATAAAAAGCTCTGTTGAAATCATTCACTACTTAAATAATCAATGTAAATGTGTGATTCTTGGGCTTAGGCTGGGATTGCTATGTGATTACAGCAGCAACTTGTCTAGATGAAAGCTCTATTGCCACTGTCTCAGGTTTTTTAGGCACTAGGTGATAGTCTTGCCTAGATGGGTGGGAGACCTTGCATAATTATGATCTGATACACAGGTAACATATCCTATATATAATCTCATACAGTTGTGATCTGTAAAGGTTTAATTGACAATATGAAAGAGATCAAAGATAAAATTTAAGCAGGGTAAAGCAAATAGAAGTGCTTAGCAAATAAAATCCAACAAACCCAAAGCCCATCACTCCACTTGCAAGTTAGACCTGCCTTGAAATACCAAATAGAGTAAGTCCTTATAAAAACCCCAAACTTATTTCTGGTCCCTATCCTTTTTGTAAAACTCCCATTGTGTCTTCACATGAAGTAAAAAGCCACGGCACAAATGAGTTGCCAACAGGAGTGATGGCAAGAGGAGAGACATAAGGTTACAGCCCTTCACCTGTGCCGTTCCTCTTCCTGCTGTCACAAGAAGAACCCAGGCAGCCATAAAGGTATCCAAAACTAGGGGAAAATAACTAATAGCAGCTGTGATTAAAATATGTAGGATGAAATAAGACAGATTCTGAGGTAAAATGTGACCGTATAATAGTTCCTGACTCTTGAAGGGTGTAGAAGACCTGTCCCAAAAGAAGTTTGTTGTTGCTAATCAAAAGGTACAGAAGACTCAGTGGGTGGTGTCCTGTGTCCTCCAAGTGATCTTGACCAACCCAGTTGAACAAACACGTCCTGGTGCTTGGGAATCTCTCTGGCTGAAACATAAGAGAATACATGTTTGGGAGTGAAGTCAGTTTGGTTTAAAATAATTACCTTCCTCTCCCATAAGGTCTCTCATTGAGTTTGTCACATCCTACTCTGCTCTAATTAATCCTCATACCTGACCAGATATTCCTGATAAACCTTTTCTTCCTTCTGAAAATGAATAGGAACAAAAGCCTGCTTTTAATGTGCAAAATACACATTTCCAATTCCTCATAAACAGTACCGGTACATCAGTGAAACCCTAAAGAATCTTACCATGTCTAATGCTCTTGTGGTAGGAGAATAAATGCTGTTCAGTAGAGTGTACTGAGAGCAGATAAAACAACCCCCTTGATATACCACTATTTTAAGGGGATTCTTCACTATACACAGATAACCACTAGACAGTAGCTTCCAGAGAAAATAGGTACATTGTGAATACCTGAGAACTCATTTCTTTGAAGTTAGAGCAAGCGGAGCTGTCTACTGTAGCAGAGAGAAAATAACCATCCAAGGGACAATGTCCATTCATTTGCCAGTACAATTCTTCAACCAACACCACGATATCAGTTGCTGATTTCCTTCCTGTTGACCACCAGTGATATTAGCTTCTTCCCTTTGTTAAAACAAAATCTTGCTTCAAAACAAGTCAAACCCTGACTAGCAAAAGGTGCACAGCATAGTCATCACTTCAGAAAATAGGTTCACAGATTTACTTTCAAAAATATTACTGTTCTAAGTGTTGATACTGACAGTCACCATGCTCTTCTGTTTTATAGACCCAACTAAAAGTCAAATTTCAATTTATATTCATAATGCCCGAAACTCCTTATATGCAAAAGATTCCTAATGCACAATCTGATAATAGCATTGGCCACCTCTCCGAAGTGTGTTAGAATCTTCTGAGGAAAGGTTGACATAAAAGATAGGTGTCTTAACATTTCTGAATGTGTTCACACACTTTTGCAGAACCTAATTGATGTCTGTGGTTTACCTGAGGACAGATGTGTCCATGCTTAGGTATACTGGACTGCAGACACTATGTGCCATCAACAGCTCTACTGCTCTCACTGAGGGACCTATCACTGCTATATGCCCACCTGTTGTCAATGGACTTTGCTGCTCTGTCAGTACACCCAGCCACAATTGGGTTTGGACTGCACTCATGCTGGAGTTATTCCCACCTTTTGGGGATGTTTCCCCTGAGTAATAGACAGCCTGAAATGTAGAAGGGAACACGGATCATATCTTCAAGAACAAGGATGTTTTGCCCCAGTGTCTGAAGGAAAACGGGTCCCAGAAAACCTACTATACTATATTTGAAAATAAAATAGTTGAACTGCCTTGTAGGAGTACAGCTTGCAAAAAAAGAAATGCAAAAACATAGCACAATGCAATGTTGTATACTCTTGTTCAAGACCTCCATCCAATGAAATCTTTTCTGGATCTGCCTGAGGTAGAAGGGATAGATTAGACTCTTGTGGGCCTTTTCAGCTCTGCAGTTCAATGGTCCTGTGTCACTGCATGAACAGATCTCTATTAACTCTGGCTCAAGATATGGCCCAGCTCCATAATGATCACAAACTCCTCGTTTTTTATCATAATCATTTAAACTTGATGGGTTTCCACATGTCATAGGCAATGGAAAGTTAACCACTTCATACTTCTTTCCAGTAAGTTAACCCTACTCTACACGTTACTTGTCTGAGAGAAAAGGCTTTAGGTCTGACTGTGGGGTCTGCACCATCTATCCCAGCAGTGGCTGATGCATCCACTCACACTGACCTGAGGAAGGAGACTGGAGGAAGTGTCTAGGCCTTTCTTGTGGGGCAGGGATAGGCAGCAAGCCTGTCTGTAAAAGGTGTGCCCAGATGGAGGACCTCCTGCAGCAGGTGGCTGAGCTGCAGGAGGCAGTGTTTTGGGTTTTGTGGCAAATTTTTTGGTAGCGGGGTGTGTGGGTGTGGGGTTGGGGGTGGCTGCAGGGGTGGCTTCTGTAAGAAGCTGCTGGAAGCTTCCCCTAGGTCTGACTTGTCTTCATCAGTCTTCAGACTGAAGAGGAAAGACCAAACACATCAGGAGATATGCTGGAGCTGAGTAAGGCAGACTGGTCTGCTCCCATGTAACAACCAGCACAACTATAGAAAGGCACCAGGTGACAATAGTAAGCAACTCACTTCTGAGAGGTACAGAGGCACCCATCTGCCAGTCTGAGAAGTGTGTTGCTTATCAGGGCTCAGATCAAGGATGCCACTGAGAGGCTACGAGGCCTCATACAGTCCATTATTTCTACTGTTGTTGTTTCGTGTGATACATCCAGGAGCAGTCTGAGGAGCATCAAGAAGGATGACATAGCCCTGGGAGCAGCGGCAAGGAGCTCTGGAGCATAGGTAACTTTTCCTCCATGTCAAAAGGAAGGGGTTTGAAAGGGCCAGTTGAATGTGGCAAATCACCAGTTACAGGATTAGTTCCACTTCTAAGACCAAGGGACTTGCTCTGAGAAACCTGGTCTACTGGAGGCTGATGGGGTCCATCTGTTGGAGCAGGGAAAGAGCAACTTTGGTCATAGGCTGGAGGGCATTAGAGTTGCAGAGGAATGGGAGCATCAATCCACCCCACTCCTACCAGCCTAGAGCTGGGAGAAGGACCACTGGTTATCAAGAGAGCACCTGGAGTGCAGCACAGAGGAAATCCAACCAACCAGTCAGCCTCATCAGGAGTCCAACTTAAATGCCTGTATGCAAATGCATGTAACATGGGGAACAAACAAGAAGAGCTAGAGATGTGTACACACATGCAAGGCTATGATCCTATTGGCATTGCAGAGATGTGTTGGGATGGCTCCCAACTGGAGTGTTGGAATGGAAGGATACAGGCAGGGAAAACAAGGAGGGGATGTCAAGGATCAGCTGGAGTGCATGGAGCTCCACCTGGGGATAGATGACGAGCTGATTGAGAGTTTACGGGTCAGGATTAAGGGGAAAGTAGTGGCAAGGGACACTATAATAGGGGTCTGCTCCAGATCACCCAAACAGGAAGACGGAGTAGATGTAGCCCTCTCTAGACAGGTAGGAGCAGCCTCATGTACACAAGCCTTTATCTCTCATGGGGGACTTCAATTACTCTGACATCTGCTGGAGGAAGCGCACAACAGCACACAAGCAATCCACAAAGTTTCTGGAGTGCATCAATGATAATTTCCTTCTTCAAGTGACAGGTACTATGCTGGACCTTGTTCTCACCAACAAAGAGAGGCTGGTGGGGAAAGTGAAGCTCAAGGACAGCCTTGCCTGCAATGACAGTGAAATGGTGAAGTTCAAGAACTTCAGGGCAGTGAGGAGGGCACACAGCAATCTTGCTACCCTGGATTTCAGGAGAGCAGACTTTAGCCTCTTCAGGGACCTGCTTGGTAGAGTACTGTGGGACAAAGCCCTGGAGGGAAGCAGGGCCCAAGACAGCTGGCTAGTATCCAAGGATCATCTCCTCTAAACTCACGAGTGATGCATCCCAACAAAGAGGAAGTCAGGCAAAAACTCCAAGAGGTTTGCACGGATGAACGCAGAGCTCCTGGGCAAACTAAAGCACAAACAGGAAGAGACTGGAAGCAAGGGAAGGTAGCATGGGAGGAATACAGAGAAACTGTTTGAGTATTGAGGGATCAGGTTAGGAAAGCAAAAGCCCTGGTAGAATTAAATCTGGCCAGGGATGTCAAGGGCAACAAGAAAAGTTTCTATAGATATGCCAGTGATAAAAGGAAGATGAGGGAAAATGTGGGCCCTCTCCAGGAAGAAACAGGAGACCTGGTTACCCAGGATATGGAGAAGGCTGAGGTGTTCAATGACTTTTTCGTCTCAGTCTTCACCAGGAAGTGCTCTAGCCACACCACCCAAGTGGCAGAAGGCAAAGGCAGGGACTAGGAGAATGAAGAACCACCCAAAGTGGAGATCACTGACAAGTGGCATTCCTCAGAAGTCAGTACTGCAACCAGGACTGCTTCACATCTTTATCTGCAAAGTTTGACAGTCACCCCAAGCCATGAGGTGCAGCTGACACACTGGAGGGACAGGATGCCATCCACAGGGATCTTGACAGTTGAGAGGTGGGCCCATATGGACTGCATGAAGTTCAACAAGGCCAAGGGCAAGGTCCTGCACGGGGGGTGGCACAATCCCAAGCACAACCTCAGTCTGGACAGAGAATGGATTGAGAGAAGCCCCGAGGAGAAGGACTTGGAGTGTTGGTTGATGACCTGGCAATGTGCTCTTGCAGCCCAGAAAGCCAACCACATCCTGGGCTGCCCCTCCTCTCTGGTAAGACCCCACTTAGAATACTGCATCCATCCCTGGGGTCCCCAACACAAGAAGGACATAGATCTGCTGGATCTGCTGGAGCAAGTACAGAGGAGGGCCATACAGAGGATCAGAGGTCTGGAGCAACTCTCCTGTAAAGACAAGCTGAAAGAGGTGGGATTATTCAGCCAGGAGAAGAAAAGGGTCTGGAGAAACTTTATTGCAGCCTTCCAGTACCTGAAGGGGGCCAAAAGGTTGGAGAAAAGAATAGATCCATCCAATGCAGTGAAAGTAAAATTGACTTGATGGTGCTGGCTGGTAAAGAAAAGATAATTAATAAAATACTGTATATATAATAAAAATACTTAATTGAACCTGTTTGTATCACTCATGTAAAAATTGTTAGGAGAGGTAAGTTTTTGTTAAAATCTCATATTAAGCAAAGAGATGCCAAAAGCAAATTGAATTAAAATGACTCTTTAGCTGTAACTAAATGCTCATCCATCTTCTGGAGACAGAAAAGAACAAAATTCAACCGGGAGGTAAATTCTTTTTTTGCACATACTGGCACCAAAGTATCAGTGGTACATCCAAAATCCTGACAAAATGAGACTTTTCAAAAATGCCATTCACATTTATTTCAACATAGTTTTGTCTGCACTGAGCTGAGACTCACACAACTAAATCCTCCTTTGCATGAAATCCAGGCTTATCTGCAACCAACACAATTACACAGCACAAAGCCATGGTCTGTCTTGTGCATAAGGTCATGGATGAAAAGAAAGGACATTTGAGTGACACTACAGATGGCAACATACTGCAAGTCACAGTCAGCTGCTCAGAAGAGCCCCTGAGAGACCACAGAAAGGATGACCAAGACCATATGATGCTCTACTGGAAGAAATCACTTAAGGAAGTCTTTTTAGACAGACACAGTGGGTACATACATTTACCTTTAAATCATATATACTGCTCAATCAGTTGAACAGCAGTAGCTTTACAGTACAAACACATAGATAATTTAGTGTCAAAGGTGACCAAAGCTGGATGAAGTCATTGGTCTGAACTCTGATGAGGAGCTGGGAGAAGAATCACTGGTTATCAGGAGAGCACCTAGAGTGCAGCACAGAGGAAATCTAACCAGCCAGTCAGCCCCATCAGGAGCTCAACAGTCTTTTCAGCCACCCAAAGACTGTAAATCTATCAGGTGCTTTCAAACCTCCTGAAGGTTTGATTTCTCCTGAGCAATTTGTCTTCTGCCAGCCATAGCTCTGCAAGTTAAGACTTAAATAATTTGATAGATGTTTGATGTTACCACCTGTGGGTCACAAAGTCTTAAAACCCACTGAAAATAATACATGATGAATTAACAATAAAAATGTAGTGGTTAAGATAAAGCAGCTTTTGACAACCTTCTTCAAGTCTGCATACTATACAAACGGCACACCCTACATCTGTTAGCAACTTTAAACCCCTTTTTTCAATTTCTTTTTTATCACATTGTGTATTATCTGAGGCAAATATTTAGTAGCCAAGGGCAACTATTTCATGCCAACTCTACCATAACAAGATGCCATCTTGGAAAAGAAGAATAAAGATACTCAAGGCTGTTACTGCTTTGAAAGGAACATAGTCATTTTTATGTGCTATGGTGAGCATCAGTTTATTCAGTCACAAGTGGTCAAGTTCAACTGACAGCAGATATGGCATCTGGAAGTTGTTTCACCTTTTGAAAGTGAATTATTCTCATCAGTGTCTTTTTTTTTTTCTTTTTAAGTTAAAGGCAAAGGAAGGTGTGCAAAGTCAGTTACTGTCCCTCCACTGACAGGTGGTCATAAGCATAGGACTTGCCTAGCTCAGAAGTCCACCTTGCTCACTTGCCTTTGTCCAACTGCAGCAATCAGTGGATGCTTCATGGGAAACTATAAGAAATAAAGCAAATAAAGAGTGTTTTTTTTCCCAGTGTATTCTCTTGGTTTCTGAGATATATCCAACAAGAGCTTCATGAGGTATACATAAGATCCATACCATTATTTTTAGTACCCACCAATGGATCTCTTCTTCCATCTGCAGGCAGTAACTTCTGAAAACATTCTGTCTTCCTTGCTTATAATTATCTATAACCTTTGTGTCATTTTGTCTTCTATGATCATCCGATATTGCTTCATGCCCTTGCCCTTGCACATACACCCACATCACATAACCCTTCAGTTGCAGACAGGTATTTTTTATGAGGATCAGGGCTAAGTTCACAAAAAGCTTGGCTTCAAAAAGAAACTTCCAACCTTTTCCTTCTGTGATATGTTACTGAATTATTTTAAAGAAGATCCATGGTATACCTCAGCATCTCTGAGACTCCAAGCAGGCTCCAGAGTCCTTCATTTGGTTTAAAATTATACTTACTTGCATAATAAAAATAGGGATAATAAAGAATAGCAGGTGAATATACTCAGACCACAGGATGTTTAGGGATCATATTTTGGAGTAGGATGCACACCCTTGGAAGGAGATGAATTTCCGGAAAGCTTGAAATATTTGATGTAGGAACTGTAGAGGCAATAGCTAAGTATATTCACCTGACAAGAAGGTAAACTATTATACTTCAAATGAAGTTTATCACTGTTATTATCACTAGGCCATGCACCTCTATAAATAAACAACAAACAAAAACCTCATCAGTGTTATAGCTATGTCATCAGAGCCAATTGTTTTTCGCGTTAGGAAGTCCTGTATGATTGATTTTAAAAGGCAGTAAAAAAGAAAACCGATTTAGTCTACTGGATTAAAAACAAACAACAAGGCATTAAAGGAATAACAGAACTGATGGATTAAAATGCATAGAGGAAAGACAGCAGAGAATTGCCTGGCATTTTTGAATAGCAAAAGCTAGGATTAAAATAACTCCGTTTACAATCAACAAAAAAAACTGGCAAAAAGGCAGAAATCCAGAGTCCCTCAGATTTATGCTTTATCTGCCAATTAGCATTAACACGCCTGATCTAGGTGTCTCGCCAGCTTGTGGTATCATAAAAAAATAACAAACCTTGAATGTGTTATCACCACAGAATGTGTAATTACTTTAAGCACTAGCTGAAAATTACAGAGTGATGAATTTTAAAATTTGTATGTATTTATTGTGGAGACAAGTTGGTAGAGTAGATATAATCTATACTTGTGTTTAAAATCCTGTTTGAAATTATTTCACTGCCAGCAAACTGTGTATTGAAAGTAAACACTGGTAAGATGCTAATTGACTGCGATACTAAAACAACATAGAAATTCTGCTGGGCAACTACTGTTCATTGTCTCACAAAAATAATCTTGAGTCACTGACACAGCAGATACTTATCCACGTGACTTGTCCATTGAAGGATGTAAAGCTAAACATGTGTTTACATGATTGCAAGACGGGATCATTTGCTAATGACAACCTGATCTTTCACCCCTGTCACTCAGGTGTCACAAGCAATAGCATGTATAATACCTGCTGACTGATGTTAACATTACAAATGATAAACCAAATAACAATTAAATGCCAAATTATTCAAATGTGAAATTCACAAGGCCAATTTAAAAAAAGAAAAAGAAAAAAAAACCCAAAAAACAAACACCACCAACACAGTCCAAAAAGAACCCAGTTCTCTTACTCCTGAAATGACTCTTTTGAAGATTTGAAAACCTTACTTTCCCCAAAATAGACAAAGATATGCCTATGCCAAATGTTATCCAGCAGCAGCTAAATATACATGTACAAATCACCTGAGGAAAAAATAAGGCCTGCCTTATGTTTCATCCCAAATTTGATGATAAAATTTATCCCTCCCACTTTTCAAATCTACTGCATGTCAAATGCTGAGCAGTTTCACTTTTATTCCCACTTGTCTCTAATTGCCCATCATTTCTCAAATTCTGTGTACACCCTCAGCCCTGTAAACAGGATCCAACATTTATTATTTCTCTACATAGTACTTAAAGCAGAGGGGTCTTCAGTTAAGACCCTACACTGTTGCTACATAACTGAGTAACAATGTTTCTGTGAATTTGCATGTGTAATTTAGAAAAGTTCTTGAAATTCTTCTCCACTGTGTTGGCCCGATGTACTCCTCAGTCCTCATTCTCATTTATTTTATGAGTATAAATTTGGAGGACGAGAAGAATTTCCTCTTCAATCTGATGTTGCAGAATATTTACCAGTTCCCCAGTGGGACAAAGCCAAGGGTCTTTGACACTATACCCCTAAAAAAGGAAGAGGCAACCACCTGGGCACATGCAATAGCAACATGATCAGAGAACTTGAAGAACAGATCCAAATCAATCTGAAAGAAAACCAATTTTGTCCGAAACCGTACACTTCTGCAAAATGTTACTGTGTTGATAAGGTAATATTTTTATATACCAATGTAACAAGAACCTACTTTGTGAGCAGATTCCTAATCAATTCTAAAGGAGTATTCAAGGGAAGAAGCAGAAAGAAACCGTAAAGTTTAAATACTTTACGCAGAGAGTGTATTACCTTCAAAAAGGTAACTGCAACAAGTGCCCTTCAGGTCAGAGTTAATAAGCTGGAAAATGAAGCTTATTTCATTGCTATAGCAGCTGGAGATGTCTGCCTGCTTCTCCTTCATCAATACTGCATCTAGTGGCAAGGTTAAAGAAAACAAAAAACCAGCAAAGAAATCATTCAGAGAAGGAGCATACACAAACAAACAAATTCATATATTCAATGCGGTGCAGATTCATAGGTATCATATGTACAACAGAGTCCTCTGTAGTATGCTGGAAGAAACATCACATGCAGTATTGAGACTGGGGTACAAACAGCAGAGATGAAACAAAAAAGGGCAGATAAATCCTATTTCTTACTTCACCCTTCCTTTCTAGAGTTGTCTTGTTCCCCTTTGTTTTGTTTCTTTGGAGGAAAACAAGGTGGACAATGCTGAATTAGTTTTTAGAAGCAGGAGCTGGTTGACCTAATTACTACAGGCAAATTAGGAGGGGAAACTTAGCACTTGAGCTGCAGACAAGCAGAAGGTGACAGATCAAAACAGCTCGTCTGAGTCTGAGCAGTATCTAGCAGCTCTTGGGCTTGTTAGACTCCAAGCAGTGAGTGGAAAAAAAAAAGTGTGGTAGCACTACAAGCAAAGCAGATGGAGGAGCATGCGGTTCTTTTCTTGTGTTTCTTTGCATCTTCAGCTTTAGGTTGGTTTGCTTGCAGGATGAGTCTGCTCAACGTAGGGAGGCAGGAATAAAGTAGATCTCTCAGAAGTGCTGTGGGTCTGACCTGCTACCCAGGGCTACCTTGAGACACTGACCTGCTTTCAACCCTTTCCAGTTCAAGAGCTTTACTGGAGGAGCTCAAGTGAGAACCCCTGTTGCCGTCGGTCTCTTAGCAGAAGGATATTCACTTTCTGTACAGACTTGCAAGCACTTTCATTAAGTGCCTGAAGTTAGATAGGATGAGTCTGGGCTCATAGTTAAAAGAAATAATGGTTATCAGTGGTGATCTGGCACTGTGGCTTTTCTTTGTCTTTGCCACATCAAAGATGTATCTTTCCATTAAGGAAGGTAATGCCAAAAAACCCATCCTGACAGAAGAAAGGCATCACATAGCTGAACCCCAGATCTGTGGTTATGGTTCCATATGTTTTTATGTGCTGAAAAGTAAAAACTGCTTAGCAATTTTTTTTTTTCTGGTATATAGCTACTTTGCCCAACACATGCACATTCCAGGAAAGAAGACCTAGAAGGAAAATGCCTCCCACAGAGTGAAGCCAGCCTGTCCTACTAGTCTTGAGGGCACACTACTGTGGCCATCTTGTGTGTGCCGTGAAGCCTGTGGCACCAGTAACTTTTTCTCCACTAGTTGTTCTGTAGCTGTGAGCACACACACTGTCTCCCACACCTTCTTGGACACTATAAAAATATCCCATCACTGTAAACCCAAATGTCCAATTTTTTCCTAACAATTTGTCCAAGACAGTTATGAATTTTTACAGCAAAGCTGCAGAGATTAAACAAACGAATATCTGCTTAGCATTCTTGTGACTGCAGCCAGTAAATCTATTTCATCATTATGGTGTTACAAAAACAAATATCCTCTACGGTATTTGTAGTTGCCAAAAATAAGCAGAGGAAGGGAATGATATACTGCTTCTGTGAGAATAACGCCTAAGCTGTTTGTGGGAAGATAGCTCCAATGGATGTGCTGATAAAGACAGATATACCTATGTGTACCAATAATTGGACCTCGATCTGCATTTCCTCAAATATGCTGTATAGCCATATTTCTTACATATTATACTTTCTCTTCTAACACTTCAGAAAATGGCTTGGACCATCAACAGTTTGACTCATCCTGAATTTAAAAAAAATAGCAATTAAAAGCTTAGAGAGCAAAGGCAACTATAAGTGTAAAGGCAGTGATATTAAACTGCAAAACAGAAAGAATATTTGACAGATTAATTCATTCCATATTTAAAGCAATTTTTGCACCCCTGAAACTGCCACAATTTCAGCTTTGTGTTTCCAAAATTCAGTTACTACCTATTGTATCTAATCTGACAACTCTAACACACAATATACATGAATAAAAATAAATCACATGCTATTTGTCATAAAGCTTGCATATGTGCTTTCCTTCCCTCGTACTATTATAAATATACATGCATGCACACACACATACACTTATAGGGACAGCATAAGAAGTAATAACCCCACCCTGTCAGGGTTCTGAGTGCCTCATCCTTAAATTGCTCATGTTGTAATCTTGAGTTTAGGTTAAACATATACAGATTGTTTGTTTTCATAATTTCATCCTGGCTTTTCCTGTCATCAGAATATGCCTTTTTTCTGCTTATGTATTCTGTCTTTGTAAACCAGTAGCCCACAAATCAACTATGGAACTGAAAATTTATATTTCTTTTAAACAAAAGAGTTTTATGTCAGACACTAACAGGTAAATTCTAGCAGATAGATATGTTTCTACATCAAATATGTATTTCTTTTTTTAAACCTAATGGACTTTGTTTACTTCAGAGGGGGGCAAAAAGAAGCACTAATAATAGTATTAAGTGGTCACTGCTTCTAAATCTTGGCTATTTCTACCCACAGATTACATCTTTCTCCTCCCTTCCTCTGAAGGGAAAAGGTCTTGCAAAATAGCGGTAGGAAGCATGGCAGATTGAGAGTTAATGGTTTTAGTGCAAAAGTAATGAAAGTCTTGGTAGCACAACAAAAAAGTTAAATAATGAGGGGAAAAAATGTTGGGGTTGTTTTTGTTTTGTTTTTTTCTAGAGGGAGAATGTGCTGCAAGGATTAGATAACTGCAGCTGCTGCAAATTCGGCTGGAAAGCAATAACTAAATGAAAGGTTCTGCTCCATCCCAAAAAGGTAGCAGAAACTATTCCAGGACACACAAGTGGCAGTCTCCTAAACCTTCTGCCTTACAGGTTAATAATTTATAACCTACTCGTTTTAGCTACTTTCGGAAAACACTGGATTTAAATACTTTTTTTTTTCCAGTATTGCACACAACGAACCACCCAGTGCTATTCTTGGTCTCACTTGGCATCTGAGGCCAGAGCCACACTGCAGCCTTCTGCCAGCGTTGTAATGATGCTGGTTATGGGTGTGAAGAGACGGGATCCCTGTCTGGCCCAACTGTGCCAGCAGCAGCCCTGACAAAACAACACTTTCATTGGAATACCTTATTTCTCTTGCAAGGAGTAATTTTACTATAATGATACAGGGTTTGCTGGGAGACACTGAGTTCTTTGTTGTTGTCATGTCCTGGTGCTTCTGCTCATACAAGCCAGAGACTCAGAGGGAAATGTGGCGGCGATGTTCATCAGGATGTTCCTCTTCTTTCCTGTGGGCTGGCTTTGAATCCTCCTTCCCTGATGGAGGTGAAGGTCTATACGAAATACACAAGTGAAGTCGTAATTCCTGTGGTTATTAAAGACACTATGCAGCCTTTCACAAGATGAAACATGCTCCTTGTCCTGATCAAATTCAGAGATATGTAATTTATCTACTATCTTCTTTAGACTAAATAAAATGTTCATCCCCACCTGCCCACTGCTATATATGAGGCTGGTTTCCTCCTCATGATGATAGTCACACCTGTATATAATTTCACATCTTCAGTCATTCTTCAGGATAATATATATATATGTACATAATTTTTATTCTATCAGGTATGGTGAACTGTCTACTAACGTGATTCTATTTTGCCTGCTTCCATGAATAGATCTTTCAGTACTGAAATATTTGGGGCAGAGGAAGTTACTTTTCTTAATTAAGTCTTTTAGTCTATATACAAATCTGGAACTATCTGTAAAAACATGTTATTATATTCACAAAGAACAAACAGAAATCAGAGCAAACAGTTGCTGTATTTACCAGCAAGGCACAAGAGCAATATAAACTGCAAAACAGCCACTCAAAGGCTAGCATGGTTTGGCTCTATGAAATTTTACAAGCTAGTGTGTAGAGAAGTACGCAGAGATATAACAAGATTTTGTAAGAAAACAGTGCACGTGGAAGTGGTGACAGGAGCAGAGTATCCAGCGTTTTCTGTACCCCTCCATGGCATTTCTGCCATTATCAGTCCTCATTTCTTTCACAGTTCCTGTGACTCCTTAGCACCGCTGCTGAAGATTCCAAAGAGAGCTTACAGAGCTGAGCCCCTGCTGTATCGCTTTACTGCAGCTATGTGTCGATGGCAACCTGTGTCATACTAATTGTCATCATTTTAATTCCATTAAAAATCATCTTGATCTTGTATGATTTTGAATTTCTTACATACATTGTAGGACTGGTGCAGAAATAACAACAATATAAATAACTTCTGCTTGAATTAAATGCCTCAATTTGCCATTTCTCAAGCAGCAGAGCTCTCCATGCACTCCTCCCTTGGTAAGTAATGTTTCTCCCAGCAAACAAAATCGGAGTCTGTTTAGAATTATTTTTGACTAGCGATGATAAGTGATTATTACGGTGTAGCACTTATATCTAAAACAAGCAGTGGCTCACATTGTATGTGCTTCTATACAAGGACTGCATATAAAATATCCATGAAAATGGGGCTTTAATTGGCCTATGCTGTGTGCCAGAATATTTAAATTGAAAAACAAGGCCAAATACTTCACAGTTTCCCTTGCAAACGTCTTAAACAGCTTGCTTTAAGGGGTTGGCCTCCCTGGGGAAGAGGAAAGGAGCACAGTTATAGGGGATAATGGCTGAACAACCTCCGTTTCATAGACAATTCATCTGTTCTGTAAGACTTGATGGAAAAGGTCAACCATGAAAGCAGAGAGGAGTGAAAATTAATTAGGGTAAAATAAAGCTTGCAGATATCCTCAATTGTACGGGGAAGGAGCCATCATTAAAGAAGTGCAGAATGTTATCATAGAAGCCCAAGTTTTGTGGCCTGCATCATGCTGGGCCCAAATCCTGAGATCCCTCTGGATTTCTGTCCTCAGCTCTGCAGCAGCCTGGGATAGATGGTAGCACCTCAAATAGGAGAGCGGCACTTTTATTTTTCCTTTATTATTAAAGTAAACAAATAATCCAGACTGAAGTAATCTCATATGAATATATATGGGAAGGGTGGAGGAGATGAGCGGAAAGCAGAGATTTTACCTGTGAGAGAAAGATTTTGGCAGATGTGGGTTTAAACTGGATCAAACAACCGGGAAGCTGAGTTCACAGGCTCAGTTGCAAGGGAGCAGTAACAAAATGGTAGGTAGAGTTTTGTAATCTCTGTCATGCTGGGAGGGAAGAGGAGGCAACAGGGAGTGGATTTCTGGGATCTAGTCATTGGGTGACATTGTCCTACTATAGCACAGGCCAGAGCAAACCTGTGCTCCTGCTCGCAGCTGAGGGCAAAATCCAAAAAAACCAACCAGGCACCTAAAGTGCAACTTATGCAGAATTTAGATGCCTGCATAGAGGACAGAGAGCCAAAACCCACTTCACCTAACTTGTTTAGGCACTGAGAGGCTGTAGGCACTGAAGATTTGCTTTAAATCTCTAAGCTCTGCTGCTGTGTATGCCCAGAGGCAGCATTGCCTTGGCTGAGCTGAGCTGCCTGAAAGATGGATAGTCACAGCCTGGGTGTCCCTTGACTGCGGGTGCTGTCCTACAGCCACCTCCCCCAAAAGCTCAGCCCCTGCTACTGTGGTATTGCTCCCATAGCCTGTGATGCTGGGATCCACCTGCTGTGTGATGGCTCTGGGGAAGTGAGACCATGGCTGTGGGTTTGCTGCCCAACAGGCGGGCAGCCTGGCTAGCACCTGGCCTCAGGAGCAGCCTCGTTGGGGAGGAGCTGGACAGGGGGTTCCTGATGCAGGGCCACCAAGATGATGGAGTGGAACACCTTCCTTATGAGGAGAGGCCGAGGGAGGTGGGTCTCCTTAGCTTGGAGAAGAGGAGACTGAGGGGTGACCTCATTGATGTTTATAAATATGTAAAGGGTGAGAATCAGGAGAACGGAGCCAGGCTCTTCTCAGTGATGTACGATGATAGGACAAGGGGCAACGGGTGCAAGCTGGACCATAGGAAGTTCCATGTGAACGTAAGGAGGAACTTTTTCACTGTGAGGGTGACAGAGCACTGGGACAGACTGCCCAGAGAGGTTGTGGAGTCTCCTTCTCTGGAGACATTCAAAACGTGCCTGGATGTGTTCCTGTGTGATTTAGTCTAGGTGATCCTGCACTGGCAGGGGGGTTGGACTAGATGATCTTTCAAGGTCCCTTCCAACTCCTAATGTTCTGTGATTCTGGGATTCTGTGATCCTGCTTCATAATTGCAAGTTTAATCAGCTGAAAAGGGGTGAGTCTTATGTCTCTGCCTCTAACACTGCCTGTGCTCTTACTTCTGGAGAAGTACTGCACAAAAAAGAAGAAAAAATGAAATTCAGATCTCTCACATCACTATTTTCTTACCATTAACATATCCAGAATTCTATTCTATCCGTGTGTTTTGGGGTGTTTTTATTAAAATGGCCAAAATTCAGTGCCTTTTTCACACATTCAGCAGAGCGGCAGGGTCTGGGAGCACGTCTGGAAGGATGGCCCTCAGGGGAGCAAGGTGGAGGAGCACCTACTTTGTGAATTATAAATGGCCCCAGGCAGAAAAGCAGTTACCTAAGTGTTTAGCTCAGCCAAGGGGAAGGGACCTCCGGGCAAAAGCTGCAACAGTAATTAAAGGAGCTAAAGAAGTTCTCTGCTGCACCTTAGTGTCTCCCCCTTCTTAGAAAGGTGAATAGGTTAGGTGGGCTGCTGCAGGTGGGGTTGCACTTGCAGTGAGGTGCAAGCCCTACATCAGTGACAAATTCTGCCTGACCTCGATATTATAGAAGTCAGTGCTTTTTGTATCTTGTTGTCTGAGGCTCGTTCCTTAAGACACGGACTTCTGAGGCGAGTGGAAAGTTTCTAGCATCTTTAAAGGCATGACAGAGCCTGTTACTTCTCAGGCCATTATGCTTTGGAAAATGTGAAGCAAGAAAAGCAAAGAAACTTTAAAAAAAAATAAAATTATCCAAGAAATGAAAAAAGAATTCCATACAGTCAAACACGTCCTGGCTCCACTGCTCATTTCCCACCTCGTCCTGTGAGAAGCCGGATACATGGGGCCAAGCAGTATGGAAATACAGGAGAAAATGTCTTTTTCCCCTGATGATTTTTTAATTGTTAGAGACAGAAAAGCTGCCTTACTTCACATACCAGCTCCAATAGCTGACAAATTAGGAAGCAGCTCTTCCTTACTGCATTACACAGGGTGACCACATTGACTGACTTGCTTTCTCTGCCCAAAACTGGAACCGCTGCCTGGTTTGTGCATCAGGCGTTGGAGAAGATACAGTTTTCTCTGTCGGCATCATGACAGAGGGTGAACTGTTCCCTGGCAGCCTGGTGCAGCGACGGTCTTCTGCTGGTAGACTGCAACAAAGGCTTTGAGTCAAAATAAACCACATCTTTGCTCTGAGCCTTTGCTAAATGCGTGCTCTGCAGACCTGCATGGTGAACAGCACTGGCAGCATGTAACGGGATATTCTGTACCACAATGGAGGAATTGACACAGTTCAAGTACCACTTACTAGTACCTTATCTATTATTTATTTACACACACACATATATCCACAGATGTACACAGTCTTGTAAGAGTAGTTACCATAGAAATACGTAGTCAGGGTGGAAAAGACTACACCCTGAAGTGGGCTGAATATGGCTGTTCAGTTTTAAGGAATTGGCTATGCATGAAGTTATGGGAAAACGTACCTCACTCTTGGCTCAACTTGTGCTATGACTGAAGCTTTTATTGACATAGACTAAGTTCAGATACATCACTGAAATTTCCACACAGGTCACTCCCTTGATCAGCTAATTGATTTTAGCTCTGTCTTTGGGTAATTATTTCTGAGAAAGCAGGGCTATAGGGCAGGATCAGGATACAGGCATGGCAGAGCAGGCAGCTGCCTAGGGCTGCTGCTTGCCCAGGGGCTGTGCTCCTCTGCCAAACCATGCCCCTCACATCCCCCAGTGCTACCTGCCTGGCCTCCCTGCCCCAGGAGGAGAGAGCACTGATGCTGACCTCTTCTCTCTTCCTCTCTGCCGAGCTGCCTCACTTTCCCAAGACAGTAAAACTCTTTCTTTCCTCCAGCTGCTGTGAGAAGGGAAATGGAGAAAGAGTAGCTCATGGAGCAGTGGCCAAGCCAGGGTCAAAGGATGCAGGAACCTGCATACCAGGTTTCCTCTTTGATCACAGTCTGCCATTGGGTTGGAACCCCTCTCCCATTGCTGTGGGGGACAAGACTCCAGGGGACAGGTTACAATCTTTCCCTCTGCAAACAGGACCAGATCAGCTGGGGTGCAGGGAGGTCAGGGAGGTCAGGGCATTAGTGTGAGAGGGGAGATGTTATCTTAATTTTACTTTCATAATTTCCCACGCTTAATCCCACTGGCCTTTTTCTGAGGACCCACAGCTCCTCAGGTCTCCTCTGGATGGTTTGCCTCCCACACCACTCATTTGGTCTCCCAGAATTTATGTTCTTGAGGGACAAAAGTGAGTTTTGCCTTTGAGCTGACTTTGGCATGGGACTTTCAGAGTCTCAGCAGGTAAGAAAACCCCACTTTTCTTCCGCTTTTTTTAGTCTTATAAATCATCCTGTGACTTGTTATATAATAATGACAGCACCTACAGTAGAGGAAGGAACTGTTTGATTCCATAAACGATGGCTGCAGTTATCAAATATTTTCACTTCCTTTTGGTGTTTAAGCACCCGTGAAAACCATTTATTGCCTCGTATATCCTTCTTAACATCTTATCCTCTAATTGTTCTCTATAGAATGAAAACAAATGGCTGAGAATGCTCAATTTGTTGTAATATAAACATTTATTGGAGCAGTATGTACATTATGATCCATTTTATTTGGGTATTATCAGTACCAGCTATGTTTGGCTGTTAGTTTTACTCTGAAATATTTGGTTGATGTCAATGAGATAAAGTAGTTCTCATTTTGTAGTCAATCTGTGCCATCCCAAAACATGTCAGCCATCACAACTACCCCCAGTGTCCAGTCCAATGGCCAACCCTATGGTTCACCACCCTCTCTGTAGAAAACAATAATGCTGATTTTTTTGGGCCCCTTTACCTTAAGACATGGGTTCCTGTTCTGAATTTTTCCATTAAATGAAACAGACTGTTAGGGCCAGTTATTTTCTTTCCATAAGAGGGTTATACCATTTTTTAATCTGCTTCAAACCACCATGTCATAATCGGCATTTGCTATCCGCTGTGGGAAGGTTTGCATCCTATTTCTCTTCTCAGTTTTCCAGAAAGCAGCCAGTTCCCACTTTCTCTCTGGGAATCCATCCAGCAGGCTGTTCTCCCTCTGCCCATGAGCTCCTCTAGCACATTTTTCTGGGTGAAGAATTCAATATATCTCCCATTCTTCAGCATTGTGACCACTTAGCTGAGCCTATACTAACCAATCTTTTTAATTCAATTTGAAATTGGAATACGTGGGTATTACATGGGGTTTGATGTGTTGCCCAACTTAATTGATTGCCAATTACCTCAAGCTGGTTAATATGGTTATAAATGAAAGTCTAAACAGCCCATGAGTTCTCACTCCATGAGGCAAACATTTGTGAGTTACCTCAGTGCACAACCGAAGGTAAACCACAAATGTCTGACTGCTGCAACACATCTTCTTGGAATGTTTAGATTAGCTTTTACAATTGCAAATGTCTTCACCAACTCTAGCAGCTAATTGGCAAACAACTAATAAGTGCAAGTTACAACAGGAGAGCAAATTCTAGTCTAGACATATCTGTAGTAGGAGACTGAGGTCAGATTGTTTTCAAGTTTTGAATAAGCTCAGAAGACTTTCCCTATTGCCTGACATTAAAAAAAAAAAAAAAAACACCTAAATGTGTTTGTTTAGGGTACTTTGTCTGGGTTTGTTTGTTTTTTTAAACAAACAAACCAACCCACCAATATATGGGGAAATGTACCAGGAAGATCGCAGTCTGGGCTCGTTATCTGGGCTCCCTGGAATTTCATTCCTGATAACCTCAGGATCCTTTTGTATGCCACATGTTTAGGACAATGTGATGGGCAACCCCTACAGTTGCCTGGCTAGCAAGAATAGGGCTGGTCTAAGGCTGTGTGAAAGCAGAAAGCAACTGAGAACCTGGACTATCTCAATACTAACAGGGACAGAGGGGAAAGGCAGTCAGACATGAGCCAGAACCCTGGCAAGAACAACTGTCTTAGGCATAGAGCAAAGCGGGGTACTGGCGGAAGCAAAGAGGATGGTTCAGGAGCGCGGTCCTAGCAGAAAGGCCTCACCAGGGTTCAGGGCAAGAACAGACTGGACTTGCTGATCACCCCAAAAGAAAATAAAAAATGAAGGTGAAAATAATTTGAAAGAACATCACAACATGCCAGGTAACATACTAGTGTCATTGAAAGCGTTACGTATCTAGGAGACTATGTTTGCAGTCTATCTATCTGATGTTATTTTGGTTTTTATAAATGTTTCTTAAATTGTATGTGTTTATCTGTTATTAACCATAGTGCTAAACCTTCCTGACTCTGTAGAAGAGCTGAATAAGCACAGCAGGCAGGAAATTAAAGCTATTATCTTTTCAGGTGCACTTTACTGCAGGATTGCAATCCGGTTATAGATACAGATTAGATAGATAGATAAATACACAGATAGATAGATACACACACACTGGGAAAAAACTGTGATGTACACAGAACACAGCTGATGAAAGGAGCTTTCCCAATCACTCCCTCTGTTCTTCCCATTGTTCTCCATGCAAGTTTATCCCAGCTCCAGCCCCACCAGTATCTTACGGATGTGACTCATCAGCAATGTAATCTACTCTCTCACAGACTGCCTCTGAGGTCTCCGATCACCCAGCAGTTCCCATCCAGCAGCTCCTCACTCTCAGCCACCTCCCATCTCACCGGCTTGCTGGCTGGAGAGAGCTTGCAGCTACATGTGCCAGGTTGGCCCCAGCCACTTTTGGGAATAGGGTCCTTTACATCAAAAGCACAGGGATGTACAGGAATCCAGTTCAACTGTTGGATGTCCACCTAGCCAAGAGGAGTTCTGGAGGTGCTACCTGGAAAGTGATGTCTCCCTCTAATTCAGTTCTGCACCTGCAACTGAGGCAAACCTCTGTAAGGAGCAAAGGCTCCTTGGCCTTGGATCCTCGCTCACCAGCAGACACCAGGACATCACAGTAGACATGGGCAGCTCACACTCTGTCCCTTTGAACCAAGAGGTTCAAAAGAGAGGCAAAGTGGAGGCAATAGTCCGGTCTGTTTCTCAGAGCTCAGACACACGATTTCAGGTCCTTGTCTGCTGAAGGGAATTCAGTCCTTATCTCCTTGTGGTTTGCACTAGCATAGAGGCTATATGGGGGTCAAGACTGGAAGCCTGGGGGTAGGGAGAGGTAACAGCATGCTGGACACCACTGTGTGGTGTTGGTGGAAAGCAGGGGTCCAGAGCGTTGGTCACTACTCCACAGTCTGCCTCTGTTTTATCCAGTGACTGTTTAATGATTGCAGTGAGCATGATTAATGAGAGCACAGTGCAGAGCTGCTCAGCTCTGTCAAGATTAGAGCTATTGTTACCATCTGGGGAGCTATAAAATCAAAATCAAGGCAATCCTGGTACTTCAGTAGCTTAATGCCACGCAACAGGGTTTTCAGACTCACCATTTTGAATTAGACCCCTAAAATTCTGTCAATGTCCCCTTTAGAACAGGGGAAGGAGCTGGTCCTCATCTTCCCTGATCATTCTCTGAAGAGCAGTTCAATTGTCTCTACAGGAGATACCATTCAAACAGCACTATCAGACATGTTCTTGTCTCGCACATATTCAAAGGGAACATAGCTCACTTGTGGGTTTTTGGTTATGTTGTTCGTTCACTTGTTTTGGCCCAGAGTTTTGATGTGATTGATATTTAACTTTTTCTTCCTTGCCACATTCCTTTATCCTTTCTGACATTTCCACAACTGGTTACTCATATGTAGGTATAAGCCAGATATTTCAGCAGAAGCGTTTGTCATCAACCGTGTTCAACAACGTAATGTCATATTATGACAACCATTAGCTCTCTGACTAAAGTTATTTTGCACAGGTCGAATATCCTTGTAAGTAAGTGTACGTGAGACAGCACTTAGGTGACTGAAATAGTACCTTACTGGTGTCATTCTTCTACCAGGGTGTGATTATAGGAAAAGAGGGATCTGACAGTTTGTCACATTTTACATTTCATTTGGCTCATATCACTTGTGCTTACAGCTCTAAATATCTTGTACACTAATCAGATCTGGTGATAGCTCAGTCCGTGGGGATTGATATGAAGCCGGGCTATTATTAGCGAAGTTTCTGAACGTCATTGCTAACAAGACAGAGCAAGTATTTGCTTGCTGCATCACAACAGAGATCCCATCTCTCATCCCTTGTTCTTTCCTTTGATAATAGTCTCAGCCTTCGAGCTTCCACAGGTTACAATCTGAATAATTTCAGGCTTGAGATTTATGTTCATTCGACTCTGAATATTCTCTAAATGCTCCAGATTTCAACTCCAGTCCCCCCGGGAGACGATGTACATCTTACAAGAGTTTCTGAGTTTATGTACACCATCATCAATACTGTTTGAGGACATGGTCCATGGCATGCTCAGTTCTGAGGGACCTCTACTGCTGGCCAGATTTCCATGATCTTCCTCATATCTGAGGATTGCCTTCAGAAACCTCCATTTATAAAATATATTTTTTTCTTTCCTGTTTGAAAGACAAGTGTAATGGCCACTGTCCTGCCTAATGCAACTCCCATCAGGAAGAATAGAACATAATGGTTTCTGAAAATGGTCTCAAGTCCTGATGTGAGCCTTTGAAGCATCATTCAGCTGACATTTCCATTTCAGCCTTCATCACTCCAGTTTCTCAGTGTGCCGTGGCCTTTCATACCCTTGCTCTGTACCTCTGAAGAACAGAACTACTTTAATACCTCGTTTGCATGAGCACACAAAAGCACAGACAGACTGGGATGTTCCACACACCAAAGTGAATGAGGTGTTGTGATTTGCAATGACTTTAAACTGACTAGGACAGGTAACACGGGCAGTTTCTCTGCAGGCTTAATATTGTGAGAACAGGCTCTAGAGGGCCATTGGCCATTACCCTGGGCATTAGGTTATGCTGTAACATTTTCACAGTGGCAGAAGAACAGCTATAGTTATGACACTTCCTTATGGCTGTGTGGTACACAGCACTTCCAAAATATGTTAAACATTGCTTGCCATATTGTTTTGCATGACCTAACTGACTTCTATTGTCAAGTCTCATTGTCAAGCCAGCTGAAATTAAGTGTCTGGTCCTTAAAAGTCTACATGTCTGAACTTTGGGAAGCCCAGACAAGAAACACTGGAGTGACTAGATATCCCAAATGGTAAGCCCACATGGCACAACTCACCAAGTTGACTAATCAATCAGTTTAGACATATTCAGTGTGTTCTATCTAGGTGCTAGACATGACGTGGAACCCTCCTAGCCTCCTGCAGACTCCATTAGCTAACACAAGCACCAGGACCCCAAAACAGTTAGCTTGAAGCTGCTCAAAGACTGTGCTTTCCTCAATAAGAGCAGGCAGTGCCAGTGCCTCCACATGCCAAGGCTTCCCAAGCACTGGCAGGACAGAAATTTGTAAGGCTCTCAAATTTATGCCAATTGCCTCTTGTCCTGTCAGTGGTGCTCAGTGTGCCCAGTGACAGGACAAGAGGCAGTGGGCATAAACTTGAATATAGGAAGTTCCACCTAAACATGAGGAGGAGCTTCTTCACTTTGGGCATGACAGAGCACTGGAACAGGCTGCCTAGAGAGGCTGTAGAGTCTCCTTCTCTGGAGATATCCAAAACCCACCTGGATGCTGTCCTGTACAACTTGCTCTAGGTGATCCTGCTCTGGCAGGGGGTTGGACTAGCTGATCTCGAGAGTTTCCTTCCAACCCCCATCATTCTGTGAGTCTGTGGTTCTCACCAGTACTCATATGCCCCACATCCTTCCATTCACCAATGTCTAATGCTATGAATATATTCAAAGGACTGCACAGTTTCTAAACCACTGAGAATTCCAGTCTTCTTGTTACTGTAGCAATACCTAAATTTCTGGGGGGAAAAAATATTAAGGATGCAATTCAGTTAATATGCATAGGTGTCAAATTGCAGCATTTGAGATATTCTAAAGTATACACTGGGCCTCCAGTTGCTCATCCAGAAAGAGGACTATGGGTGTGCTGTGGGACTCAGACATCACAGCTTTACATACATAGCTTGGATACCCTGAAGTCTTTCAGAGGGCATTACATTTAGACAGCTGAATCACCCTCTGATGACCATGGCCAAGAAAGGAAAATGTGTGTAGCCATTCCAAGTCCCAGACTGATGCTCTTTTGGCTGGATCACACCTCCCCAAAGGCTTGAGCATACCACCTCCCAAGCCTCATAGTTTTCTGCATGATTCACGTTGGACCATGAGACTGGGAATGAACAACAGATCATGTGATGGAAACACTTTTGTATATGCAGTCATGGGCATGCCTTCCCATGCATGCACTCATGAGTCAGGGAGTGGCTATGCCTTTGGCTGTGCTGGAAGATGATGCCTTCTCTGGAAGGTCTCTGGGAGTTTTAGTCTGGTTGTGATTGCAATGTCATGCTTCCTCTCCTCTTCCTTGGCACCTTCCACTCAACAAGGTGGTCAGCATATCAGACCAACTCACTGCACCTACACTAGTCACAACCCAGGATGGAGGCCTGGTCCTGCAGTGAGTGTATGAGTGGCATCAGGCGGAGCAGGAGTGAGTCTCTGTTGTGACAGATCTCTATACTTGTGAGATAGGTCTGATCTCTCCTGCCTCACAAGTTCACATACACTCAGCTGCTTCTGAGAAACTTCTTAAACACTGAGACTCTGAAGTTAAAGGTAAAATTTACTAGCAGAAATTTCATTGTAAAACAAAACCTTTTAATTACCTTTTCCTACTCATAGAAAAAACATTCACTTCCAAAACCAGCATTTAGTGGCAAGTCAAGCATAGTTAAGTCCTGAGCCCAGAGGTGCCACTGCATTCTTGTTCAGCAAGAACCCGAGAGCCCTTCCCTTCTAAAAGGTGTTACTCAGATTTATAGAAACTGATTATTTAATCATCAAACTGAAGGTGGATATGGCAACACGATAACAAGAATGGCAGTTGCTGTCCACATCCTTCTTTCCCCTGCCACACCATTAATTTCTGTAGGTATTATGAATGAGCTCCATAAAAGAAAAACAGGGACCGTTATGCTGCAAACATTTTCCCTTTGTGGCTGTCCATCATTTTCCTCCTCTTGGTACTGCAGGACTGAGAAGAATTTATACCCTGTATTTACATAGCAATACACTTTATCACCATCACTTATGAAAATATGAAGTGACTGTGCTGATTCATACTGTGCGTTTCAGTAGTAACACAGCAATGGAAGTTGCGAGATTGTCAAGCTGTCTTCAAGAAGAAATTGTCACTTTGGCTGATCGCTTAGCCACTAAAACAAGTATCAGTTTGAAAGTTGTCATGCCAACACGGAGTAGGAGCCTGGCATCCATAGATGGTACTTGTGTTTGATAACATTCATTTCAGCGACAGTACCTCCCTGCATGGGGGGAGAGATCTCATTAACATTGACTTCGACTTTCTCCAACAAATGAATGAATACTCATTCTTTAAGGACAAAATTCACATTACCCTAATCAGAGACCAAGTAAACAGATTTACTGTGAGTGACTGTATGTAGAAGACAAAAGGAATGTAATTTTTTTTTGCTTTCCTCCCTGGCTCTGTACATAATCTAGATCTAAACTCCTGCAGCTTTACTGCACCAGTGACCACTTCACAGAAGGAAAATTAGGGAGATTTCTGAGAGTATTTTACAATACATGCCCATACTTTCTAGTCTTTCATGAGTCAAGAACTTTGTGATACGAAAGAGACATGAAGGAATGGCATCTTTTCTACACTTTGTGAATTAAACACTCAATGCTGAGGAGAAATGTGATTTGACAACGCTTTTTATATTTAATGGGAGCTGTGAGGCTGTAGGTCACACACAGTGTGAACTGGAAAGGACAAGGAGGCAGTGCTTTAACAAAGCAGCTCCCCCAGAACTTTGCTCAAAGCATACTGAGAAGTCAAGTGGGAAGCTTTTGTTTCCCTTGAATACTCTCCCACAGTAAATGGGTACTGCTCTGAAGAACTGTTAGTCACAACTTTGGGGGAAAAACAAAGTTTTCCCAAAAATGGTGACTTGCTGAACCCAAATGATATCAAAGTTTTAGAAGATTAAAGGCAGACTTGAGGTCACCTGGGAGCCAGCATGTCCAAAAGGCAAAGCTCCATCAGAGAAGCAATGCCAGCTCTGGGAAGCCATGACTGCAAGACTGAGACAACCAACTGTGCCACAAAGACTTATGGAGCTTTAAAACCCCTCAAAAGCCCAGCTGTAGCTTGTTCCCATAGAACATCCACAAAAGCAGGACTTAAAACCTTGAAGTCCTAATGCAAGTTCTGAGGAACGATTATTCCAGGATAATTGTGCTATGCTGGCACCAGAAACTGTTTTTTCCAGTGGTTTTATGGTAAGGCTTTGGTGCGGAGCAGCGTCTGGAAACATCAGGTCTCTGCAAGGATTTGTCTTTTAGACAATCTAGCAGGAGACACAGGAGTACCTCTGCTGAGCACTTGGACCTCAGACCCTACCCCAAGGTACATCCCTAATAGACCCCTTTGCTTAAATCAGTGCCTATCATGGGACTGGCCTGGGATGAAGACTGATGCTTCCAGAACAGAGGGCTGTGTCTCCAGAGCCATCAGCTGGAGCTCCCAGGCTTGCTGCTGGTGAGCCAAGAGTCTGGTGAGTTATCCTATTCCTCAACCCATCACCACATCCAAATCTCGGAGCCTGCAAAGCTCCTTCTGGTGCAGGTCAGGGATCACGCTGCACAGGCAGCATACATAACACACACGCTCAGCCCAGGGAGCTAAGTCAGTGCATAATGAGTTCAATTCACACATACATAAGAGACACAATCAGCAGCCTTTTGAAAACAACAGGCTAATTACACTGAAGGAACAGAGGAGATTATAGAACAGGAAAGGAACTAAGAAAAAAACACTGTACATACAAAATGAAACCACACTTCCAAATAATATTTAACCATCCGAACCTCTTTCTAAAATAAATCTTTCCAGCACTTGCAAAGACTAAGATCACACTGGGTGTCTTTCCAAGTTTTTGGGGAATTTCCAGTGCCTACCCTTTATTCTTTTAGATTAAGTTCAGCTCAGGACTCGAGAGCATGTGGGCTAAAGCCTGGGAGATGCTGGGCACTTGCATCTCTTACTGAATAGCCTTTTATCAGCCTATTTAGGTTATCCTAGTTTAACCCTATAGTCCCTTCCAGCAATTCAGTGACTCAGATTAACTAGACACTTGGCCAGTGTCGAGCTCCAGGCTGAAGGTTGGAGAGAGGCTAGTCCCCAGACAAATGATGCATGGAATTTGTATCTGTGGGTTGCCATGCCGACGCCGTGCAGGGATTGCTCAAGATTCAGCAGGACTTGGCAGGGACCTTTTTGCTTCCCAGAGACCCACTGACAGGTAATATTACTGAGTTTCTGTTTTATTATGTGAAGTCCCATTGAAATGCTCAGTACAAGCATCTAATTCATTTCCATGCGACTTTGCATAGCAAAAAAGAGAAAGCGGGAGGGAGCGGCAGGGCAGTGAGGGACCCTCCTGTTCCCAGCACAATGTGGGATTCACTTAGCTGTGTGGAACAGTTTTATCTTTGCCGTGTGCCTCCAGAACAGTACTGCCCTGAATAGGCTCAGGCAGTCAAAGGCGTCTGAGAGTATTTCATAGTCACTGATGGCATAGAGCAAAAGCGAGCTCTGCCTAAGAGCCCAGGGTACTGACCTACAACACGGAGGGTGGATACGAAAATAAAGGAAAACGACAGAAGTCCAGCAGTGGGTTGGGTGTGGGAGGGCTCAGCTTCCCCTCTGCACAGGTACAACATCGGTGCACAGGACCAAGCAGCACCAGCCCTGGCACTTGACCCAAAACTCACAGAGGGAGACGGAAAGGCCCCTGGAGGTGTCAGTAGCATTTGGCTCTGCTCAAACAGTCAGATTCACTCCTTCCACGGGGAACTTTTAAAGCGTCCGGCATCCTCGTCCTTGGTAGAGCTGGCTGAACAAACTGTTATGAATAAATTATGTAAATAGCTTAGCACCCTGCCTTATGCTCACAAATCACTTAAGAACCCCTCTCCTCCATCAGCCTAACTGTTCTTGAGGAATTCATGCCAAAGAGTTTCTGTGTCAAATTTCTGCCTTTAGGCTGTTTCCAAACTGCTCGGCTTCCCTTCGCCCCTTCCCCCATCCCTGCTTGCTATTCAGTGGGTGTAAGGTTCTCCCAAGTCACATGAGACACCGTTTCCTCCACTCCAACTTTCCTGGCTGGGAAATAATAAATGGCTAAATGGCAAAGACACATTCCCATGTGATGCCTAGAGATAAATCATTGTGCTAAACCCCATGCTTTGTTTAAGGAGCCTGGGTATTTCAGATGGGGCTCGGGATTCCACTACATGGCTCAGCGCCTAACAGTTAAGGGCTCCAACACTTGGTGTTGCAACACCTAGGTCCTTTTGTTGACTTGATGCTTGTATCTTTGCCCAGAGCGAAATACATTGGATAAGATAAAAACAATCCAAATAAACAACGAAGCATTGGCATCATCCACTGGAATAAAAGCAAAACAAGACGACTCTGCCTACTGAGCTGGGTGTTATGGCTCCCAGCTCACATTTTTTAGCCATGTACAAGACCAAAGTCTGTCTTTCCAGGCCAAAATGAGGGCATTTGCAGTTGTACATTACTTTAGCCTTATTTCAGTGCCAGCTGCTACTGAAAAAAAACAATCCAGTCCTTTTGCCTCCATCTGGTTTCAGGTTTCCACCCTCTTCTTCAATCTGAACCTAATGCCCACCCAGGTACTGGTGGAGCTGACCCATCTCCCTGGCCCAGGTTAATCCTGTTTCTGTGGGTTACCATTTGGCTGGATCGCTGAGGTGAGGGGGCTCCCCCCTATGCAGGCTCGAGATACAATACTAGCTGCAGTTGGTGGGACCTGGGGCAGCAGCTTAAGATGAAATCAGGACCAACAAAGGACAGGGCTGGGCTTACTCACTCTGTGGGGTGTAGAGAAATACCTGGGCACCCGCAGCTAGGTGGCTAACTTCAGCTACCACCCCTTTCGTTATCACACAGGCCTTTCAAAGGTTGCCTGCTATGTCTGCAAGAAAGGGCAAGAGACATGGACCTGGCAAGTCTCTCCACCTCCCCAGCCCATGGGGACATGGGCCCATGTTGTTTAGGACAACTCCTGACAATGCATCCTCCAGATGTGGAGGACTCAGGACAGAGAGACACAAGGGCACCCTGTGTCTATGGCCATCCTTTGCCAACAATGGCTTTTTGAATGCAAGAAAATGGGAGTTTAGCAAAACAAGTGAATGTACTTAGGCTAACCATATGCTTGACTTACACATTGATTTATGTGTCAACAAGTTTAGTATCACACACTGCATCTTCATAGTTCATATTCATTACAAGTACAGAGACTGTTTATGGTAAATATGTACCAATCTGAACGATTTTTTTTTAAAAACATCCCATTACCATAGAAACAAAGAAAATGAGGATAATCCATCAATATGTCCCAGACAAGACCAGCTCTACCTGCAGCATTCCTGGCAGGAATTTTACCAGTCTGGTGTTAATGGTCCCCATCAGAGGGGTGCTACTCCTTCTGAAAGAATCTATTCCAGAGAAAAAGCTTTCCATAAAAGCCAACTTAATTCTTTGTTAAGCTTATAACTTCTTGTATTATCCACAATGAATAGAGACAGAAAGGTTTATTACCACCTCATTGAAGCAGCATTTTATTTATTCAAAGCCCGGCAGGCGCAATTCTCACCAGCCTTCTCTGCCTATATTAAACATGGGCATTGCTTGACACCTGCCCCTGCAGAGTGTTTTCTAGACCTCTGACAGGGCTTGTTTCTCTCCCCTGGACTTTCTGCAACCTTCCTTGAAGTGCGGTACCCAAAACTGGAATCTGCTCCCTACCAGAGGCTATACCAGTAGAACGATTACCACATACATCTTTTATACACCTCTGCTGTTTATATATCCCAGAATAATGTTTGCTTCTTTCACAACAGGATGCCATTACTGAGTCATGCTGAGCTCATGATCCACTACAATTCCCAGATCTTTGCTACCTCTCCTGTCATTTCCCATCAAGTATTCAGGGAGGAATTTAGACATATCTACATGCCAGTTTATTTCCAGTGCTATCCTGTTTCTTTTAGAGCATTTCTCCAATTTCTCAAGCCTGTCCTCCAAGACACTTGCAATTTGTCAGTGCTGCAAGTCATATGCAGATTTATAACATGTGCTCCCTAGTCCATCAGTTAAGTCAGTGTAACGATAACAAAAGATCTGGACCACAGGACAGTCTTTTACAGAGCCTTACCTGATAAATCCTGAACTGCTGACAGCAGGTTCTTGGCTGTCATTCGCCAGGAAATACCATGGGCATTTTGCAGCAGCCTTGTCAAGAATCAGTGGTCCCAAAGCCAGGACTTATGGGCAGCAGACTGGTCATGAGACCTTTGAACCAAAGCTGACATGGAAAGCAACGCAGCATGTTTTTCAGTATTGTTCATTGAGCCCAGCAAAGTTGGAGGCCCATGATTCAGACCACAATTCCCTGGGTGCTTATGAAAATGCCATTTGAGGCGGTGTCAAAAAGCCTTACTAAATTCTTGCCTATCCACATGACTTGTTTCTCTGTCATAGGAAAAACAAACAAACAAACAGGCTGGTTTGATATGATCTGGTCTTGACAAATCACATTGATAACTACCTATCGCTTTGCCCTCTTGCACATCTTTGGATTTCTTGTCCAAGGATCTTTCTGGGAAATGAAAGTCAGGTCAGCTGGGACTCTGTGTCCTCTTTTTTTTTTTTCTTTTTTTAATAGGCACTCTGTCAGCCTGTTTCTAGCCCAGCATCATCCAAATTCTCAAAGATAATTACCATGGCCTTCAGGATTGTTCAGCCAGTTCCCTAAGTAACCTAGGGTGAATTACAGGCCTGACTGATCTGAGAAAATCTAATTTATCTAAGCAGTTTCTAAACATTTCTATCCCTATTCTTGCCTGAGTTCTTACCCTTTTGTGGCTGGTGTTAACTGTGTCAACCATCTGATTAGAGTCAGGCTTTTTAATGAAGACTGAAGCAATAAAAGGCATTATACACTTTGGCCTTCTTGGCATGTTTTGTTATTAGCTTTCCTGTCCCATTTATTAGCTGGCCAATGCTTTCTCTGCTCCTCCTCTTACTGCCAAGGAAGTTATACAGTGTTTTCATGTTACCCTTTATATCTCTTTATCTTATTTTGTGTGTTGGTTTTTCTCATTTTGTCCTATATACTTGTGCTATTCCTTTATACCCATCCTTAGTTTCTTGACCTGGATTTCACTGTCTGTATATTTCTTTTCCAGTTTTACAGTTGCTATAAAATTACTGACTTAACCAGGCTGGCCTGGTACTAGACATTGTATCTTTTCCTTCCACTGAGTGAATATGGAGGATAGATTTACTTTCTTTAACAAGTACCAATTCTTGTGCTCCACTCAAGAACTGTAGACATTTATCTCTTCATCCTCTTTCTTCATATCTATCAATTTTATGACTGTGTTTAGACTTACTTAGCACTTTTTCTCTGATTAGTTCACAAATATATTTCTTGCCTAAAATATGCTATTGTCTAAATGAAAAAGAAAATGTAGAAATCTGGGTCATCCTTGAAAAACTTTTGGCATATGACTTTTCAAGAATCCAAGTGACATAAGCAGAGTGTTGCCTTCAGTCTTGAACTGGTAATATATAAGATTCATCGACAAAAGGATGGCCCACTAAAGGTTATTCAGGGAGCTTCAATAACAGTGTAAATGAAACAGTTAATGATCTTATTAGATCTAAATGCTGGACCAAGGTTAGGTATATCTGATGGATTTGCTAATGATAATGATTTGGCTGACGCATATGCATGGGACCCTAATGAAGATCTATTGCTTTCTGGTTTTCCCAGTTTTATTTAGTGAGGTTAAGAAAGCATTACTTCAAATGAGTTTGAATAAAAGTGCAGTGGCAAGCAACCTTGACCACAAATTATTTAAAATAATTGCTTCATCCAGACTAAAATTAGTAGCTGATTTATGTCACTTGTCTTTCTTCATTGCAATATACTTAGCATCACTGTAAACTGTGACATTTTCCAGTGAAGTGGCATAAAAGCAAATGCTTTCTGTTCCTCAGCTATCAGAAAGCTTGGTGCAGGCTCAGGGTTTTACTTAATCGATAGAGTTTTGATTTAACAGAGTGAAGACTTTAAATCATTCTGCCATTCCACCTGTAGTAAAAACATAAGAGGGAACTCCTCATCTGTTTGGGAAATTAATCTTGATTTCAGCTATCTGGGACAGGCCAGTAGCATGTGACATTTGCAGGCAACACCTAATCCCATACCTTTAGATAGTTGTGTTGTATTGCCTAAAATAGGCACTTCCAGAGGGCAAGTCACATCTTGGGTAGGTTGAATCTCCTCTGAGGGTGAAGAGGGAGGCAAAGGCTTCTAACTTGCTTAAAGCATCTCCATCAAGAGATGTAACAGACCCTTCCTGGAGGCTGGAGTTGCGACTGTGTTGCATTGTGAAAGCCACCCCTATTCCTTGGCATTACCCAGGCCTGGAGAAACTGATGGTGACTGGATAAACACCGCCCTTGAGAACTGGGATCCACAGTCTAAGTGGCATGTCTGTAAAAGTCAGCAGCAAAGATTTACTGGATTCACTTTTGCACTGTTGAAGATAAATAAAGGAGGCAGCTGAAAGAGGAAAAGGAGGGGCAGTGAAATGACTCACCTGAGATCAAGCACACAATCAGGTGTCACAGAGAGGAGAGGCAGGTACCTGGGTCTCAGTTTCCCAGGCTACACTGGTTTCCCTACTGTGTCCCAGTGCTTGTTGTGGTATGTAACCCTAATGTACATAGCAGAGCCTTTTCCTGTGTGTTTATCCAACAATAGCTAGAGCTATGTGCTCAGAGATGTTGTTTGCTGGAACTTGCAACAAGAGCCATCATTGCTTGAGGCTTTTAAAATTTTTAAAAACAACGTTATAGTTTTTTTACAAGTTGAAAAAGAAGGCTGAGATATAACAGCTATGGAATAACAGACAGAATTATTTTTGTCTGTTCAGTTGGCTGTGGGTTGTTTGCATGTATATATTGCGTTTGTGTGGGTCTGGGTGTGTGTTTGTGTGCGTGTGCCCATATGTTGTTAGGTTTCAATTCCTTATCTTTGTAGCAAATGACAATGAAAGCTCATTAGGTTGGTCTAAGCATGCTGCATAACTAACAGGGAAGAATGATTTCCTTATCACCAGCTAAATAACAAAACCTCTCACACCTTATTGAAACTGACAAGAAAGCGAGAGTCCTCACGTCACCTTACTAATGAACAGTCAGTAACGTTTGTGGTATTTGGTATTCGTCTAAAGAGATATTGGACTACTCTGATGCTTAATTCTCACTGTGTATTAAAATAAACATCTATTTGTGTTCAGTGTCATAATAGGGAGACAAAGGGGGCTATTCCTGCTGACAGGAATTAGCTTCCTCTCCAAGTGTTAGGGCTGTGATGAGGCCACAGTCTCACTCGTAAGCCCAGGGAACCAGCAGGCACCCACACCCGTACTTCTCTCTACCACACCAACAGAGGCTGAATTTCTACCCAGGAAATCAAATCCATCCACACCTCATTGTGCAACCATGTTATTCATGTGTACAGAAATATTGCACAGTAACAGCCTGAGTCTTCGTGATGCAACACAGGGAATGAGTGGTGCTGAGCTGCTGCTGGTTCCCACCAAGGTGAGCAGAGCAGAGAATATTCAGCACATCCTAGGAAGACATCCAATACCTTCAAGATTTTATCTGAGGCTTGGTGTGCACTAGAAAGTTTTGTTGACAGAGCGCACTGCAGGAAGATGCAAGCCTGCTCCGCTGGTATTTGGAGCCAAGACAGCTGTGTGACCATGTCAGCACAGAACCGGCCAGCACCAATAAGCCCCACTGAGAGGCTAGGTGTGTTACTTCAGGCTTGGCACCCTGATACCGCCATCACCTGCTTTTTCTTCAGCTCCAAGGATAGGCAGCAGGGAGCTCCACTTTGCCCTGAACAGCAGCAAGGGCAAGCTCACATCAGCAGGTTACATTTTTTTTCGAGGTTCTGTATGTGAGTACGTTACTTCTAGCTTCCAAGAAACAGAAACATACTCTGACCCTTTGTTCCTGCCTGCAGTTAGCAAGAAGTGTCAGGCTTTACATCCTCCAGGATTAGGGACTGGGAATAGCCCACTGCTACAGACACAAACCTCTTCACAGGCTTGTGGTGTCCACACCTAAATTGTAGGAGGACAAACTATCAAAGGCTGTATGTGTCTGAGGTCACCAGCATCTCTGTTTTAGCCACAGTAGTTGCTCAGCAAATACCTGTCCCCCTCCTCCATGCTGCACGCTGGCTGCTATAGCCACAATTTCAAAGTCTGCTCAAGTCTGCTCACTGAGATTCAATCGATCACTGGCTCCACTTCCCCTGTACCTTTTTAAAATCACATTTTGTGTTGGAAAAATTTCTTTTCCTGACAGGCTCCATATGTGAGCAGATGTGTTTAGCTTACCACAAAGAGACAATGCAGTAAACCCTTGTTCCTGCCTGGAGCAAGCAAAAAGCACCATTTTTACTCTCTAGTGAATCTCATTCCCCTGGACCTGCAGGAATAGATATCCTCACTGGAGGAACAGAGATTTCAGAAGAGTGAAGCAAGGTGAAACCAGGTCTGGGTCAGGACCAGGTATTCCTATAAAACTTATTCCAGGGAAATTTAGTAGACTGAGATAAGTAAATCCATCTCAGTCATGTGTCCTCACCACAGAAAGACCCTCCTGACTGTGGCCACCCAGAGGAAGCCTCTAAGGTCTGAAGAGGAGACAGCACCCTTATGGGGGAAAAGTAATAGCAACACAGACCTTTTTTTCTCGGATGGTCTCAAGCAGAAGGCTCAAAGCTGTGACTGCAGTCAAGGCCAGTGTGTGGAGAGCAGTGGCAAAAACAATGCATTTATCTTTTCCCCATAGTATTAGTTTTCCTTCATTCAGCAATGTCACAAAATTATTTATTCACAGGTAGAGTCCTTTCTTACATGCAAAGTGCAAAATCCCTGCCAACAACTCAAAAATCTGCATCAAGTATGTGCCATTGAGTCCCTCCCTCTGTGGATGACTGTATCACTTGGCAGCCATTGCCTGTGCTCTGTCAGTGCCTGTGCTGCAGTATTGATGTAGTCAGGAATAATTCAGGGGAAGAAGTGGAGCATGTGTCCTGACCACTGCTCATACCTACACCTACTCTAGGAGCTCCATCACCTCAAGCTTCTCCAATATTTCCTCCACATTTTCCAGAACACCAGCTCCCTCCAAGAAGCAACATCCTGGTCTATTGTGGGACTTCTGGACCTCAGCTGTTTTCCACAAAGCAGCAACAGTCAGCAGAGTCAGTATTTAGACAGCAGAGCAACACCAGCTTCTGGGCTAACACAGCTGGTCCCATGTTTGTGGCAGTGGCAGTGGTGTGTTTCCAGAGAAGTTGTTTTCAACATTCCAAAGTTTTACATCCATGTATCATAATAGATGTGTCTCCATTGCAGGGCAAATGCTCTTCTCATTTTTTGTTGCAATCCTAGTTCTCTAGACAAGCAGACCTGCTGGGACACAGTGCATTTCCTTCCTTTCTCAGACACATGGGCTTCCTCCTGGTGGAGTGGTGATGCCTTGCAAGACCCCACTGCAACATGCATGCCATCAGGTGTGACCAGAGGGTGCAGCTGCACCTGGACCTGGGAGTTCGTGTGCACTCTCAACTGTTCCATATTTCCATGAGCCTAGAAGCAATGGCAACTGGGAACGTGTTAGTCACCTCCAGTTCTGCACACTAAAGAGACAGACAAGCAGAGAAAACTGTGCAATGGCGGGCTTGTCCCCAAGCACCCACAAACCCCTTGTGCAACAGTTCCTCCATAAAGCAATACGCTATATCCCAGAGTGTATTGCATCTACTGCTGCCATGAAAGTCCCTGGGTACTGTACATGTACAGTACTCCTTCTTCAGTTAACTTGCCCGTGGTGAAGATCCACAGTGCTGTCACGTATGTATCCTGACAGCCAAGTGCTAAAGGCAATGACACATTTTTGGACAACATAGTGAAATAGAAATGTATTTGAATTATCCAAGTTTTTACATCTCACTGTCTTGAACCTTCGGGATGCCCGGGTTCACCTCTGCAGATGTCTTCAAGCTGAGAGGGAAAAGCTTCCCAGTCTTTTCTGTATTAGCTCAAGCCTAGAGCCAGTCACAGACTACCTTGGACCACGCTCTGCCCCAAGGCTGTCCCATTTATATTGCTGGACATGACCAGCAGCGATCTACCACAGAATCACAGACTCACAGAATGATAGGGGTTGGTAGGGCCCTCTGGAGACGATCTAGTCCAGTCGCCCTGCCAGAGCAGGATCACCTAGAGCAGGCTGCACAGGACAGTGTCCAGGTTGGTTTTGAGTATCTCCAGAGAAGGAGACTCCACAACCTCTCTGGGCAGCCTGTCCCAGTGCTCTGTCACCCTCACAGTAAAGAAGTTCCTCCTCATGTTTAGGTGGAACTTCCTATAGTTTATGCCTATTGTCTCTTGTCCTGTCACTGAACGCCCCTGAAAGAAAACTGACCCCATTCTCCTGCCACCCACTCCACAAGTATTTATAAATATTGATGAGGTGCCCCCTCAGTCTTCTGTTCTCCAGTCTAAGAAGTTCCAAGTCCATCAGTCTCTCTTTGTAAGAAAGATCTTTTAGTCCCCTCACCTTCTTCGTAGCCCTTTTTTGTACCCTCTCCAGTAGCTCCCTGTCCTTCTTGAACCGAGGAGCCCAGAACTGCACACAATATTCCAGATGAGGCCTCACCAGTGTAGAAGGGGAAGGTATTGCCCAAGTACGGTATACACTGGCCGCACTTCCTGCATCTGGGGCAGCGGGAGCGAGGAGTGGGGAAGGTATGTCTGGAAACCAGGAGGGGTGTCTACGGCACGGCACACGCTGAGCAGACAGCCAAAATGAGCTCCTGCTCTTATAAACTTAAACAAATACCAGCAGCGGATAGCTTCAGAGAGCAATCACTTATTCTTTTGAAAGTACCCTACCAACTTGTTTTAATTGTAAAGAAATAATCGGAGGGAATGGGTTTGAGACAGTTAGTCTATTAATCATTTATTGTGTTATTTTTATATGGTATTGTGCTGCTGCTATGATATGTTAAATATTGCAGCTTGATGTGTGGTCCCCAGGCCCAAGGAGTCGTATAAATGAGATGGATTTTTCTAAAGTCCTCTCAGTGAGAAAAGTTCCAGAAAAAGTGAGAATAGCTCCATATTGTTCTATCTCCTTAGATGCAAAATAGCCCCAGTTGACTGTGTATTATCCTAACTGCACAATATTCTCATGGGAATTGTACCCACAAGAATTCCCCCCTTCTTTTTTTTTTTTTCCTTTTTTTTTCCCTTTTTTTTCCTTTTTTTTCCCCCTTTTTTTCCCCCCTTTTTTTTTCCTTTTTTTTTTTTTAACGGGGTTTTGAACAGGAGAACTAAGGACTGTTGCGAGGTACAGCATCAAATGAAAGGAAATTTTCTCAGGCCATTATAAAGAGCTTTTAAGCCAGAGCAAAAATTAACTTTGTATTTCCCAGAACGAGATCTGAGAAAGGCAAGCAATGTTCCTGGCCTCAACCTTCTTTCTTAAGGAGCCGAGTTCAATGTCAGACTTTTTCCTATGAGGTATTTACCCAGATGGGCCAGAAAGAGTGCTCCAAACTTGTATGCACTCCAGACATGTCATCTGAGGGACCCCAAATCCTGCCGCTGCTCTTAGAAAGCTTATAAAGCTCTGACCTGCTGTATAGGTATCCAACTCCAGCTGAAGTCACGAAAGATCGCAGTTACTCCTATCCAATCTGGGGACCAGTTTTGGCCCAATGAAACCATTCTCCTTGCAAAATTATTATGTCAGTGTCCTGACAGCAGCAAATGCAGCTCTATGCCTGAAACAGCCATTTTTGGACTGGGGTGAAAAATAGGTTTGTCATTTACTGAGCGGCAGAGTTCTCCCCATGCCTTTTTCTCTTTAGTTTTTATCCAGAACAATATCAGGTCCCAATGTATTAACAAATCAAAGCTGACTGCACTCAGCACCTCTCAGTAAAGCCGTGAGTTACAGGAAACACCCTTGGAAGGGATGTCAGAATTACCAAACCTCGCATGAACTGGTAACGCTGGAACTTGCAAAAAGATTAACAAAAATCAGTTTTTATATTTAAAAATAAACTTCCTTTGGTCCAGAGTCTGTGAAAGAAAAGGTACATGAAGATCTATAAAAAATGTGTAGGGTTTTCTGCCCTATAAATCAGCAATATGTTTTTTCTTACAAAAACTAAAAGAAAATCTGGGCTCACAGTGTTGATGCCAACTTTCCACTCATACAATCTGAAGAACCAGGGTTTGAAAGTGTATAATAAGTATAATTTGGTGCAGTAAATTATCAGTATTCAAAATGCTATGAGAAATGTCCATTACAAGTAATGTCATGGGGATGGGACAATTGCAACGGCTCTTTCTCTGGTAAACATTTCAGTTGATTTACAGCAAAAGTTGTGTCTGAAAATGGGCCAAGAGGAGAGTGTAGGATTTTGATTGCTTTTTTTTTTTTTATTTTATGGAAAAAATATTAATACGATCCAACTTTCGTTAAAGTCAATGGAAAACTCCCATTTGAGGAGCAGGCTTACTCTGGCCAAAGAATAAACCCTAAATTCTATCAGTACAATCATACTTTTGGGATCTTCATGCAGGCTGAGTTGGTGTAACCTGGGACAACATTTGGCTATTATCCTCTGCAGAAGTGGGTCAAGTTTTTATTACTCAGAGTTTCAAGATAACCATAGTGATTTTTTGGCTAGGGCCACAAAGAGCCTTTCAGTCACTTGAACCCATCCAGTGACGCCTGTGAAGGTCTGAATTGGAGAATCCCAACAAAGCAGCCTCCGCAGTGATTCCTGATTGCTCCTCAAAAAATACATTTAAAAAACCCTAAACAAACAGCAAAAAACAAGCCAGATTTATGTGAAGGCATGACCCTGACTGGAGGGTTGCTACGCCATTAAGTTAAACGGATAATATAGTTTGTGTATATGGCAGAAGCTGTCACACTCAAGTTCCCCTGACTGGCCTTGGGGCTGGCAGGATGTTTGCCAGCTCCATCTAGATGCTGCACAGCCTGGTCAGTCAGTTCAGCATGGCATTCCCACTAATGTTTCCTGCCTCTCCGCGGGGCTTAATGCACTACACACAAGGCAGATGCACAGGCTGCCTGGGTTCTGGCAGTAAGCAGGGCTTGGCATACTTTTTAACTTAAAGCATGACTCCTGGGGCAGGCAGAACATACTGCTTCCCAAGACAGGTTCCATCTATCAAGTCAGAGCATGGGTATACCAAGCTTGGGTCTAGCTGCAGTAATTAGGCTGCAGGGGCAAGTCATGTAGGTGTGAGGATTAAGGCTGCCTGAGATTTTGCTTACATGTAAGCTTTGCTTTACTAAGTCAGCTAAAAGAAGGGACTGTTGGAAAGCTGGATACCTGCTCAAGTTTGCTTAGGTGTCTTGAGGTGTCTCTATTTGATGCTGGCTGGTGAAAAAAGTTAATGCCTGGTGTCAGAGTTGTCAAGGACTTACTCATTTCAGTCCTTCTTCCTTTTGCCACTCACACCTAGAGCTGAACAAAGAATGAAATGTAGTATCTAGCCTTTGCTAGAAATGTTCCATTGGTAGCTAGAAGCTTCATCTTCAGTAGGAAAATAAACAATGCCGGGGAGCACTCCTGGGTACAACTCTGCCGTTGCTGGAATGGTCCTTGGTGTAGATATGGGCTGGCACAAGCAGCATTTTCCCAAGCCATTCCCAGGCATAGTTCAAAGAGATCAGAGGTCAGGAGCCACTCTCAACTGGCAGTTTGCATACAGCCTTCCTGTTTTGGAGACTAAGAGAGGTCAATGGCATGGATAAAAGCCCCTTGTGCCATCAAAGAACAGTGCCAGACCTATTGAATTTACTGCTGTAGATTACTGTTACCACATCCATGTGAAGTAAGAAAATTATCTTTATAACAGTATTATTGTGCAAAAGGGAAATGTGGTTAGAAAATGGAGGTCTACATTCAAATAGCTACTATCAGTGTTTATATTTGACATTGCAATTATAGTAGTATCTCAGGTTGAAACAGAAAAAATGTTCAGATCTCTTCCCTCCAGCTCTGCCAGATTTCAGTCTCCATGCAGCTGAAGGAGGGAAACCTGCTTTAGGGCTGTCTGAGCATTGCTAGAGCTGCCTTAGGCAAGATGAAACAGAAGGTCTGCAATAAATTGAAGGGGACCTGAACTCAGACCTTTTAAGACCTTCTTTCTTCACCTCTAGTACTCAATGTACAATGCTAACCACCCAAGACCTCGAATTCTCAGAGCGGCCCCACATCTGCAGGTTTTATTGACTTCAGCTGGCTTAGTGAATATCAGACTTCAATGCTCTACGTGGAATTCCAGGAAAATAATGAAGAAAATGTTAGCAACTACTTTCAAAAATTTGGGGGAGAGACTTCTATGCAGCCTCCCACAGGAACTTTACAACAGAACCAGAGATAAAGGCTACTTCTCCTTGATCACAGCCAATTACCTTAACCACAAGACTATCCCACTTCTTCCTGCTTCATATATGACATAGGCCTGCTTCATTCTCTATCCATCACAGAGACACTGAAAGAATCAGGAGTCGTGTGGAAAAATGGAGTAAGATGAAATAAACAGAGTGCCACATCCTGCATGTACTAAAGGTCAGACAGTGAAAGGTCTGTAAGCAATGCGTCAGCTTTGTCCAGCCAAGAGGTAAAGCAATGTTTAGGTTATATTTAATTAACATGGACTAATTCAGGCCAAGGCAACATGTCCTACATCCCCACCAAAGAATGGGATGAATTTAAGTCCAGCTCCCTTAGTTCATGTTAATCACAGCGTGACCACTTTCCTAGCCTGAGTGAGACTCCTGCTCCCTGCAAAGCGCACAGCAAACAACCTTCTGCCTCTTGGTGCATGAGCCACTCTCAATTTAACTCCAATATAAATCTGCAGTGGTAGAATACAGTAATAGTCCTGCTCCAGCAGAGCATGGTTGTTGGTTCTCTGGCAGTACTCATATTGATGCACATCTTGATAAAGATGGAGGTATTAATGTTACAGGCAATAAAAAAGGAAAAACAGTAGCAAAGTGAAATAAACAGGGATTATTGAATTTGCTTTGACCTCAGTTTCCCCTAGAGGAAAAAAAAATTATGCCCGTATAGTCGTTAGAGTTGCTGAGGTGATGGAAGCCCAGCGTCACCAAAAGGCTCTGTTAAAAGCACACTACTGCCCCAAGGTAAAGGCACCTTCTCTGCAACATTGTACCTGAAATAAAATCTGAGTTGGGCCACTCAGCAGCTCAAACTGCCTATAATTTAATGTACAGGGGTTAGTCAGCATGGTCCTGCCAGTGGCCCTGGGATCACTTCTGCCCACAGGAGATTTCTCTCATGGCACTACCTTTTGCAAGAGGGGCATCTTAGGAAGTTCCGCACCAACACGCGGAAGAACTTTTTCACAGTGAGGGTGACAGTGCACTGGAATAGGCTGCCCAGGGAGGTGGTGGAGTCTCCTTCTCTGGAGATATTCAAGACCCATCTGGACGCCTACCTGTGCAATATGAGCTAGGGAGCCTGATTTGGCAGGGGGGTTGGACCCGATGATCTCTCAAGGTCCTTTCCAACCCCTATGATTCTATGATTCTTTGCTCTGGTTGAAAGCCCATGAACAAACCACTGGCAGCTGTATGTCCCTACTGCTGTTACAGAGAGGTCCTTAGTGCCCATGCTGGTGAGAAGGGACTAAGTTGTAAAAATACCATTCAAAAAGGACCCCCAATGTGGTTTCTGTGGTTGACTAATCAGAACCAGCTTCAGTCAGCTGATGACTACCCTGAGCTACTAAGTGGAGCTGTATAGCCCTGGAAAGAGCCCTATCCACCGCCTGCCTTCACACGCTGTCAGGTCCTTAGTTCTGCACAGGAGCTGCCTGGGAAGTAACATTGGTTTACCCCAGCTGAGATCCTCACTCAACTCTTAACATGACACAGGTATGAAAAGAAAATCTGAGGTCACATTAACCTACCTGTATGCTCTGCCCACCAGTATCTGACACGTTGCCATACCAATACCAAGGCAGGGCTTAAACAGCTCAGAGGAGCTGGATGTTCCTGCTCCTGGAGACACTGTGATGTCACCACCAGCCATGTGTGCACAGTGTCATGCCATCCCTTGGTGTGCCAAGAGCACGCAGCAGCGAGGCTTTGACTTTGGTGTTATCTTTAAAAACAAATCAGTAACAAGCATTTTACTTCACTGAATGACCTCCATACAGTGGCCAGGATCTTAGCTGGATTCTCCCCAAAAATACACATGCAACTGAGGACAGATGTGCATATACAGACATCGACAGACATACATACATTTGCACGTGTGTGAATGGCCTGGTAAATCTATACAACAGGTACCTGGGAACCAAACCATTTATACCAGACGTGTTTGCACTGAACGTGACAGCAGCTTCTCTGCAGTGTAGACGACACGACCTTCCAGGCCAGGACCTCTCTGGGATGCTACATCTTTACTTTAGCATCCTAGATCTAAGTAGGGGGTTGCAAATTTCATAACATAAGCACAAGCAGCAGCATCTTCTTTCAAGATCATACTTAGTTTGCTATCGTATCTTGCATGAACAATTGGAAAAATTTGGAAGAAAAGCCGTTTCAGACTGATTTGTCAACCACCCGAAGTTCAAAGCTCTAGTTATCTCTTGTATTAAAATGCTCTGTTGTTCCCTAAGGAAGAATTTTTCATTTCTGATAGGGCTCTTGTCAAATAAAAATTGCCAGTGAGGGGAAGCCTTTGAAAAATTATGTTTTATTCATTAATTATTTTCTCTTATAACCTCTCTAAAGAAAATCAAAGGGTGAAAATCTATGTTATGAAACTGCAACTTTGCTTACTCTATGAGAAGTAAAAATGTTGTTACACAGCACGTTTTCCTTTCCTCAATATACCAGTCTTTATCTTGGAGGAAACTAACTCGCTCGTGGAAGATACTGTGTCTCAAAACTATACTTTTCCAAAAGTATTTTCCTTATTTATCTGATTAAAGGATCATGTGTGCAGTAATGCTTACCCCACGATTCACATTAAGTTAGTTTTAAAATAATTTGCCATTTACATATGTTTTCACTAGATTGAAAATTAAAAACCCACATTTTATGTAATTCCAGAAATAAACAATAGAAAGAGTCACATATATCTCTCGGGTTTAGTTCAGCAGGACTGCCCTAGATCCTTGTGCCTCGGAAAGTGATATGTTTTCAATGGTGAAGGGTTAAAAGAGGATACCAAACTATCTTCTGGAAATCATTAACTTACAAAGCCCCAAGAAGATAAAAGTTTCCATTTTCTAAAATGTAAATCTAAAACATATTCATTAGTATTGCAAAACAAACATGCAAATCTTCACCACTTGAAAAGCTCAGCTAAATATGTACAAGGGCAGTACCCAAAAATACATCTGGTCCTCGGTTAGAAAACTTGCCTTTTTGGTTTTATCTAAAGAGCTTGTCTGTCTTCCATGGTTGGCTTCTTGGATTACTGCAATTCATAATAAGCCTTTTAGCTAAGGATGAAATAAACAAAGATAAAGTCTACGTCCTAGTTTTAAATGGTCCAGATGGGATGATTTTTCCATATGTTTAGCACACCAAATGTTTATTAATCATTACTAGCAGAACTCAGAAAATTGTGACAGCTTATTAAAGAGGGCAGGGGATAAAATTTACAGTGTGTGTAATTTCTGCCCACCTTCTTAATCCTCCACTATCGTGGGGTGTCATTTTGTACTGACTTAGGCTGTGTGTGTGAGCGTGTGTGTGTGAGAGAGAAGGAGCATAAGCGTGTGTGTGTGTGTGCAGTTGCTGTTACAAGGCAGGGAATTTTGGTTAACTGATCAAGAGAAGGTTTTGTGCCCTAATTTGGATACAATATCAGTCATGAGGAATGTGTTACATCATAACAATGACAGTGTGGGTAAAACTGGCAGTACTTGCCTCGTTCCTCATCAGAGTGATTTACTTAGTGTCTGGCAATCTGTTTTTCACATGATGTTTGTTTCCCATAAACAGTTTCAACATGGGAGAGTATGGTGTCAAGATAACAGTCATATCATCAGTCATTGCAGAACATCTACGTGGGCTGCCAAGAAAATGAGACTCTTTTATCTCTGGCTCCTCTAAGTGCTTGTGTTTTAGTGATTGTTTCTCATAACGTGCTTGATTGTTTTCTGAAACCTGACCGTCAGCAGCTCCATTATGTTGTCACCTCAACCCAAGTGAGTTGAAGGCTGTCAAGGAAGCGGGGCTGCTGGGAGGAACAGGGGTAAGGCAAGGGAGTGTCCTCCAGAGGCTGTGGGGAAACGGTGCTCAGAGAATAGCACAACAATAGCAAGGCTGGAAGTTAAACCACAGGCAAATAGTGAAGAACCTGTGAGAGGCACATTGCACCACACTGTTTTTCTGTGACCTTTCAAATCAAAAGGTTTTGGGTATTAGTCAGATAGGATGTGAAATTTTCCATTGCATTATGTATTCCTTGCACTTAAAAACTTTCTACGTTTCTAAGCAGGATGAATATAACTTCACATAGCAAGTAGGCAGCTAATGACTGAATCTCAAGCGTGTTTTGATGGAACATAGCCATGACTTGAACTATAAACAAAAGAAAATAAGAACACAATCCTATTATTTCAATGACATAACTCACCACTTTATTTGAGATAATTTACAGGAGCTTTGAGGCAGATTTATCTCATCCAAACAGAACTGACTTACAGCTAAATATAGAGGATGCAACGTGTATTTCTGATTTTAAAGAAAGGTATTTTGAGTTCTGCATGTGGCTGAAAAAAATTTATCCCGAAAAGAGAGAGATGTCAGTAGCCTCAACACCTGATGAACACATTTGTTCAAGGCAGTTATCGTGCCCAAACGTCTGCTTCCAATGTAACAAAGGATGACAAGAAAACTGGTGACCAAAAATAGGACTTCAGTGTTACTAAAAACACTAGCCCTTGTGGCCAACACAGCCACAGTGGCTCAAGGCAGGAGATGTACTGAGTCACCTCACATCCCTTTCAGCCCCTCATCCCTAAGATGCTGTTCCAATCAGCCCTCTCGCCCTCACTCCAAAAGCTTTGGATCCTTTCTCCACTCATTGCTTTCCAAGCCAACTATTGCACCGTCCCCTTCATCCAGTGTCCCTAGTCCTGTCCAAGAGGCTCGACATTGCTCCACACAGTGGAGCAAGGCTCCACACAGTGGGCAGGCTGTTTTCAATCCTTCCCTTCCATATTACCCCAGTGCCAGCAGCAGAGAGAGCTCAAGAGAGACTCTCCATGTTTTAAGCTCCAGATATCACAGTAGCCCCTGGAGATAAGAGAAGTAATTGCTTGGAAAGTCCTACTCCATCCAGGAATGGAATATGCCCAATACTTAATTTACATAGTGAAACAATCCTAGTTTGAAATTTCATTATAATCTACAAGGCCAAGTGCAACAACATTTGCAAAGAGGCCAAGTTTTGAGTGAAACTGGACCAATTTACCATCTGGGGTGGAAAACTTTGTTCTTTCTGCTGAGTTTTGCTCTGCATCACAGGATTCATTTGAAGCCAAAACAGAAGGTAAACTCATATGATAGGGACCCTCTAAGAAAGAATTGCATGATCTTATACAGATTGTCTATAGCTCAATGTCTCTCTCCGTTTCCAGAAATTTTTTTCAGGTAAAGACAGAATAGGTGAAAGCAGAAGAATGTATTAATTCTTAAACATGTTATGAGGAACTCAAACATAGGACGCAGCAAGCTGGCCACTGAATAACATATGTGTGCACAGTTTTCATTAATAAAAGCAAAATGTTACAAAGGAACAGAATACCCAATCATTTGGGGATTTTGTCATTCCTTCCTGTGATTCTCTGTAACAGCATGTTACAATTATTTGTCAAGACCTCCTAATTTTTCCCAGAGACGAAACCTCTGAGCCTCGGGCAAGTCTTGGCTTTGCAGGCAGCGTACAGATCTACCAAGCCTTTGGACGTGGTTACCTCCTTATAATTTCACCTGGATGCCAGTGGAGAACCCATTGATGCTCTGCAGTCAACCGTGATAAACAAGAAAGTCAGAGGAGCCGAGGAGCCACCTTCCCTCCACACGCTGATCCTGAACTGACATAGCTGTTTCCAGTGCACGACGAAGAATTATCTCCAGCTGTTTCTGGTGAACAGCTATCTCAAAGTAGTGATTTCGTAAGGCCCATTTCCAGTCTCTGTTACGTAGTGTTACTAGTACTGTCAGCCTGAGTGCTTAAAAGTCTTCAGTGAGGGCTCCCCAAAATCATAATATGAAAAGTCCCGCTCTTTTAATTGCTTTTATGTGCCTGTTGATTTATGGCACTGCAAGTGTGGTACTTTCTGTTCACATTCCCAAGCCTTTCCCCACACGCAGGGGCTGGGATGAGCCCTGTACCACAGGACTACAGAAGAGCAGAGGCCCAGATGCTGGGGCTGTAGTGCGGGACTTGACACGACATGTCTCATGTCTGTCGTCCCTCAGCTCCTACTATGTCAGGCACTTACTTCCACTCATGTCATACCCCCTGTCCTGGATGGAAATAATTTCATTGTCAATAGAGCTCCCTGGCTATCAAAAATCTTTGCTCAGAAGACCTTCTGCTTTCTCAGGTTCTCTGTGCGTGTGTCTTTTTCCTAACCCCAGCTAGGACCCTCACATTGTCATCACCTGGACTATGTCCCTCCTGACGGCCACTCTAATAGCAATGTTCTGTCCATATATCTGAGTTTGGTACAAAGTGCCATAGGTTTTCATGTCACACCAAAACAAAGTAGAAGGAGGAAAGGGAGAGTTACACTGTCTTCCTTTTTCAGTAGCTATCTCATTCACTTACCTGGGTTCATGTCCAGTCCTCTAGCCAAAAATCGTCAAAGCCACACCTTATCCCCTCTCCAGCAGACACCCCTCCCAGTAGACTAAGGGGTGGCTGGCACAGGGTGTCTTCCAACCCTGCTGCTGACATTGATGCGTTTCAGAAACTGGTGTTTGAGTCTAGTGGCTAAAGCATTCCCTTGGACTTGGAGAGACACAGGTTTTATCACCTAGCCCAAAATACTTTTATGCAGATGCCACCAGAAACACCAATTGTGGCTTTTCATCCTGTATTACCAAAGTTTTTAAAAAAAAAAAGCAAGCACTCAGATTGACATGTGGGCTGCAGAGAGGAGCAAAACCAGCTCAGGTTGAGCTGACTTGATCCATGCTATTTTACATGCATTGAAGTGTTACTTTTTAATCAAGAGCTAGGACTTATTCCCACAGTGGGAGTGATTTCACACAGCCAAACCATACTCTTTTTGCCTCAGACTCACAACATACAAAAAAATGTATCGCTGAAACAGAAGAATGACTAATGCGGGGATGTAAGTAATTTGTGTGCAAATAGCATGCAAAGAGCAGGACTGAGACTGCGTCTGCAGCCAAGTGTTCCATAAGTCAAGTCATACAGAGTGGGAAGTGATAAAGGGTGTGACCCATGAGAGAAAAGTCTAAACTAATTATGAGGATCTCCTGCTGAACGATATATTGGAGAGCTGACATTTAAAAAAGGGGAAAGATCTCTTTCAAGCATCACTACCGCATAAGGAGTGCTCACAGCCTGTTTACTCCTAATGCATTTTTTGAAATACCCACACCAGATCAATCCCTGCTTTGATCATTTTTACAGAAATACTCTTTTGCTTTATATCAAATTTGGAAATTGACGGTCTTGGCCTTCATATCCTGGTATGAGTCTCCTGACACCAGACATCATCATGGCAACACCCCTGTCTTAATGCTCCTGGGGCTGTGACTAATGAAACAGAGGAGAGTAATAGATTTTTAGGCCAAATAAATTATTAAGATTACCTACTCTGACCTTCTATGTGCTGCATGCCACAGAGTCCCAAGCAGAGGCTGAGTCCAGCACAAGAAGGTCTCTCTAGAAAGGAAATATGAGAAGTGAGCCTCTGTCCGAGCAGCTGGCTACAGAGGCACTGGCAATGTTCCCTTCCCTCCAGCAGCCCGCAGTGCTTGGTGGGCAGGAGGAGGGAGTGGCTGCAAAGAGCAACAGCGTAAGCAGATGACACACACACATTTGCACATATCAGGTCGGTTAGGATACAGTTGTTATCAGACAACAAAATCTTCAGTGAAAGGCCAGATGTTGTGACTCTGCGGGACAGATGTCTTCCAAATGGCACATCCACGTCAGACGTGCACCTCGGGTAATTGCAAGTCTGTGATCCTTGAGAACTACAAATGGTGTTCAAAGTCCAGAGCTGCTCTGTGCCAGCAATGGGGGCTGACAAGAAAAACCTGGACTCAGAACCACCACAGAGAGGGAAAAAAAAAGGACACCCTTACTTATTGACATCAATCCAGGCCACAAGATGACATTTTCTTTTGCCAATCTTCAGAAAGATTTTTATGAGATAAAGCTTAAAGAGAGAATTAGAGTTATCTATGCCAGGGTAGCTCTCAGGACAATGCTCGCTTGAGCCCCAAAAATACCGCACAGCTTTTCTCACTGCTAATATTTTTTTCTAGAAGAACTGGAATTCATGCATGAAAAAATATATGGAAGGATGAAACCTTATTCTCAGATGCATGGTGTTTGCAGTCATATCTGATCCACTTGCTGAGTGCAGACTGTTTGTGCAGCTCTCAGCACTGATAGAGGTTGGATCTTTAGAGGCTAATGAAAATCTTCTTCTGACACTGACTCCAGATGCTGAGTATTGTGCTGAGCTAGATACAAATCAGGACACTATAGGTGAACTAGACCGTGGTCTTTTCCAAAGAGGCTTGATCTGGATATCGGAAACCATCACCATCATTTTCCTTTAAAAAAGAAAAAAGAAGTAAATACAAAAGGCTGTTTAAAAACCCAGTCATCACCAGAATAGAAGCATAATCTTTAAAATTACAAATATATACATAATTGTGCAGACCTGATTATAGCTTTCTGTGTTTGCTTGGCTACAGATCTGACAACTTTGGGAGACCTTGGGCACTCAGATTGCTTTTTTTTAATCAGATCACTGAGTTAAGTGTCTACATATAAACTCCTTGGAGCCTACGTTTAGTGACCTATTTTTGAAAATCTCAGTCTATTTGCACCCAAGCAAAATTACCACCAGTATAACACAAAAGACGACTATAACTGGCCTGGAGACAGAGAAAAACCTGACTTATCATTGTAGCTACTCTGTGACAATTAACCCCCACAGGCTGAGCAGCCCAGAGAGGGTGCCACTCTGAATCCAGAGATGCAGATATTTCCCCCATTTTGTTACTAATCAGCTAATGCTACATTATTTTGTGTGATTGCTATTTGCCTCTCTTTCTTAGTATGGCATCCAACAGCACTCTTTACCTTCAGCTATCTCCAGCCTCAGAGCATACTAAGGCAAGGCAGGATTCTCACCTGTTGTCTTTAGATTAAAGCTCCTTGCCAGCAGTGAAGAGGACCTCAAGGGCTTTCAGAGTCCTGGGCAGCTCATTGCACAAGTTTCCCTTTGCCCTCCCCAGGTTTCTCTTCCCTGCCTTTGCCAGCAGCAACCTGGAGACAGATCCAAAGGGCTACTGCAAAGTTGGCAGAGTTGGTGTCCGCAGACTCCCCAACCACACAAGGTCCAGGGGTCCATGAACTATCCCAGCTTAATCCTCACTGAAGGGGGAAGAACAATTTTTAGTGCATAGTAAAGCATTTGTTTAATTCCTCTTAGGTGCATGGTGCATTTTAATGAATAAAATACCGGATTACCTCATATAAACAAAGTTTAACACGATCGTGAATCGAGGCCTGAGAGTGCTCTCTGCAAGCTCTGAAATTGCCTTTGGGAAACTGGCAATGTTTGGCATTTCCTGACTGTATATGTTTTATGGAGTATATTATTCACAAACATAAAATGTGCATTAAATAAATGTAAAACTGTGTCCAAAGCAGTGGGGTCATTAAAGATCCCATGGCACTTTATACTTATTGTGGGTGTTAGCCTTGGTCTCCTGGCCAAAATCAATTTGGCAATTACAGGCTGTTTGCCTAAATTCCCAAGCAGTTTCAGTCAGATGCCATATTCTTTGCTTCCTCCTGAGACTATTGAGTAGCAGCATTGTGTGCTGCTCAACGGTTTCTGTGTTTCATCTTTTAAATGGCTGTAGTGGCCATGTCAGAAATGGGAAAAGCTAGAAAAGGTAAGCGGACACTTGGAAGGTTTTACTTGTCTTGGGAGGACCTTCGTGGGGTTTTCTTTGTTGTTTTGGCTTGGCTTTTTGTAATTATTTTTTATTTAGTTTAAAAGTAAAACCAAAGAGAATGAAGACATCCCCAGAACAAGGATCCAGCTAATAGGCAGCCACATTGGAAAAATGTGGTTACAAAATGTTCTTCAGCCCTGACCCAGTTACAACCTGAATTTAATTTGCTGCCTACATCGCCCATGGCTGTAATGCATCTCAGGAGCATGTTATTCACATGATAGGGTCCAATCCAACACCCATTCCTTTCTGTGAGAGTCAGCCTGCTGCTGCTAATAAGGATGGCATAATTCTCTCCTCGTCGTTATGGCTGCTATCATGTGCCAGAGTTTACATGTTCCCTTTAGGCACACACTTTTAAAGAAAGAGTTTATTGTGCACTTTGGTGGAATCTGGAGCTGAAGCACAGAAGCCATATGTCAGGGGCTAGCTGTTTTTAGATGGAGGTTTGCCATAGTTACAGCTGTAGGTAATTATTACAAATAATAATGACTAACATTTATGTAACAGCTTTCTCCAAGCATCTCAAATCACTCAGTAAGCCTTATATATTGATTACAAATCCTGAGCCAAATTCTGCTTTCATTCATATATGCACAACGCTGATGGAAATCTCTGCTGGGATTTACATATGTATCTGAGGGCAGAATTTGGTCCTGTGCATGCATGTGTGTACACGTGCAACCTACACACACGCACTCAGGTAGGTGTATAAAGATTGATTCACTTATTGGCTGAAAACTGGTGCCATGGTGCATTCTGTGCAACATTTAGCAACAGCAAAACCGAGTTGGGATTAATAAACATTTCCACAGAACAGTTTTCTGGAAAACTGGGCTTTGTTTTAATAAAAAAAATTTCATTTGGACAAATAAGCCAATCTCCAAAGAAATCAGAAGGAAAGAAGTCAGTCTGTCTTCTTGGGGTTTTTTTTCTGAAAAACTAAACATCAAAACAAAATATTTTGATATTACGAAAAAAAAATATGCTTCCTATAATGATAATAAAATAACATGACATTTCCTAATTAATTTTTCCCCCTTTAATGAATGATCTGTGAGAAAACGGTGAGCTAACTTTCTCATTGGCAACAAAAACAAATCTGGAAGATTCAAATTTCCCATGCAAAGAAATGTTATTTTCCAACCAGATCTATTCAGTAAAGAGACCAGGACAAAGATAATGAGCCTGAAGCCTTTGTCCTCTGTTGTTTACATAACTCAGGAGAAATGGACAGAGGAGACTTTGCCCTATATTTGAACTCCCCACCTTCTTTAAGCTTGGTTTAGCAAGAGTTTACACCTGCAGGTTGTTCTAATACCTTCATGTTGGTAAAAGAGAGGAAAGTCAACCGTTTTTAAATTAAGCTCCTATACAGACAAATTTTGGATGAGCAGAGCATAATCACCATAATTACAAGTTAATCAAGAAGTTGGAATAAGCAATCCAGCTCCTGAGAAAAGTCCAGCAGTGAAAATTTTCCCTAGCATTACAAGAGGCCTCTGGTTCCAGGCTAAATCAAGGAGAGGAGAGGCAGGACCTGAATATATGACACCATTTCCTACCACACGTGTTCTTGGAGATTTCCTATACACGTATTGAGCAGGCCCAAGTTCACTTATCCAACGGAAAGAAAAAGATGAGTGCTTGAGGCAACATGGCAGCAGACAAGCATAACAAATCTCAAGATTCTGGATAGCTTCAGCAACCAAAAGCAAACACCACAAATCAGGGAGACAAAAAGTGCAAAGTATTTACTCTGATGCAATGATAAGAACATTTGGATTCCAAAACAACAGTCGCCTTCTGCATTATCTATTAAAATGAACGGCACTAAAGTATTTATTTTAGAAATTAAAAAGCACCCTAGTGAATTATTCATCTCTTTCTGTGACTTGAGAGGAGATGGTATGGCACCGCACAGCTTGTTATAATACACAGCAGCATTTTGATTTGCAGATTTAAAGAATTTCAGATTGCTTAGAGATACATGAGGCTCCGTGGTGGTATGTAGCATAATTTCGCACACAGTCTACCCGTTGGAACAACTCTTGCCTTAGAGGAGGTAAGTGGTAATGTGAAACATGTTGTTTCCTATTGTGAAGTTTTAAAGAAATACATTAACCACAAATACTTAGACTTTTCCCTTCATTAATATTCTAGTTAAATATACACTACTAACGGGCAGCTCTGGGACAGCTCAGACAGCCTGGCTGATACATGAAAAAAACAAGGGCCCTCACTAGGTCGTGTATTGAAGATTTTCAGTGGAACGATTCCACCTATTTCAGAAGAATTCCTCCTTATTTACTGAGGTACATTTGACAAGAGAATCAGGCTCAAAGCAATTGTATTGACAGTTTGAAAAACCTCGCTTTAATCTCCACAGAGAAACATAATAGTTGAGATTTCCATTTAAAACATATCTGTTTTGATGAAATACAAAAGAATATGGTTTAACAAGCTGCTGTACCATTTTCAATCAGCACAAAAGCACAGATCGCATTTTAGAGAGGTATTGTGAAATATTTTTAATGAAACTTGCACAAAAGTCCACCCTCTGAGAAAACTCAGCCTACCAGACTAATACATCAATAGAAAAAGAAAATGAGACATGAAAACAAACTCCAGTTAGATGACGATAGGAAATGTTAGCTAGCCTAAAGGAAAGGAAAGGCTTGGAATTTAATGCAAAATTTAACTCTTCTTTTGAGACAAGCAATTTTCAATGCTTCTTTGGTTACAAACTCTGTAGACATAAAGGCAATTTCTTGAGGAGTCGGGTGTAAAATAAATTATTCCAGGAAAGGCCTGTTTGGCAGGCCTAAAAAATCAAGTCAGTTATCAAGGACTGTAAACATAGGTCTATCTCCATTTGGGATTTTTTTTCCACCATGGATCTCATATTACCCATGTAAAAATGCATCTTCTTCTTGTAGCCTCTCTATGGCCTCTTTTCTTTACTGACTGTGTAAGTCACACAAACAACAAAGTGGTTTTCTTGACTAGCTAATGCTGTCCGTCAGCTGCACTTGCCAAGGGAAAATATATTTTACAGAAGCTTTGTTCTACCTTGTCCCCATTTGATCTTGATCATAAAAGGGTTCTGACAAGGGAAGGCATTGGAAGGTGGGAACACAACAGTGGGCTCAGGCCTTGTACTGACCACCAGGAAGGACAAGTTGGGGGCTGCTACATATCTGGAGTTGCACGTGCTGTAGAGTTGGGCTGAGCTCCTTAGCTTTTAAATGACCACCACCACACACTGGGCAAAGCCCTTCATCCTACAGATCCTCAGTTTCCCAGCCATGAAATGGGGATAGGTTTTCACCTTCCCTTATTATTGGCCTAGGCTGCTCCTACTAGCTTTGATATAAAATATTCAGGGAGAATTGATTCCTACTGGATGTCTGAGCTGTGAAGTCCCCAGTCTAGAGTGGTGCCTCTTGTAATACAAATAAACTATAGCGATAAATATGTCTCTTGAGGAACAAGTTTCCCTGAGCCAAAGGAGCTCTGAGCAGCCCCCTTAGGCAAGTTCACCCTTTCATGCTTAGCATTTAAAACTCATTTTATGAGCTGGTTATATGCTTATAATGTTTAATCTTTGCCTAATACTTTTTATGGGGTCCTTGTGGATGAAGGGTACACTTAGAGGAAAAGTCAGGCTATGTGAAAACTGCTTACAGCAAGAGCTGGGAGTACTGGTTAGCTGAGAATTGGGGAATAATCCTGTAGGTCCTTAACACCAGAATTTGAAAATGAGGGAATTAAGGCTCCTTACTGCTATTCTGCAAATTTTTTTCCAGCTCCTGTTTTGGGCCATGAATGTTTCCCTGTAGCCAAGGTAGATAATCTAATGGCTAGATGGCCCATTCCATTATTATATTGTCTCATACCAATATTAACTTGGTTTATCAAAGCCTCAACTGACTGTAATAAGGATATTTAGCACTTAAAACTCTCATTGACTGTTGCTGGAGGCATCCACACAGGAAGCTGACCATTAGTCCTATTGCACCATTTGCTAGGAAACTCTGCTCACTTCTCTTTGCAGTGGCTGGTCCTCATGGGAAACATCTGTATAACACATGCCCACTATGAAATGTTACTCCTTTTAGCTCAAAGGAAAGAAGTTTGCATTCTCTGCAGTGGTGGGGGTCAGTCCCTACTGACAACCTACAGGAGCATCACTCCACTCATCTGCACAAAGGTTCTCTCTCTCTCTCTCAGGGCACCTTGCACGGGAATGCACAATTGAAGCTACAGCCTAATTATTTTCCTTCTCAATCTTCCCTGTGAGCTTGTGACACCACAAATTCTCCCAGAAAAAGCAGAGCTTATCTTATAGCAAAAAAAAAGAAGTCCCTGATGAATTCCAGAGACTTAGGGTTGTGGCCTCTGCAGTCCTGTCTTTCATTTCTGTGTGCTGATCTCTGTAAAAACATTTGTTCCCACACACTGGATGGCATACAGTGCACACACTCATGGACATCCTCTATCCACCTTCACAGAAACAGTCCCTTGCTGCTTTCTACACCCACACAAGCTTCTTCCTGCAACACCGCCTCTTCACAGAGCTTCACAAACACCATCAAACCTGTGTGGCAGAGAGGATCTGCCAACCCACCAAAGACTCAGGGCTCACAAAACAGCTCTGTGAGACATGCCTTCTCAAAGGGCTCCAAGCCTTCCACAAATCCACTATCACAACCCAGGGAAAACCCTGGCATTAGTCTGGGCTAACATCTGAGCCAGCACACCCAGCCAGTTCTCTCACGTGTAGGGAGTTCCGAGGCGTTCAGACACATAAACGCTGATCCATTACACACTGGGATCATTGCTCAGCACTGCTAGTTCTGGTGATCATATAACACTGCAAGGCCCTCCACTCTGTTGTGCCCAAGTACAACCCACTGGCATAACAAAAGTTATACTTTTGGGAAAATGAGCTGAATCAAACTCCCTTTTATTGAAAAAACCCACATTATTTCAACCAGTTCCTCTACAGAGCAGGTGCCTCTGGCTCTTCATGTATCAAGTTCATCTAATGTTTTGATTGAAAATAAATATCTGCCTTACTTTTAACTCACACTGAATGTTCCCCGTAGCCATTTGCAGCACAATGTGGTGTGAAATTGTCTGTGTGAATTGGAAATCTTAACTTTTAGTCTTGTCAGTCCCAGTCAAGGTTGCGAGCTCTTACCTCACACCAAAATGACATCTATAGTGGACAAAAACATGATGTTCTGGTATAGATCTAACACAGTGGCAGAGCAGAAAGCCCCTGAATACTCATTCAAGATGTCTACCTGAGCAAAAAAAATCAAGAATTATTTGGATGATGATTCAAATCAAATCCCACAAAACATGCAGAGATTATTTACGTTGCAAAGAAAAACTTGCTTGCAGAATACTTTTAAGCAATTTTCCTCATACTTTAGTCACAGGGTTGCAATGGATAGTAATTATTCCAGTCTTTAATACAGACTTCATCTTCCACCCTCCCTCCTTCTTCTCCTCCCTCAGAGAAAAAAAAATTATAGGTAGTAATTTTCCTTCATTGGACAGCACACGGCTGTGTGTGAAGAATACTCTCTGGATATCCAGCACGATGTAGGCTTTGATGGATGGAAATAAAAGATCATTCTCTGCAAGCTGGAGCTAAAATGTTAGCCTTTGAGAGCAAAGGTTATTTTATCAGGAAATAAATCAGAGCCCTCTTTCATTACTGTTTTTTTCCGAGCTCATCTCAGTGATGACTAGGGTGTGTGTTCAGACCACAGGAATCTGAAGAACCACCCAGTCGCTTCATCAGTCCTAGAAGACGACAGGGCCCAGAGTCAAAGCAGCACCATCCTGGATCTTTTTTTTAATTATTTCTTCTCTTTTTTTCTTCTTTTTTTTTTTTTCATTCGGTCTTATTTCTGTTTGTTTGTTTGTATGTTCTCATTTATAGGCTGGTGGTTACCGTTCATTCCATGAACTCCAAGCCAAGAACTAGCTGCCCATCCGTCCCCTGTGCCACCACTTTATGAGAAGCCATCCTGTGGCTCTTCCTGAGCTGTCTCCAGGGATCCACCTTCCCCCAGGCTGTCCAGGGCCCTTCAGCACATCAACATCCAAGGCTCCCCACTGCACTTCAAAGGAGAGGTTTTGCCTTGCTGTCTGCCATGACATCTCCTGTCTGCTAACAGCTCACCACAAGCTAATGTGTGTGGCACAGAGATGGTGCTGGCCATGGAGATGGCCTGCCCCACTGGTAGAAGTGCTTGGGGATGTGATTCTGGAGCCTTCAGAGCCCCACAGAGTAAGGGGACATGTTATTCGGTCTTTCCTAAGCAGTCAGACGGGAGGGACATGTGCTCTGCCCATGTGGCTGAAGCCAGGGAAAAGGGAGGGCCCAACAGGAGCAACTAGTGGGGCGAGGAAGGAGGGGAGGGCTGGGGGAACAAATGGTAGACAGCAAAGGTGGGAGGCAGTGAGATAGCCAGCAATATTCTGGCATCCCCAAGAGCAGATAGCACGAGCTACAGGCAGGGCAAAACAGCAAGAGGGATGGCCATGGAGGTCTGTGTACGTGAGTGAACAAGGAGAGTAAATACAGGCCTTGCCAGGGAGCCAGGCCCACGCAGCCTCTGCAGCCCACAGCCTGTAGCACTTCCCTACCTCAAAACCTGAAATAAACTTGGACACCACACCTTCAAGAAAAGATACAACTATTTATAAGCATTTCAGCTATGCCTTTGATGCTATTTCAAAAGCCTAAGATATAATTTAGGGTGTTGTTTTTTTGGGGTTTTTTTTAAAAATCAGTATGAGAGAAGGAGGAGAAAAAAAAGTTTAAAACCAGAAATAAAGTCCAACCATCACATTTCACCACTAACCTACATGTCTGCAGGTCTCACTCAGCCCCTGCCTTCCTGGCAATCAGGGATTTTGATTCACTGATTTATCACTGAATTTTTATACAATTAAATATGTGGGGGTTTTTCCAAATATAAATTTTATATTTATCAGCTGCTAAACATGCATCCCTCATGCCCCTTCAGGAAACAAAATAACTATCATCAGTTCACACATGGCAAAACTAAGACATCAACGCACTAGATGACATGTCAAGTTTGCCAAGGCAAGCCTATGTCAGAGATAAGATGAGAGCATGACTGCTTCATTTTCAGTTCTGATGCTAAATGTCAAGCTTTTCTTTTTAATCTGTTTTACTGCAACCTGGCAACAACTGTAAGTCTGACTGGAGAAATAAGATCTTCACATTTAATGTCTCTCAGTGATCTCACTGTGACTCTTACATTCATTTTACACCAAAATCCTGTCAGGGATGGAGTTTTACTTGGTTTTGACTAGAGTCAGACACAGATTACACAACATCTTAATTATTGGACATAGCCCATCTCTTTGGAGGTCTCCTTGTTATACAAAAAAGGTCATGAAGGAATTGCAAGATCCAAGCTTTAGAAGTGCCGTTAATCAAGATCTATGTAATTATTTTAGCCATCACAGAAGGTTTCTTTGGCTATAATATGCAGAATTCATGATGGTGTAAATGGGTCATCTCATCAGGACGTCTTCTACTTAGACATACTTTGCACAGCTTGTAGTCTGCCATGGTCTTGACAACTCTCTAAGTTTTGCGAAGGGAGCAAGCAACCAGTTTGGGACAGGTCTTCACTGACCTCCTCAAATGAGGTGAACAGAGAATCTGAACCAGCATTTCATTGTTCTGAAGAAGCAAATCAATCTGATACACTTTAAAAGGCAGCATTTTAACCACAGCTATGACCTTTTTTGGTCCTGGCCTTGTGCCCACTATATCAATCACATACTATGAGAACAGCAGCTGAGTTTATCACAGCATACATTTTCCTCTATCTAATTACAGTCCTGCAGCCTAAATTATCTGCAGAGCTTTGTCTGAAGCCTATAATGTGTGCTTTGAACATCCCTTAAACTTCCCGCCGGTCTTGCAAAATCTTCCTCCGATTACTCGAAAGTTTCAGGGGCACCCACCATACTGAGCAGGAAGCAACAAAAAAATCAGCATCTTCAGGGAAGTGGAAAAGACAGACACTAATGTGCCAAAATTCAGTAGCTGCATCTATGGTATGTGTACTGCATTACATTACATTTATACTCATTCACTCCAGAGGTGTTGTCTCAATTATTTTCCTCATTTAACATTTCTTTATACTGCTCAGCTGATAAAAAAAAAAAAAATTAAATGCCCTAAGGCATTAGCATCCATCTATATAAAACAGCCTTGCCAGCTGGCTTGGGAATGCTGTAATGACTCTGGCCCTCTCAAGGCAGTGGCCCTGGAGGGAAGGGAGGAGAGCAATGGCAGAGAACAGGGATGGGAAGAGGCACATATGAAGAAGGTAGTGTGGAGAGCATGAGGGCGCCTGGGTGTCCCTGCACAGCTCAAAGGATGCTGCTCCAGAAACCCAGCAAAGCCCAGGTGGTTCCCGGGTGTGCTAGGAAGCACAGATTTGGCTCCCAGACCTTTCGCAGGGTATGTTATCCACACTGTGCTCTTTCATAGGAGTGCACACGTACCTGCTGAGTTTAACATTTATGATAGCCTTAATGCACCACTGAAAACATTATACTTAACTGTGGGGTGGGGGGAAGATACCAAAATATACTGTGAACAGACTTTTCTTAAAGACCATTTTCAAAATGCCTCAAGGATTATTCGCCTCTTTTTAAATACATACTGTATTTTAAACCTGCTTAAATATATCCTTAACTGAAGACTGGACAAGTTCCAACAAAGTCATCCATGTAGTTGAGGTAAATGATACGCAATTTATGACCATATGTTATTTTATTAAATAAAAAACCAACAAAAACTGTCATTGCCAAAGAAAAAGGAAAATATCTTCCCAGAAGAAAACATGTATTTACTTAATATTATGGCTGCAATACAAGTTAAGAGAAGCCAAGAGATTCAAAGTCAAGGCTATCCTTTATGCTTTTACCCGGCAGCTATATGAGGTAAGAGCCGAGTGCCAGCCATAACTTGCATTTCTCATCCAGTGCTGGTTAATGTACCAATTTGTACGTTATGGAAACAGGCTTCATCTGTTCTGTCAAACCCTTTCCTGCTTTTGCAGTGCCCACAATAAGCACCCAGCAGTATCCTCTTCCTGACTCTTTTATCTTCCGTCTTTTTTAAGCAAAAACCGCTGCAGCCCAGCCGTCCCTGGGAGGGTGCCACAGGCAGAGTTGTAGGACTGATCTCTCCCAAGCCCTTCAGTGGCGGGGTGGTATCCGACAGCCCAGCCACAAACCCAAGGACAGACAGAGGCAAACTCCCAGAAGATGGAGGGATGGAGGGGAGCGGTATTGAAGTTCGGGGGAGGGGAGGAAGCGAGCAGTGCATCCTAATGCAGGGACCGCGCTGGGCTGTGGGGCTCTGCAGTAGCCTGCGCCCACATGCAGAGGGCAGGGGAGTGTCCTGCATACCTCTGCAGCTTTGGGCAGTGCCGGGCACTAGCTCTCTCCCCTCAACATCTCTGGACTCAGATTCTTGGGCTGTTACCCTCTCAGTGTACACTCCAGGTCCTGTAGGCACTAACATGAAGCTGATTCCTGTCCTGGAGCAATGGCCAGACAGCCTTCCCCCAGCCACTTCATTTAGGATCCAGCAGGAGTGAAAGCATTGCTTGGCAATACTGGCACCAACACAATTATATTTTTCCTGTTTGCTCTGATTTCTGTCTTCCCCTTCTCCCACCCCCACTCCCATCCAACCTGACCATGAACACTGCCAGGGAGGAGGCAAGCACAGCTTCTCTGGGCAGCCTGTGCCAGGGCCTCACCACCCTCACAGGGAAGGATTTCTTTGTAATGTCTCATCTAAAACTACCCTCCTTCAGCTTAAAGCCATTACCCTTTGTCTTATCACTACATGCCCTTGAAAACAGTCCCTCTCCATATTCCCTGTAGACCCCCTTTAGGTACTGAAAGGCTGCATTAAGGTCTCTCTGGAGACTTTTGTTTTTCAGGGTGAACAACCCCAAGTCTATCAGCCTCTCTCATAGGAGAAGTGTTCCAACCTTAGTCCTGCCCAACCTTGTTATGAGGTGCCCAGAATCAAGAGGAACTGAAGATTTGCAAAAGCAGCAGCAGCTCATGAACCTCAGTCCACAGAACCCACTAGCATTTACAGTATACATTGCATTAAAATAAACACCTGAGCCATAGACCAAGACCTCATTGTGTCATAGATCAAGACACCTTTGTGTCAGGTGCTGCGCAGCCTCAGAACTGAGGGATGATCCTCACTCTGACAAGTATATTGAGAGGAAATCCTGATGCTGCTGTTGCAAATAAGCACTGCCCATTGCTCTGAACCATCATCACAACATACCAGCAAATATAATTTCCCAATATATTTTCCAGTGTTCCCCTGTCCACAGCAGCATAAGGGGCAGTGAGAAGGATACGTGCAGGGGAACTTGGGGGAGAACAGAGGTGTCCCTAGTTAAGAGTTTGTGGGATGAATGGCTTGCACTTGAATTCAGTGCATGCTGGCTGACAGGCTAGAGGATTAAAGGGTTGCATACCAAGTGGAATTAAGAAGTGCTAGTTTTCCTAGCTCCTATAATTTGTAAAGAACGGAAAGAAAAAAAATCTCGTGGAATTAATCTATTTCTTATGCTCATTCCAGCTGTGTTTAATTTACCCTCTGCTATTTCTCCCCTCTGATCGAGGAATGCTGTATCCTTACATTCATATTTCTCCTCAAAATCCCTGCGTTGAGCAGAGCTTTTCTTAATTGCTTTAATATGCTGCATTCTGGGACAGGAGAAGCTGATCCAGAGCAACAACTGGTCCCTCTTCCCCAGCACCACCATGGCCCCACTCCCCATCCTGACCCTCTGCACAGGGGTCCTTCACCCACCCTGCACCCCCACTCACTGCCTGCTCCCACCAGGGCTGTGGTGCAAGCAGGCTCTGGCTGCAGCCCACGCTGACCCGTTTGACCAAACTCTGCATGTGCAAAGGAGAAACTACACTGTGTGCCTGACACAGTCATACCAAGCACCCTGCAGCAAAGCCAGAATATTCCCCTCTGCCTGGCTCGCTTTCGTTCATGGATTAAAAGGCAAGCGAGAAGCCTGCAGGCGGTCAGCCAGAGCCAGCCGTCCTGGCAAGCCTGCCCACCAGTGATTTAGCAACTGACGTGCCAGATGGACCAAGCCTGGAAGAGCAGTGATGGGGGCAACACAAAGCCAAAGAGGCAAGGTGATTGCAAAAGGGAGAAACCAGGGAAGAGAAGGGGAGATTCAGAGGACGTTTTGGGCTTGTGCATGTGTGTTTACCTTGACTCAGCCAGCAGAAGGTTTCCATTCAGAGCCCCTCAGATAACCTGGACTCTGCACTGTGGGGTCTTGCATATTGGAAGGGTTTCTAGACAGGGTGTTCATGTTACAGGCAGCCAGAACACTTGCCATTAGCTCTAATGCAACAGGTGAATCTCTCTGCAGGCAGAACAAGACCCTTCCACCATCAGGTAGCATTGGCTGGACAAATGACACTTGTATATAAGTGAGGATCCAGAGCAAGGACTCATCCTCCATTGCGTTCATCTACCAGTTGCCTACTGTCCCAACTTGCAGATGGGGTGTTGTAAGACCATGAGAGAACTAGTCACCCAACCACAACCCTCTGCCCTCCAAGTAAACCAAGAGTTTCCGTGAGTTGTCATTCACAGTTTCATTTTTCTTGTCAGCCAAACATTTGTTCATGTAACAGGATCCCGTAGCTCAGCCAATGTGTTATGCCATTCAGCGGGAAGGGGGTGTCCATGCAGGGAGTACAGACCTCTCCTGAAGATGAACCACAAAGGGTAATGTATCTATTGCTCTCCATAATAACCAGATTGAACATAACACAGCTCTTTGCCAAAATAAGTACCCCCATGTAGATCACTCTCTCAAGCTCTGTGGAAGTCATTAGGCCTAACTTATGTGGCAGAGCTTCTCAGCAAAATCGGAATTATCTAGCAATTTATGGGAGCTAAGATGCATATTCTGTCCAGTAACTTCCACCTCATAGACATTTCCCTGTAGGTATTTCTTTGCCTGCTCCAGCGCTGTTCCCCCACTGCTGATGCTCTTATCCCTGTTCAGCCTTACTCTCATGTCCCTTGCTAGGAGTCACGCTAGGAAAGGCCCCTCTCTAGCCTTCAGGATTCATTTCTCCCCCTTTTGGAGCTACTCCAGGGAAGCCTGGGACAGATTGTGTGGCAGGACTCTTTATTTTTTTTTCCTTTACTTTCCCATTATGGCTTTTCCAGAGACAGCTGAACAACTGTAAATAGCCCAAACTCGTGGAAGGGAGGAAAAATAAAGAAGAAAGGCAGGCAAGTAAGATGATGACGTGAAGTTATGCAGCACAACCGGGAAGCTGACAAAGAGGTAAATTATGTGGCCTTTTGCAGGGACAGCACACAGTGCCCTGCCTTCAGCTTTGAAATGGCCAACAAGCAGGAGACCCGTTGTCTGCAGCAAGCCGGGCTGAGTCTCCTGGATGCCAGGGAAGACCGGCACCACCAAGCCCACTAACAGACCAGGCTGGGGTTTCCTCCTCTTGCGGCCACAGGTATGCTTTACCACTGTCTGGCTGGCTGCTGCTATTTATTCCACAATTTTCTAAAAATGTGCCTCGACCTAGAAGCCCAGACTGCTGCCAACCTCCTACTTTAATAAAAGTAACAACAGCAAGGTATTGAAAATCACGAGGCATTTAGAAATATACAGACTCCTTTATGGGTGAAATAATCTAATAGACAAGCTGTTGTTAATTTACAGCCTCAATTTTCAGACACACTTCTTGAGTCAAAAGTACTTCCTGCTCCATAATTCCTACAGGGACACAGGTGGCCCAAATTGCAGTATACATCTACTGTACATTAACATGTATTTCGGACTTAGCTTAAACATTTCTGAAATCTCAAGTTTATGTCTAGACTATTTTAATCAGCTAAATGTCATAATAAGCCATATGTTGGGCTTGATAGGTTACATATACCAGCCCCGCTCATAAAGTATCAAAAGGTGTTTTTAAAAAGGAGTCTGTGTTTGTTTTACCAGGAAAATGGTGCTTTTAGTCAGTCGTATCAAACCTACTGGCAAAGTGCACAGGCTCTGACGTAACTACTGGGAAAGAGGGAGGCCGGGGTGGCCACAGCATGGGGGAACAGAGATGGCTCAGTCTGCCCCACCACCCTGTGCCTGCTCTGCTGGTGGGGACCTGTTCTCCTCCTTCCCCCCACTCGGGACAGACAGCTTCACCCCTGCTGCAAACAGCTGCCAGCACCATCCCCTACATGTCCCATGACCTGCTTCATGTTGCGGTGTGTTCCCGGGCTCAAGCAGATGATTGTTTTCTGCCAACCCACTCCACACAAAAGTGAAAGGCACCAGCTGGATCCTGAGCACCCCATCGCATCAGGTCTTACCTGCACAGGAGAGGGTTTGCTGAGGGAGAGCATCATGGGCAGGTTCTCTGGCTTCTTTCACCAGAGAAAGAAAACTTTCACCCATAAAGCTCTGCCATTACCAAATTAAACTAATTAAGCATAACAGTACAAAATTTACCATGCCTTCTCCAGAGCTTTCACTGGTAGAAAACATTAAAAATCAGTCTCTTTCCTGATCATTGTTAAGCCAAAATGCCAAGCTTGGGAAATGACCCATGACCCAGGGATGCCTCATGCCAGGAGGATGGTTTCCCACCACGTACGTAGGCTGAAAGGGATCCTCTGTTTGCTCTGAGCCACGGAGGGCCTATGGCACACAGACACGTAGCTTGGACTGCCTCCAGCAGCCGGTGGGGATATACATGCACACAAATTCATCACACTGTTGTACAAGATTATTTCCTTATGCAAAGCTGGCTCCCTTCTGGATGCAGAACTTCCCCTCTGCTTCCAGACTCTGCCACAGGGAGGTCTTGCAGCCCCTCCTCGGGCACCCTGACCACCAGAAAGACGCTGTGACCATGGCCCATGCTCTGCCCAGAATCACCACAGGGCAGTGTGCCCATTCTCCTCATCCCACCCCAGACAGCCCTGACTCAGGACACCTTTTACCAAAACAACCACATACAACCCTGGAAGAAATAGGTGTGCGTGGCCCAGTGGAGGAAATCCCAGGAGTTTTATGGCTGGGCACTTGCCTCTGGAGTTTCCCACGGAACTCAAGATGCATACAGGAGAGCTTAAGGAGTATTTTAATTATAGACTTTCCTTAGAAAAAACAGTTTGTTCAGTGCACAGGGATCCCCAAGGGCAACACCTGATTTGGGATTAGGAGTACCCTTCTGGTTACCCCATTGTAAGTCCACGGGGTGAGCAGTGTGAGATGTAAGAGTAACCCACAAGCTGTACTTTACCCCTTCACACAACCCCAAATCTTTGGCTCCTGGGTAATTTAGGCAGTCACTTTCCAGATGCACTTATTCTTCCTCCTTTTAACAAGCCTCTAGGGCAGAGGATGAGAGAGAGGTTGTCACGTTCGCATTCTGCAAAGGAAGTGTACTGCCTCTGCAGAGTGTGAAATACAGTCCAACAGGGTGAAACCATGAAGAAGCAGAGCCTGACCATGGTATCAGGTAAGAATACCATCTTTTTTAAAAATATTTTTTACTGTCAGTGTCTCCACCACAAAATATAAATCCTTATGTGATTCCTTTTTTCAGGATCTCCCTGTTTGCCAGCAGCAAACATCTGAGAGCTGTTTTTATTCCCACAGCAGTTTATTGCTGTGCAAATACCATAATTTTCAGTCTCTACAAACAGAGAGAGATCCTCATCCACCCAGTTTGTTGCTATACTTGCTGGGCAGAGGGATATAGTAAAAGTCATGGTTCCCCTCAATGCCCAAAGTGGAATTCTGGTTTTTAACTCTTTCCCTGCCTATGCAGGCCAAGGACTATTCTCCATAATACTGGCTAGTCAATTTGAACCATAGCCTGAGAATTCTCCCTCTCATGTTGGACATCCACAGAGGAAGTACTAACCACACAGTTACTACATTGTTAGCCCATGGAAATTGTTATGGCTTCATTGAAGGTGCCATGCTGAAGATGTGAAGCATCAGGGTTTACAGCTTCATTTCCAAAATAATGATTAGTCCATGTTCGTGAACCACAATTGGACATTTCCCTTTTTTTTCTCACAGTTTTAGTTGCATAAATCCAAGACCCTGTATCACTGCAGTGTAGGTCAGCCCAGCATCTTCCAGACTGTCTGTACATACTTGAATGAGTGAGCTTGCTTGGCCCAGTGAGCATCCTTGGCATGTACCACCACAGGAAGGGGCAAGTCCAGCTCTCAGGCTGGTATAGAAACAGCTCCTGTAACAGAGGGTACACAAGTAAATGATGTAATTCTGCAACTCTAGATGACTGATTCCTAATCTGGGTGACCAGGAACCAAGAAAGAAAAGTAGGAAGCAACTAATAAACTGGAAAGAGTAGACAGTATCAACTGAACTGCTTTTGTCAAATACATGGTTCAGCTGGGCTGGAGACATCTAGTTTTCCATAGAACCAAGTGGTGATATCCAATCAAGGATAAGGCATGGAATATATATCAAAATGCCATAATTTCATCATAAGAGAGACATAAATCTGTGGTTGAATCAATTTATATTCTGAGTTGTGCCATTGCAATTACTGGGATTATGCATGAGTTTTCAGTCCCTACTACTTGATAGTGCTCTTTCTTGCCTAAACAGTTCACAGTGGTACTGAGGTGAAGGTTGATCCAGGTGGGATCAAATCCACTTAATTAAGGCTCCTCTAAAGTTTAATACAGTGTTTCTCCTATTTCCTTATGTGTTTGTTTTGGGTATGAAGTGTTTTTAGAGACCTCCAGAGTGTGAGTCCTGGGTACAACAGGGGCCTAGGAGGATCTTCTAGAAGGTCCTAGGTCCAAACACATAACTCAGCCATGACCTTTTCTTTCTGTGAAGGAAATTCAGGTGTGTAGGTTGGAAGGGAGCTAGCAGCATCCCCTCTGACCTAACTGAAGGGAAAACAGGATTGAAGGCACCTGTTCTTTCTGCCTAAATTCAGCTCTATGGGGAAATCAGACACTTATTTAAGGAAACCCAGATCCCATTAGCAAATACATCCGTCTTTCCTGTCAATTAGATGGACCACTTTGTTCCCAGATGGAGGGAATTGCACACAGCCATTACCTTAAAGATCAAACTCTGAGTTCTGTGCTGCACCTGAGCAGCAAAGGACACCTCTCTATGCAGTCCTACAATTATACTGAGACATCTTCATCTAAACATTTTAATGCACTTTCTTGACAGAAAACATTTTCATAAGTACGTTCATTTCTTTTATCATTGAAATGCTCTACTTGGGTTGTTTGGGGGGGGGTTTAAATTCAAATCCTTGTATGAAGTGTTCCCATCTTTAATCTCTTTCTCATTAAAAGTTTTTTTTTTCTAAAAGCAGATTTGCTTTCATTTTTGAGGGCCTTTTGAGATTTCCTTTTTTAAACTTCCAACGAAGATGATATTTTTAACAAGCAGTAATTATAAAACACAATACCTGATAGCTTCCCAGACAGATGGATCACAAGAGAGTGTAATTGGAGGTGGGTAGGAAATTACACCCCTACCATTCACAGATGCCTCTGTTCCTTAGACAGACATGTCTTCTGATCCTTGAGAGCTCTTTAATCTAACAAGCACACAGGGAAAGAAAATATCCTGCTTATTTCTACACTGAATGTTGTTGACTACAGCTCTGTCACTCAGCGAAACCCATTACAATTAGGTTTTAGACAGAGGATTTTGAAAAATCACTGTCTGTTAGAACAAAGTTGCTATTGGAACAAGTTGCTAAATGGTGTGATGCATTTTCCATTATTTATCCAGTCCTGACTCAAAGTCTCTATCTTTCTAAAATATGTGCTGCAGTTTCACCATAAATTGTTACGTTGGGAGCACTTTTCATAGTACAAAATCTATGGCTTGTGCAATAGTAGTCAAAATGGGAGTAAATATTGCAGTGAAAAGCCTCAGCCCCCCATTCAGAAGCAACTTGGGACCACAAACAGCAACCATTTTTTGATGAGTTTTATGTTCCTAAGTATCAAGGAAGGACTCGAGGCTGCTAAGTCACTCAGGCATTTCTGAACATGCCTAAATCATGGCTGACCTAGGGGTAGTCTCTAGTGTTTCTGGGCAATTTATTTTTGTAGAAATCATCTGTTAAGTTACACAATGAAAGGTTCACCCCCACCCACCCAGAACACAGAGGCACCAGGGAAACCCCAGTGCCACAGTCAGGGACACAGAACTGTCCCACAGACCGTCCAGGACTATCCCAGGAGAGAACCAGCACCATGGGCTGGGTGAGACCCAGAACTATGAGTCTCCGGGGGCAGCTCTCTGCACAGATTGGAGGGTCCCTGCCCTGGAGGACAGGACTCATTATGGGATGTGGGGGAAAAGCATTACGGAATTGGGTGAGGCTTATTATGGGATGTTTAAGGGAGGTATCACAGGCTGGGAAAGGGAGGGACTGTTGTGGTTTGGGGAGGAATAAATATGGGAAAATAGAGGGAAAAGCACATAAAAGGGGCCAGTTGCACATAAAAAGATGTCTGATCAATACTTTTGTCCTATCTTCTTAAACAACTCCATTTCTATCTCTTTGCTGGGAGTGGGCCTCTCTTTTCTGTGTACACAAGGAGGCCTGAAAGCAGCACCAACTGGAGTGGGGCTGTAGCCTTCCGACCGCACTTCTGAGGGTACCAGCAAATGGTGAGACTGAAAACTAGACTGAGCCCAGCTGCTGGAGGGCTCCCCCTTGCAGATATGAACACCTATATAATTCCCACTAGTGGATCTCTGTCCTGCTGAGCCAGAGGGGGGGACGACAGGATTAGGTCATCCATGACATCTATATTCATGTATTTCCATCTGCTTTATTTTGTGTTACTTTTAGGCTGTGAACATAGGTGTATGCTCTGTATGTGTGCCTTCCCAGAACACATGCTCAGTCTCACTGCTGGCTGTGCAGGGGGACGTGGATCTGCAGCAGTCTCCCTTCTATGGAGCTCCTGCCTTTGGCCACTCCTAACGTAAGCCTTGCAGATATTTTCAGGAAAAGTTTGAAATTAGGCATCCATTATTCTTAAATGAATTGTCAAATGTCAGACTGACATAGAGCATGAGCTGTGAAGGCCATTAGTAAAGAACCTTGGGGGAAGTAAATAACAATAGCAGATCCTCTTAATGAAGCCACAGTATCTCAATTTCCAGCTTAGTCTTGAGCTCTTCTAGCAGTAAAAGAGATAGACATGGTATGGAAAATGATGGAGGGAGAGCCAAAAAGTAAAGGAGGGGGCATCCTGGGAGGTCTGAAGGCTGTCAGCTCTATCAGGGAAGAGGGCAATTAGATCAATGTAAGGCATATTTGCAAGTGTCCTGACCAAGCAGATCAGCCTCAGGACCTGGCACCCTCCCAGGCTGCTGACACCCACTGACCCAGAACAGAGGCAATCGGGGAGGCACACAAGAAACGTGCATGGAAATACACAACCAAACCCAGAGCAGATCAGACGATGGTGTTTCTCCTGATCTCTTCCTTCACCAACACTAAACACATCCAAGAAGGAGCACTTAGAAAAATATCATTGACAAAATTAGAAGGCAAGGGGGAGGAGGTGGAACAGAGGGAGTATTGACACCATCAGTATGACAGACAGACATGCACAGCACTGCCAGTCCCAATCAGAAACCAGGCCAGACAGTCTTTATTTGTTGAGTTTGGTTGGTTGGTTGGCTTGTTTGTTTGTGTCACTAGTAATACCCTGTGCATTTCTTCTTGTTCAGCTTTTGGGTTTTCAGTGTTGAATCTCTCAAGATTTTCTTCAACAAACTCCAAGCATGGCTTAGAAAGTTACCCTCTTCTAACGCAAAATGAAACTTGAGATTTTCCTGCACTCACAGGAAATGATGCTTAAAGAAAACCATCAACATCAAGAGCCACACAAGAAAATTGCTACACCATCCCTATTCCATGCGACTATGGGGGAAAATATGTTCCTACAGGTCAGATGAGGAGGTTTCTCTTCCCCATCCTCTCCTTCAGAAAAAAAAAAATTACGAAAAGATCCCAATATCTCAGCTGTGAGGGAAGATTTAGTTTGCCTTAGATTTGGGACAGGCAGGGTAAGAGCAGAGCGCAGAGGTCTCACGCTGCCTGCACCAATTCTGCTGCAAGTCATGAACTTGGCAGGGCAGAAGGATATTGCTCTTTGAGTAGATTTGTTGTTGCTATAACCAGGAATGGGCTGCAAAGTGCCTGAGGCAAAATAGCAGGATCCCTCTATTTTAGGGAATGTGTGTGTGTACACTGAGTATATAAACCAGATCTGACATCCAAAGCGGGAGACAAAATTAAAAGTAAATGAAAAAAATCCTATTTATGACTGAAAAAAAAATCACTTTAAGATTAGGAACAAGCAAAAGAGAGCCAGAGAACTAAATAATCCTGTTGCCTTGTCTCTCCCAGTGTTCTGAAACAGCAGTAAAAGCAGCCACAACATCAATGTTTAAAATGCAGCACAAGCCCCAAATGTTTTTACAGTGGCTGTTCACAAGCAGGGTTAAGCTCTACTGCAGCACAACCAGATTTATCATTTCAGCCAGTTACCCACAGAATGAGATGTATGTACCCACGAGATCAAGTATTCCAGCCCATCAGCCACTCCTGAAAAAACTGGCCTGAGCAAACAGACTGAAAGCTCAGTTGCTAAGCAGTAACCTGCTCGGTAGTTACCTTTTGCACACATAATAATTGACTGACTTTGTCATTATCGTTATCATTTCATTACATGCATATTCTGGGCTACCTGCACCCTCTCTGCTGCTGCAGCAACTGCCCCACATTTAGATGGATGGAGGAAGTGGGAACCCACCACTGCTATGGGACTGCCTGGTCTCAGCCCAAAGCCACGAGCTGTGCACTAAACGTGGGCACATGATGCCTTTTGGAGGCAAGAGAATCTTTTTCTCAGCATTTGCACAAGGCCTCAGTCATAGGAACTAACAGGAATCAATGCGTTGATGTCCCTGTTGCTCTCTGTCCCGGCCATATATCTTCCTAGCAGACCCCCAGTGCATCTGCGACTCCTCCTCGGGGCAGGATGGGATTTTCATTTTAAGCTGGTGACCACCAGCTAATGACTACTGACCCCAATGTCCACAGGCTTTCACTGCTTTGATGCAACAGAAGCAATCATCCCCCAGGAGGACCACAGCTCATGAGGGTACAAGGGCAGCAGCGGATATGCTTGTCAGTCTCCTGCCAAAGCTTCATCTATCCCCAGGAAGGACCTCACGTTCCTTGTGAAGCAGCGAGATCAGCAAACCAAGACCACACTGAGCTGGCATTAAAGTCCAGCTCCTGTGAAATTTTATTTTTATGTTCACATAGGCTAAAAAAAAGAGCATCCACCTTCCAATTTCCTGTCTGCAGCTGCTTTGAAGATGGCCCATATTATTTAACTGTGGTTTTTTAAAGTTAAATTTTAAAATTCCTTCATTTAATACACAAAAAAATATTACAGGTGCTGGAAGGCTTTTAATGTTTCTCCTGAAATGCACAAGTTAGATTAAACCCTCGGATGCAATGCCTGAGTTAAAGTAGATCATTGCAAAGAAATAATTGCTAAACTTAAGCTTATATAAGGGAACTGTTCAGTGAAGGTGGATAATTGCAAAACAAGGCGTGTAGGACTAGATAGAAACCACAGGTTCTACTTCAGTCACTTATCAGTATCAAAGTGCTTGAGACAGAGGTGATTATTTCAGGGAATATATGTAACAGCACATAAATCCTTCATCTCTAATGCCTCTGGTGCAGCCCAGGTTCGTAAGTAACAGATACCCGGCTCAGCATTGCTCTGTGGGAGCCATGGGCAACACGCAATCCATAAGGCACCAGAAGGTGGTCTGTGAACTGACTGCAGAAAAATAATTAAGAAACTAAACCAAAACACACACATGCCATCCCACGCAATTGGCAGGCGCTTCTGTCAGTGCCTGCCCACAGGCACCATTCGCTCCCTGGCTGCTGGTGCTTAGATCAAAAAGGCTCCTTGGTCCTTTGATTTTAAAAGATTGAGAAACACTCATTTAGCTTCTGTGAAATAGGGCAGAGCTGTGACTTCAGCTCCCAAAGCCTGCGCCTTCTCCCACCGCAGCCAGGAACGTGCCATCTCCTCCCCACTGTCCTTCCATCACACAGAACCTGCCAGCTGGATTCTCCCTGGCTGCCAACAAAAGCAGGTCCAAGCAGCAAAATCTGCATCGCGAGTCAAATTTCCCCAAAACTCTTCCCCACCCTACTCCTAAATTCCCCAGCCATTAGTGGGGGGCAGGGCCGGACCCCACTGTGCTGAACTGCCTGACAGGCAGTATCACCACTTCAGCAGTGATGCTGCTTCATCCACCCACTGTTCCCTGCCTGGGAGCGGGGCAAGAAGGCTGGGGCAAGACTCCTGAAGGGTCTCCAGTGCAACAGAGTTAAACCATAGCTGCAAACAAAGGGATGCAGTCCTCCAGTAGTCAAATGAACGGTGAAAGCACTTTTTATAAGTTTGGCATCCTGACATCACCAAATGAAAACAAAGATTGAGAAATAATAACATATAAAAAATATTTTCAAGTACTGCAGACCCCACAGCTTTTTCTTTACAGTGAGCAGTTAGCATGACCTGCTAGGAGTTATTGGGTATGCACGTTTAGCTGATTGATAGATTTTATTAGTAAAGCACATTTTTCTGTTTCAAGATCTGTTCCAGTCTGCAATTAGGGGCATAAGAATGCTGTTTCTCCCCAGTAAAGAAACCAGCATCTTACAATTCCTCAGCCAGGAAAAAAAAAATGCAGTTCAGGGATTTTTATTTTCTTTTTAAATTACTCTTTGTTTAACGAAAAGTTGTGCTTCTTTTCCTCACCATCTGTGTGCAGAACCAGGACCAGCAAGCTCCCCGTTTCTCCTTGTTTGGGTCTAACATCAAAAAAATTGCCTGTCAGTTTTTCTAAGAGCCAAGAAAGTCAGCTAGTAATCATGTGGGGTTGTGTGGCCAAAGGTACATAAACTGGCTTCACATGGGACCCACAGTAGATCGGGTTGCATTGGGCAAAATGAAATAAAAAAATCCCAGAAGTCTAGTTTCTTTGGAAAGGTACCAAAGCTGTCTCACCATACCAACCTGGCACATCGTATGTAAGAAAGTGACTATTTCCTAGTACAGTATATGGGGTGTTTTATAGAAGTCAAAAAATCAGAATGGCCTTAGTTTGACATCGTAAACACAATATACTGTAATGTCATTGAGAGACTACTTGTTAACCTACTTGTCCCAAGATTAAATGCTGAAATTGAGCACACAGACCTACCTACAGTTTCCCTCCAAGAACAAATCTTTTTGCCATACAGCTTGGAAATAATTATAATAGCTATGTAATAGTAGAAACCACTCCTGTTTAATTCACTGATATTATTTACACTGGCCCAGAGAGTTTACAGCACTGGAAAGCAACATAGGAGAAAGACACCTTCCTGTGCAGCAGATCTTCTCCCTGTCTTCACCTATGGAGATTCTCCTGCTTGCTTTGAAAGCAAGGCAATGTTTTAGCTACAGCTTATACTTCCTCCCTGGGGCAGCACAGGGAGGACAGGATCCCACCGCTGCCAGGAATGGGGTCTGCTACAAAGGACCATTCAACTTGAGTTGTCACTCATCATGCTATCCCAGATTTATGTTTCTTTCAACCCCGTCTATTCAAGGCCTGGCCTGTGATGGCGTGTTTGTAGGTAAAAGGGATGCAGAGGACTGACAGGTGTCCCCACGCAGCTGATGCAGTTTTAGCTTCTGGTGATAACCAGCAGAAGCAATCTGCTGTGCCTTGGGTGCAGTTGTAAGCTTGGCAGGAGGGAGAGAGCTGTCATTGAAGCCCGTGAGCCCAGAGTAACAAACTTCAGTTGTTAAAGTTACTACATACTTAATCTACTGATATATTTAGCAAGATTAGATTATCTTTTTTAACAGGCTGCACCATGTACCAGAGTTCGTGCATCATTCTTGCTGAATTAATATACATGTCTCCAGTGTAGGTTAGAGATCAGCAAAAGCCTGGAGGCAGGGATTATTTTGCTTTCAGGAATAAGAAACAATAATATTAAAAGGTGTTGCAAACAAAAAGCTAACATGATTTTATGGAAATCAAGTGTTTTAAAATGTAAACCAGTATTTAAGATTTGCTCATAGATTAGCTTGCAAAATCCAAGAGAAAACCACGATGGCTTCACCCCCACGTGAGAAGCCTAGTCTCTTAGAGGTAGAAAATATCAAATGAAGCAGCAGCACTGAGGTGCTGGAGTGGGTCCGGAGAAGGACAATAAGGCTGGTTAAGGGATTGGAGCACAGGTCTTATGAGGAGCATCTGCAGGAACGGGGGTTATTTAGCCTGGATTAGAGTGCACTCAGGGGTGACGTTATCACTCTCTACAACTACCTGAAAAGAGGTTGTAGTGAGATGAGGGTTGGTCTATGCTCCCAGATAACTAGCAATAGGACAAGAGGAAACGGTCTCAAGTTGTGACAGGGGAGATTTAGATTGGGTATTAGGAAATATTCACTGAAAGAGTGGTCAGGCATTGGAACAGGCTGTCCAGAGAGGTGGTGGAGTCACCATCCGTGGAGGTATCAAAAAATGTGTAGCTGTGCTAGTCCAGGATATGGTTTAGTTGACGTGGTGGTGTTGGACTGACAGTTGAACTTGATCACCTTAGAGGTCTTTTCCAGGGTTAAAGATTCTATGATTCTATGATAAATCTAAAAGTTTCTGCCCACAGTTCCCGCATGCCTAGCTTGGAAAATATCCTCCTGTTGCTGCAGCCAAGGGAGGGAAAATCATTCGTGCCTGTAGAAGAGTTGCTCCCATGGTTGCTGGTTAATAGATGCATGTAACAAAGATGACCTTCCTTGCAAAAGTGATCCGTCCAATGAAGAGTCTAAATTCTACTTATGACACTTGCTGTTGAAGTCCAAAGGTATTTCTGAAAATGGGAGTCAGACACAAAGAACTACACACTTCTTTTTGCCTTGTATGGCTATTAAAATGCAGCAATTAACTTGGCCACGTTCTCATTGCTGCCGACTATCCCCAGTGAGCATTGCTGGGTCTCAGTTTGCTCTCGTCGCTGCATTCCTCAGCTGCACCAGATGTCAGTCCCTTCCTTCAGAAGGGCTGAAAGCTCATTCCAAGAGAGAAAACATCCACAGCACCTCCCCAAGTCTGCCTTGGGGTTTTTCCTTCTTCTGTCATGAAAGGACAGAGCATTGGGGAGCCTAATTACCCAGGACCAGGTTATTTGAGTTATCTGCTTGCCATTAGGTATCACTGCACAGCACTGAACTATTTATTCCAGCTTTTTAGACAGGTGTGTGGCAAATTTCCATACAGCTTTAATGGGAATCAGATCGTCAGCTCCAACCCCAAATTCTTCATCCGCACCACAGCATGACTGTGAAGTGTTGCTGAGCAAGGGCGGGGTGAGCAGCTATGTAGGAACAGACCGCATGGTCACAGCTGGAAGAAGTATGTGAGTCTCACTTAATAAAACTTGATAGAAAATATTTGTAGCTATGCAAAAATATTGACAAAGCTGGCAACGTGATACACTTCATGTAAGCAACCGGTTCTCTCCCCGGGATGGGCACGTCACATGTTTCAAAGCATGATTATCAGTGGGGACTCGATTTTCAGACCGCGCAGGAGTGGACACTGAAAGCACCTGCTGGTAGACACAGCTGAGAGCGCACAGCTCAGTGAGGACACTCCTCCTGCACAGACTTGCTCTGTTCCAATTAGGTGGAAGTTCAGAGTAGCACATGCCCAGGGTGAAGAGATGGATCTCATCTACACTTAAAGGGGATAAAGAAGATATGGGTGAACCAGGACAAACTGCGTGGGACCACCAGCTCTAACGCCATCTTGTTGGCAATACCAGAGGCAATGTTCATTTGACTGATGGTCTGTGGGCATCTGAGCAGGTAACCCTGTTCCTCTTCTGTAGTCAGCAAATCTCAGGGCACAAACATATCATCCAAAAGTAGTTGCTGACACCTGGCCCACTGACCATTACACACTTCACCCAGAAGCGGCCTGACAACCGGGTCTGAGACAAGCAGCAGAAGCCAGCCAAGGTGAATCATGCCACGTGCGACTGATAACACAAGAGCCCTTTGCAGGTGGTAGCCTCTAGATGAAAGGCAGCTTGTGTGGCCTCATCAAAGGGCTTGCCCAGACCAGCAACACGCAGCGCTGGTGGCACAGCAGCCAGCGGTACCAGTACTGCTGGATCTGGTCGAGGAGTAGGTGTTGGGGTGCTCCCTGGGTGGTGACTCCTGGCAACACTTCCTCTGCCAGAATGATTGCTAAACATTTATCCTACCCAGCCCACAGTTCTGTGAGGAACTATGGGATACACTTTCTGTGGTGCACAGCACACACCTAAGAGCCCAGGAAAAAAATAATCTCATTTCACAGGGAAACAACAGAATGCCTTTATTTAGGCTTTGCCAATGTCAAACATGCGTCAAAGCCAGATGTTAAAATAAAACAGCCTGATTTTTACTGGCACTACTACTTTGTGCTGATTTGGAAAAAAACTAAACCCTCTTAAAACCAACAAAAAACTGCACAGCTCCAGAACAACAAACCAGATCAGCACAGAAGAACAAAAAGTCGGTACAAACTGACAGTGTCTGAATTTGTTTCTTTTAATAGATAAATGTCTGTGATTATCACAAAAGGGGTAGAGCCAGCAGTTTCACTGAAGAGTCCTCGACTGAAGGGCCCTCACTCTCTCCCTAGGCTTGCACAAATTGAATGGCTGCAAAGACAGCTTAGCTGCTTGTCTTGCCAGTGGGACTCCGAGGGATGGCTGAGAAGTGATGGCCTCGGTTATGGATGGGGAGAGGGAGATTCTGTGCCTGGACACTGGCTGAGTTGTGATGCTGTCACTTGAACGTCTGCCAGTGGCAGGCATACCTTTATCACAGCGGAGCAGACAGAAACATTCAGTGCACCTGAAATCTCAGAGCTGTCTCAAATAACCAAGTCTTTGAATTAATTTTAAACACCTCTAAGGCACCTTCTGCCAGTCCAGTTACCCAGGGTACCAAGCACCCTCAGGTGAATCAGGCACTTGGGGGCAACCTGCATCTTAATTACTCTCTGAAACGGAAATGGAAAGAACAAGGCAAAGTTCCGTTTTAGTTAGTATTTTGATGCACAACATGAAGTTCAGTACCTGCTGCTGTGTCATCTGGATCAATCTCCAAATGAGATGCTTCAGACCATGATAACTACCCTCATGAATTAACTCAGTGAGTTGCATATTGAAAATTGAGTGCAGAAGTGGAAGCTGTTCAATGCCTTTAAAACATATTCCGAAAGAGACTTGCAGACATGAACAGAAACAGCAGCCACTGGACACCACAGGACAGTGCTGGGAGATGTGATGAACACAGGGCCTTGGTGAAGGGGTTAGGCTCTGGTTTTACAGGCCTAACTGGCAAGGACACATCCTGATCCTCCAGAAAAAAGTGAAACCTGTGAACTTCTACCTGGGAGAAAGTTGCCTACCCCACCAATTTCATTTCCATTTAATGTTGCCTCTGCTCAAGTCTCTACTTTTTCTTCCCAGCTCACCAGCACTGTCCAACTGCTTGTGGCTGACCGCTCATCACTGGCTCCAGTCTGTTCATGTTCATGATTTTTCTGCCCAGTGTCAGCTTCCTCCACGCAGCACTCTTCCCACCCACTATGAAAATCCACATTTGCATCTGCCTTTAATGTCTTCCTCACACACGGGCATTTCTTCAAGCTGGCTAACCTCCTAGGGCAAGTAAATAGCTCGTGCCCCTCACATTCTTCCTCCTGTGCCTCTCCCCCAACAAAAGGCTTTCTGAAATGAGCCACCCTTTGCCTGTCCTCTACATGATCACCTTCCAACCTGTGCTTTTGAAACATAACCTGTGTCTGAGCTCACCCCTGCATCCCCTCTCCGCTGCCCTGTGACACACTGAGCTGGCTGAAGCATAGGCACTCGCTCCCCCCAGTCCTCCCTCTAATGTCCACATCCCCCTTGCTGAAAGCACAACAATCCTGAAAAAACAAATCTAGAAATATGGGCTCCAAAGAGACCTTACAGCGGCCTTCCAGTACCTGAAAGGTGGGGAAGAACTGTTCACAAGGGCATGTAGCAGTAGGGTGGGGGGTAATGGTTTTAAACTAGAAAATGGGAGATTTAGGTTGGATATTAGGAAAAGTTCTTCACTACGAGGGTGGTAGATCACTGGAATAGGTTGCCCAGAGACATAGTGGAGGCCTCATCCCTGGAGATAGTCAGGGTCAGGCTTGATGGGGCTCTGAGCAACCTGATCTTGTGAAGATGTCCCTGCTTACTGCAGGGGGTTGGACTAGATGACCTTTAAAGGTCCTTTCCAACCTTACATATTCTATGATTCTGTATTCAGACTTCAAGTCTTAGGCAAACTACTCTTTTTTTAAGACAACCTTTTGTGGGTACTCAGCAAGTAAGAAGTCTTGGCCTGGAGATTGCTAAGGTCTTCAAAACCAGTATAGAGAAAATCCACCTTGCTGAAAAAATTAGAGGTTTAAGACAAAGGCCATTAGAATAAAACTTTTTGGGTTTTGGGTCTCACCCGCCTTCCATGATGGATTAGAAAAGGCCCTGATATTCTTGTATATACTGCCCATCAGAGACAAACAGGACTCAGGGCTGGAAACACCACAAGACAGCAGAAGACCAAGGTATCCAAGGTATCCATCTTCAGAAGATGGATACAAGAGATGCAGTAGTTGTCAGAGGTTTCTTCTCCCATGGGACGGGAGCAGACACCTCCCCTGCCCAGTGCCCCTCGCAGGCTGCTCACCCTCAGCACATTCCACCCCTTCACAGACCATTTATAAACTGAGCCTGCTTTAGACACGTGGGGAAACCCACCTTTTTGCCCCATCAGTTGTCGGCACTTGTTCTCTAGGAAATTGAGCTCTCTGCAGTTCTGCCAGCCCCACTCCTGCCTGGGCTTTCCCACCTTCACCCCGCTCATCGCTACAGGCCTTTTCCCCGCGTGTGCAGCAGCTCGCTCCCCGATGCACACACAGCATCGCTGGCACGAGCCCGGCTGCTGCTGCACCCCACTTCCCCCCCTCCCCCCACACTCGCTGCCCGCAGGGAAGTGCTGACTACAGCTGGATTTCCAAAAGCCACAGTAAATCGTGCTGAGAAACTGCATTGCCCAGCAGCACCTTCCAGCACTCGTAATGACAAACAGCACAGAAATCGGTGAGGCCTGAGAGATTTAAAAACAAAAAAAAAAAAGTATCTGTATCACGCTCCAGATAACTCTCAGGAGATGGGTCCTGGGTTTTTTTGCCATGCTGAGCAATAGAGATGGAGAAAAGTATGAGTGGTCATCACAGGGCATGGCACAGAAGAGGCAGTTGTTGTGATCTTGAAATGAGGAGTCTCCATTCAAAGGGACAAATAATAAATGAAGGTATCCTGGTGGCAAAAGGGCCATTATATGCGAAATAAACAACTTTAATGAGGTTGTAACCCTAGATTTATAGTCTCATCTCCACACACAGGACTTCAGGTGCGTAACTCCATTAGCACTAATGGGACGTACACAATTAAAGCTCGGCACACCAAGATGAGACTGTTGCTATTAAAATCAGCCATGAACAAACTTTAGAGAGGTTCTCCCGTTTAGCTCAACAGAGCGCCTCAAAAGAGTGGTGCTCATCTGTAGCTGATCCCACCACTTTGTAAGGCGTTCGAGTGTTAGCACTCACTCTGAAGTCTCTGTACAATAGATACCAGTCTGTGGATAGTCTGTCTTTGGGGGGTTAGGTGTTACTCCTGTTCCTGCACATTTCCTGGGACATCTGTTTTCCTCAGCTGGGAATGGGCTCCTGCTCTCCAAGCACGGTCAGTAAAACTCCTAACTTCAGTCACCACCATCTCTTGCTTTCAAACTGGGCAGGAGGAGATGCAAACTTCCCACCCCAGAGGTATTGAAACCTTTCACCCCCTGTTCAACTCCCTGGCATGCTGTGGGGAAGGAACCCCAGGCTGAGCAGGGCAGCTCAGCTCGCAGACATAGCCTGCTCTGTCTGCAGGGACCTCAGGCTGACACTGCCCACACTGCGCACGGCAGAGCCATGTGAAAATATTCCAGCTAGCTGGGATAACTCTATAGTCCAGCGAGGTGACTTACCAAGAATAGTGTGGCCAGTAGGGCTAGGGAGATGATTGTGCCCCTGTACTCGGCATTGGTGAGGCCACACCTCGAATGCTGTGTCCAGTTCTGGGCTCCTTACCATAAGAAGGACATTGAAGTCCTCGAGCGGGTCCAGAGAAGGGCACCCAGGCTGGGGAAGGGGCTGGAGGGCAAATCATATGAGGAGTGGCTGAGGGAGCTGGAGATCTTTAGCCTGGAGAAGAGGAAGCTGAGGGGAGACCTTATCACTGCCTACAACTACCTGAAAGGAGGTTGTAGAGAGGTAGGTGATGGTCTCTTCAGCCAGATGACAGGTGATAGGACAAGAGGAAATGGCACAAAGCTGCATCAGGTCAGGTTCAGATTAGATGTTAGAAAAAAATTTTTCACTTTAAGGGTTGTCAGGGCCTGGAACAGGCTGCCCAGGGAGGAGGTTGAGTCACCTTCCCTGGATGTGTTTACAAAAAGGGTAGATGAGGTACTTAGGGATATGGTTTAGCATAGGACAGGTACGGTTGGACTCAGTGATCTTAAAGGTCTTTTCCAACCTAGTGATTCTGTGATGTCAGGCAAAAATATTCATCCTGCTGAAGTACTTGCTCCCAAAGCCAGCCCTGGTCTGGCTCATTCCCTGGCACATCAGGATATACCTCTGAAAAAACAACCCAAAACTCTGTGAACCCAATGTGACCCAATGCAAAACAGCATGGAAGATATCCTAGACGTTCATGGGGACAAAACCAGTGCCTGGCACTTATAAAATACAGCACAAACTAGCTCAGTATTTCAAATGCCTCACCTGCAGTTAGAACACAGGACGTATTACTATACCCGAGTGGCAATAGGCTGGCTGAGGCCCAGGGATGCGGCTTGTTTACCTGCTATTTAATAGTGGCACCAGGTGATGGTCACCAGTTGAAAAGGGCAGCAGTTTTTATTATCAGGGGTTTTTTAGCAAGCAATGCAGACAGTATTCTTGGAACAACTTTCTTGCCAGTGAGTGGTAAAAGCTATTTAAATCTGAATAATGCCAACGGCATATCCGAGGGTGATGGGAAAAGGTGCAGAGGCTGCAAAGCAGAACCACAATGATGAAACATTAAATACCAATATGACTTCAGGTATTATATTACGCTCCCACGAGAGCTGTAATTCTTCTGATATATGAAGCATTCAGAAAAAATGGAACCAAAGCCTTCATCACACAGGTTTTTTTTTCTGTAATATCAAAAATGTAATTTTACCAGAAGCCGTGGGGACTCCTGTGTTCTTAATGTGCTTAAAGGCTTTTACAAGCTAACATTAAAAATTACTGAAATGCCGTACATGCTCTTGTTCGCACTTAAGTCTGGCCTGAAAGCCATTCACTTTAGGTTTTCATTGTAATGTCTATATTCTTGTATTCTTAATAGTCACAGATTTCAACAGGACCAGATTCTGACATCATTCCTGAAAAGTCCATGTTCACACAGAACCCAGCAGTTTTGCCATCAGCTTTAGTGGCAGCAGGCTTAAGCCCAGAAGTCTTAAATCTGACAGACATTAAAGATGGATAAAATTTACTGGTTAATCTAATTTAGCTAGCACAAGAACATTCTCTACAAGGCGAAGGTTATTAATGGCACCACAAGTAGCCACATTTATGCGGAGGCTACTTAACATTTTCCATTGTAATACTCTGCTTCAGGATAACTTTGAACAATTCAGGCTAAACATTCCTGATGTTAGCTGTCTGACTAATAGGATCTTTTTTGGGAATCTTTTGCTCAAGGGATTCAGCTATTTCCAAGACTGAGGTTACAGAAAAGAAAAGAAGGAAAAAAAAAAAAGAAAGAAAAGGAGAAAAAAATCTACAGTTTCACATGAAAAGCTCTGGTGCTGCCATAACGTAAAACACGAGTTTTGGTCATTGCTCTGCTCAAGATTCGAAGAATGAGCAAGGAGTAAAGCTAAAAAAGAGCACAGATTGTGGCTGGAAATAAATAACATGATGAGCTAATTACAGGGTTAAGAGACATAAGGAATTAAAAGCAGGTGCTGAGGAAAGGCGAGGCAGAACAGCCTCATCTGGCTGGTAGGGTCACAAGCCCAGGAGTGTTCATCTCATCTACACATTTTGGCCCCAACGCTACTTTGCTGTTTGGCAAGTAGCAAAGAAACCCATTAACACGTCTGCGTGTCAGATTCACGTAGCAGGTAATTGCGTTGTGCTGCTCTCGTAGCTCTGAGAGAGGATAACTGTGCCTCCTGTACAGCCTCAAAATACATCCGGCACAGCAATCTACACAGATTTGTACGATAAAACCTGCTTTACTGAACTTTGGAAATCTGAGCCCTCGAGAGACGGGAAAAACTTGAATGATCAGCGTGATCTTCACCCAGTTACTCAGCACACAAGCTTTCAATGGCCTAATCATGTACTATTTTCTCCATAAGATGTAATAATAAGGCAATTATACTTAAGATTCTCCAAATGATATCAAGGGCATGCTGAGCACGGGCTGGATCGAGCACATGAAGCACTTTAACCGCATGTGACAGACGTGGCATCTGTCTTAAGGAGCTTATGCTCTGAAAATAGAAGAGAGACAGAATCACTGCTTACTGCACAGGAGGAGCGATGCACGGGGACCTGGGGACCCACTCAGGGCATTCAGCCACATCTGCCAAATCCAGGCTTAGACACAGGCTCACACCGACATAGACGGGCACTTGTGGCTGGCAAAGTCACTCATGTGCTTCCTCTAAAGAAGGGCTGACATTTGCACAGGGAAATCACTCATTGCTGTCTACCAACAGCACTACCTACACCCTAGTGACAGGAGCAGCAGGATCACAGCCCTTGCCTGGGTGGCAGGCAGAGATGGTGACAAGGAGAGCTTGTGGCTAGTGGGACAGAAGACAAGGACAAGCATCTCTCCAGGCGTGGTGTTTTCCTCCCTTGGAACTGCTCAGCCCACTGCCCAAGGCCCCCTTCACCTCCTTCAGCAAGGAAAGCTCTCCTTCATCTTGGCTGTCCCAAAAGAGGGAGCAGCAGCTGCCTATGAAGGGGATGAGAGATGTCAGAGGTTGCTTGATTTGTACCATTTTAGGTATTTATTTTAAGATAGTAAAAAACCCCATAAATACAGAAAAGGAATTTCTTCTAATAATGTGATCTGATGAAAATTCTTATGGCTACAGAAATATTCACACCAATAAGTGCTGTGCTATAGATTTTACTTCTATGCCAGCACATGTAATTTGCAGACTGATCACCTTATTTCCCTTCCACAGAGAGATAAAGCGGGTATCCTTCCCAGGTTGAAAATTTTCCTCTGAGAGTGGAGATTCATTAAACATTCATTGAAGTTTTGTGAAAATCAATTAGCAAATGGGGGGAGTTTTTAATTTCTAAGTATCTCCTTCAACTGCAACCTGCATTATCCACTGCAGGACAGGCACAAACCCAGATCTGCGCAGCTTCCCCTTCACACATCCCCACTGTACTACGCTGCTATCAACCGCCGTGCCTAAGCAAAGGGTTATCTTGAGCTTTTCTAATGAAACAGCCTGTGAGCATTCCTGTCTCTTACCTCCTCTACAATTTCTTCTAGACTTGTCAGAGCTCAGTGGGATGATGGGTCACTGGGCTGAGCAGGGCAGCAGGATGTGCAGCCTGGGCAGGGAGCCAGCAGCCTTGGTAGAGGCTAGGCCAGCCAGAATGGGGAGAGCAAGAAACTCAGGGAGGGAGGTGAAGAAACAATGTGGCAGCCGTGTGTAGGAGTCATTGTGAACAGCTATTAGTGGTTGAACTAAAAAGACCCAAAAGCCACAAGTAACCAAGTCCATGGCTGCTTGTGCTCACACATACACCGTTAGAAGTACTCTTCTATAAACCCGAAGCTCCCCTCGCCCCGACTGAAAGCCTGATTGTAAGAGAAACCTAGATAGCCTTAGAACATGACTTCAGGAGTGGTGTTGAAAACGACTCTTAAATCAAACATGACCTTGTAGTCCATGTAAACAAGTTGTTAACATCGCTGGAGCTCGTAATGGCTAATCCTTTTGGAGCTAGCATGTTCAAAGCTAGCAACGAGGGAACTGCCTCGCTACTGCATTATGTTACCCCTTACACCATTTAACACCACCACACTTTTTGCTCAAGGTAAGCTAAAAAAATAAAAATAATAAATCAATATGAAGGTCACACATTTGGTCCAAAGCAGAACTGCTCAAGTGCTACCATCTGTTGCAAGACAGACCAGCCTTGATAAACACATTGTTTGCTTCTTCTGAAACACATACCTTGGTCACTATTAGACATGACTTTCAGGTATGTTTCTTACCACAGCTTGAAACAGGCAAGCCTGTTACCACTGCTGCATTCCAGATATATACTTTCCTGCTGCACATACAATCCAAGAGCTAATAATGAAATTTACTAATGTTAAAGAAACCAGTTAAAAGATTTGAGAACTACAACAACAAAAAAAATTAACCAATTATGTGACAGGCAAAAACTACTTTAAATCTTTCAGTGATTTGTTTTCAAATGCCAGGATGTGCAAGCAAGCAAACACTGCATGTGGGATGAAACCCCCGAATCCTTCAATCAGCTTTCTAACCTCCTGGATATGACTCCCACTCTGTCAGTTTTACTGAGAAATAAAACAAAATTGCACACTGAATGATGAAAACAGGATGTTTCTTTCCATATGAGTCTAAATATGTGTTTCTCAAATCTGTGGAGAAAAGAAAAAAAAGAAGATCAAGAGCTTGATGGGTCATATGGTATCTAAGGAACACTGTGCCCTCAGCAATGGTGACAGATTAATAAATCGGTCATCTAAACCCAAATGGGAATCCTGGCTGCACACATTCTTTTTGCCTTATAAAACTTTCTGAAGTCTGTGGCTGTGTTTCTGCTGGATAAATACATTGTTACCCTTCCTTGTTTACTTTACTGATAGCCTAATGCCTTTTACTATCATTGTAAAATGGATCTGGTCATTTCTCCTCCCATATAAGTGTTTGCTTCCATTGAAATAAGTCATTAACTTCTCTCTCACTAAGGAGCCTTTTGCCAAAGCTGCTGTTTTCAAAGACATCGTCCACAGCCCTGCGCAATTCGCTCAGCACATGATGAGTCGCGCCAACAGCGGTCCAGGCAGTCAGCGAAAAGGTCAAAAAACATTAAACACAGGCCCAACTTTGTGTAAACCTCTTTCCAGCTGTAAAATTGGGATGGAAAGCTTTTGGATGGACGAGTCCCAAGGAGCAGCTCCCATCTCTTCACAGCACCCATGCCTTCTGTCCCCTGCAGCCGAACACCAGGGGTGCAAGAAAGTTGAACTCAGGGTCATGCTCAACACCTGAACAACCAAAACTTCCACCACGAATTTCATCTTCAGCTCACAAAATTTAAAACATCTTTCTAGCTGCCGACAAAGTTTTCCAGAGGAATTCATGAAAGAGTAAAGCACACAATGACACAGGCCCTGGATTTAGAGCAGCATGCTCTTTTTGCTTAAAAATCAACAAGCTGTGAGAAAAACCTGAAGAAAACGAAGAGGAAGCATAAAATCCAAGGGAAGAAAATGCACAGGCATGGAAAACCACGAGGGATGTATCTTTCACCCCAGGGCTGGAGAACTGGCTAAGTAGCAGTTCTAGAGAGAGCTGTTCGATGCCTCTCACTGTACACACTGCACAGACTTTGGCTGGTGGTATGATTTGCATCACTAGCTCCTAACGACTTCTTAACAGAGTACCAGGAGTCCTCTGACTATCAAGTGAGAACCATTAAGTAGTGCTCACTTCTCAAAGATGTCTCAGATCATCACCAGTCATTTGTCATATCAGAGATTTATCAGAAAGCAAAAAAAAAATCCAGCAATCCGATCAACAAGGTGATACTGAACGAGTCTGTGCTGAGGAATCTGCAAAGCACAAAGAGCACAGACACAAAGACCTCAGATGTTCTTTACAAGCATTACTGTTTGCCACTGCAAATCCCATCCAACATCTTTACTAACACCAAAAAGGACATCTGTGACCTCACCCAGACCTCCTCCACTCTGTGTCATGGTTCACAGGCACACAAACCCTACCCATTGCTGCCTGCTGGTACCTTGTGTGGTCCAGCTCTGTGCAGAACTCCAAACTTTCACAGGATGCAGAGAATCACGGAATATTCTGAGTTGGAAGGGACCCATGAGGATCATTGAGTCCAACTCCTGGCTCCACACAGGGACAGACAGGTCAGAGCATGGGACTGAGTGCATCGTCCAGATGCTTCTTGAACTCAGTCAAGCTCGGTGCTGTGACCCCTTCCCTGGGGAAGCCTGTTCCAGTGCCCGACCACACCCTCAGTAAAGAACCTCTTCCTAATACCCAACCTAAACCTCCCCTGTTGCAGCTTCGTACCGTTCCCTTGGGTTCTATCGCTGGCCACCAGAGATCGGCGCCTACCCCTTTGCTCCCCCTCATCAGGAAGCCATATACCACAATGAGGTTTCCCTCAATCTCCTTGCCTCCAGACTGAACAAACCGAGGGACTTCAGCCTCTCCTCCTAAGAGTGTGGAGCTGAGAAGGAAAAGGACACGATAACCTGTGTTGAAGGGGGGAAGCACCCCTGGTTTCCTCTGTGTGGGCAGGCAGCGGCCCAATGCTTACAGTTTAGGTGGGGTTTGGCCCAACTGTGAGAACACAGAGAAGAGAATGGAAATAGCACGTCATATCGATGCTGAGGTAAGGGCACAAGTATGTTTGGATTACAGAAAAACTCTCCCAACTCATTTTCCTTAAATACCAATGCTCAGGATTAGCCTCTGACAACAACTGTGGCCATTAACCATATCTGAGGAATTACACGGGTTTTTTTTCCTTAAGCAAGTAGGATAGTACAAAATTGAACATCCTTTCCTACTGCCTGTCCTGAAGATAACCTTTGGGCTGTCACTATAGCCAAGCACACTGCAGACTCTGAGGAAGACTGAGATGAACCTACTCTGCTTTGTGTTGTGACCACATAGGCACACACACCCCATCCGCTACCGGAACTCCTCAGCGAGTGTTACGAGTCACATGTGAAGCCACTATATAAACTTGCTATTTATGCCACCCCAGGTTGTGTCCACCCCCCTTACAAAAGCCTCTATTTTGCCTGCAAGTGAAAAGGGAGATGGGACAGAGGTCTACACCTCCCATAAGCAGGCAGAGATGGCACTATGACCAAGCTACAATTTCTGGGCTGCAAGTGCACATTGCTGGCTCAGGTAGAGATTTTCATCAACCAACACCCCAAGCCCTCCTCAGAGATGCTCTCAATCCATTCCATGCCCAGCCTGTAGCTCTGTTTGGGATTGCCCTGACCCATTCCAGCCCTTCCCTACAGTGTGCCAACCACAGCACACAGCTTGATGTCATCAGCAAACCTGCTCAGAGCACACTCAGTTCCACTGCCCGTGTCTCCAACAAAGACATCAAACAGTGCCGGTCCCAGCATCCACCCCTGTGCAACACCACCTGTCACTAGCCTACACTTGGACAGTGCAACCATCCAGCCAAATCCTCATCCACCGAGTGGTCCCTCTGTCAAATCCCTGTCTCTCCATTTCAGAGACAAGGACATCATGTGGGACAGCAAAAGTCCAGGTAGATGATGTCAGCTGCTCTTCCCTTATCCACCAACACTGTAACCCAGTCATAGAAGGCCACCAAATTTGCCAGGCATGGTTTGCCCTGAGTGAAACCACGTTGGCTGTCACTGATCATGTCCTTACTTTCCATGTGCCTGAGCACAGTTTCCAGGATGATCTGCTCCATGATCTGGCCACGCACAGAGCTGAGACTGACCGGTTGGGTTGCGAATGAGCTGCCAGCTCACTTGCATTAGGAACAGAACATGTAAAAACAAAGTTACAGGAATGCAGAGATAGTGGGGAAGGCTCACACTGAACCCAGCATGGAGACACAGCCCCATCCCTTTTAATTCCTCACTTGCACAGCTGCTCACTCTCATTGTTAGGGCCTGGAACAGGTTGCCCAGGGAGGTGGTTGAGTCACCTTCCCTGGATGTGTTCAGAAAAAGGGTAGATGAGGTACTTAGGGATATGGTTTAGCTTAAGATGGGATTGGTTGGACTTGATGATCTTCACAGGTCTTTTCCAACCTTGTGATTCTGTGATTTACAGAGCAACAGGTTCAACTCCCTCATTTTGGGAGGCTTCTTCTAATTACTTCCACCATGATAGAGGACCACAGCACGAGCAGAACAATCAAATCACCTCCAGTCTACTTACACCTCACCTACTTCTGCATCTCAATCCCCTGTCTGACTCAGATCCATATGTTTGGAAGCCACAAACCTCTACTGAAGTCTTAGTATTTCTTCATGGATTTTAACCAACATTTAGCACATCCAACCTATATAAAATTTACCATCCAGCACTGTAAAATACTACTGCCCTAATTCCTTGCATTTACATCCTTGATCCCGAAGAACTAATTCAAAACACAGAGCTTGTTTTTAACTTGTTCCAGTTATTTATTTTGCTAACACCTCCCTTGCAGACCTTCTGCTATGTACAATGTTACTGCTGCTTCCTTCTCTACACAGTCACTATGGATTTGGTCTTCTATTCCCAGTTAGTTATCCAGAAGATGATTTTTTTTTCTATCTCAAATGTCTCATCTTAGGCTAATTACCTCCTCCTTACTTCTGTTCCCTGGTTGCTATTTTGGTCCTTCAGAAAAGTAGCAAATAAACACATTTTTAATGTTGTTCGTGCAGGAAGTGAAACTCAATCACGTGGCACTGCAGCAGGGTATTTAACTCTGTTTTGATTTTGGCTAAGTTCGCTGTTCTACTCTGCCTTGGTCAGGCCCCACCTGGAGTACTGTGTCCAGTTCTGGGCTCCCTGGCATAAAAAAGACAGGGACCTCCTGGAGAGAGTCCAGAGAAGGGCTACGAAGATGTTTAGGGGCCTGGAGCATCTCCCCTATGAGGATAGGCTGAGTGAGCTGGGACTGTTTAGTCTGGAGAAAAGAAGACTTAGGGGGGACCTAATTAGTGTTTATAAATATCTTAGGCAGGAGATGCAGGTGGAATTGGCCAGCCCCTTTTCTGTGGTCTGTGGGGACAGGACTAGGGGCAATGGCTGCAAATTGGAGCACAGGAAGTTCTGCACCAACATGTGGAAGAACTTTTTCACAGTGAGGGTGACAGAGCACTGGAATAGGCTGCCCAGGGGGGTGGTAGAGTCTCCTCTGGAGATATTCAAGTCTTGTCTGGACACCTATCTGTGTAATATGAGATAGGGAGCCTGCTTTGGCAGGAGGGTTGGATCCAATGATCTTTCAAGGTCCCTTCCAACCCCTACGATTCTGTGATTCTGTATGAAAGCTAAAAAACATAAAGGTGCCCAAAGCTTCCAAGGCAGAAGGTCCAACTGGCCATTTGCCAGATATGTGAGGGCTGAACAAAACTTGCATCCGTATTTACGTAAATGCTGTAATCACCAGAGTCTAGACTGGAAATGGGCATGTTCTTAGTCTAATCCCCAGTTTTCACACTCTTCTGACTTTCCAAAGCATTCACCTTAGAGCCTGAAATACTCCACGCTAGGTCTGTATTTAGAGGATGTTATTTGTTCTAACAGATCGAAGCACATGCCTTCAGGAGGCTCCCAGAACTCATCACACAAGATGTGCACGCGAGAACGAACTCAAGGAAGAAAAGAAATCGATGAGAGCAACTTGTGTGAGCTGCCACACATCAAACCCTTACACCACAATTCTTGTCCAAAAGAGAAGCAGCCTGATTTCGGGAATAAAGGCACTTTCAGATGGCAGAGTTAACACAGCGCAGGCATGGTGTTCATTTACACCACCCTGGCTGCTCCAGGTGAGCTACTGCTACAGGTTCTGACATGAGAACTCAGCAGGGTCACAGGAGCGTGTGACAGCAACGGGAAATGGGAACACACTTCCCGTGGCACGGTGGGGATCGGCCTCCATCTAACACCAGTTCTGTATGTTCTGAACGTGAAGACCAGAGATCTTTGCCCTACGGAAGGTCCATCGCACCAGGCTGTCCACAATAAAAACTGAGCGACCGCTTCATGTGACTGGCTTGTCATGGCTGCAAGTTCTCCACTAAACCTGGGAAATCTTCAATTTCTTCTGTGAAGTCAGCTATAGTGAACATTTGTTACAATTTGTTTTTATTTCAGATTACAAGTTAAATAAAACCTGTATTATTTGCTATGACTAAACATGAGTAACTGCCAAACATTTGGAAAACCTGAGTGACCACAGCAAATTCCAGTCCAATAGGGCCAACAAATAAGGAAATACTAAAATATCATTAAAATTTGCCTTTATTTTTCTTACAGGAGAATTCTACACAAACCAAGGTGACTCTTTTACAAGATTCTTTGCCAATATACTAAATTTTCAAGAGGATCACGAACAGTGTAAAACTGTAAATAACTTTCTCTGGAGAGGGCTACAAGCAGAGTTTCTTCAGTTGTTGTAATCCTGGAGAGCCTGAGCCATGAAAAGCTTTCCCAGGTTCTGTGCATTGAACTCCTTAATGTTCTGGCAGTAGGTATTAATCTGACCTGTGAATTGGACAGAAGAGCAAACCCTTGTCAGTTTCAACATACAGAAAGACATCCTAGAACATCATTTTTTAAAAGCCAAATGTGCACGAACTGTTCAGGATTTCTAAAGAGAAGCAACCAAACAGCTTGACTACTCTACACTTTGGGATTTTACACTGTCAGTATTCCCAAACAGCTTTCATAGGAAGAAGAAACAAAATTAGCAGAATAGGTAAACCAGCATGTTCAAAACCCCCTTTATTTTCCTACAGCTCCATTATGTAAAATTTCTGAAAAGATATATGACAATAGGAGGACTAAGCAATTCCTGATGCTGAAATAAAAACCTAATCCCATTAATTGTTCAATTTACTTGCCCTAGAAACACTACACGACTGAATTTCAGTTTGTTTCTTATGCATCTCCTGCCCCTATTAAAGTATTTGTAACAAATATTTTCCAGTAGCAGATTGGAAATTGTGTTGCTCCCGTTTGACATATTGCTAGCCTTTTTTTCACCTAATATTTCACTTCATTAGCTATTTCAAAAATCATCAGGGTATCAAGACTTGTCAGTGCTTTACAAATCAAATGTGCCCATCAAAACATTTTTATACAAGTACTGCTACAAGTTATTTCCCTTGTTAGCTAGGAATAGCAAAACATGAAGCCAGTTTAATCAAAATTAAGACTGTTTAGAAGGCAAATAAACTCTCAATTTAATACTCTATTTGAAAAGTTTTTGAATGCCTCAGAGACAAAAGAGCTACATTTTATTCTGTATCCACAAACTTTACTTCATCTGAGTTGAAGTGGATGCTTTCAATTCTTCCCCTGACTATGGTAAAAGAACAAATGAAGAGAGTACTTTGGCTGAAGATTCTTTTTTCCCTCTAAGTATAACCGTTTGCAATCCTTCCTCTTAGAAGAGATGATTCACTCTAAGCCATCACTTTCACAGTACACACACACTCTGCTGCTACTTTTTTAACCTACGCCAAAGCTGAAAGTTTAAGTATTTTAATGCTGCTAGGATTCATTAACTTATGAAAATTATCACAACAATTTTTTAAAGACTCTGGGAGGAATAATAAACCAAGAACATTATTTCTTCTAAATGCAGCACTTATTAGCAGAGTGAAAAAGTACTGATATCAAAATAATCTCGCAGTCACTCAAAAAATCTAAGAGTGGTAGTTCAAATTCACTCTTCTGTACACTAAATTACCAGGACTTTGGATTGATTTTCCCTCAGTACAAAACAAGGTGATAACTAACTGATCCAAAAAGCCAGCCACAGTTAAACAGTTTGGTGCCTCATGGCATTTTCCTAATTTACTTAACAGGGCATCTAGGTTTTCTGCTCTCTGTTACCATTGTGAGTTCCCAGATATTTTTCCCTTGCATGGAGGCACAGGACAGGCACCAACTTCTGTACCGAGCTGTGATTATGTACTGCAGCACACCAGGAAACTGAAGAGATCAGGGTACGGGGGCACAACTAAAAATACCTATGCTTTGCTCCCATTTACATTTTCATTCACCTGAGGGTACAGTTATATGGGATGTTTTCCCGAAAGGTCTTGCCACAGGAATCAAAGACAATATCCCAATTCTGTGTAAAATTAAGACTAAAAATCTTTCAGCTGCTGCAACAGCCAGTTCAACACCTCAGGGTGTTGTTGGTAAGCCAGGGCTGCAGGCAACTGCTCCCAGTCAATAATTCCAGCCAAAAGTGCTTATTCCTGCCGCTTGTCCACACAGCACCTTAACTTGTGGGGCAGAGGGAAGAGTTGGGGTACGAGTGCAGGGAGCAACTTATTGACTGCAGTAGCTGCTACACTGGTTTGCACAGAAAGCCTGCTCCGTGGGGCACTTCTGTTCAAAGTGCCGTTTCACCCTTTCAGAATGGAGCCAAGAGGCGGCTCTGGCTGCCTCTCCTGCCCCTTCCCATCAACCAGACGGTCAAGCTGGAGCTAGGTACAATGGCAAAATAAGAAATAAAGGGAGAAAATGTCCATAGATCAAGTTTAAAGCTTTATGTAGCCATTCTGATTAAATACAGTGGCTTGCTTTCAAACAAAATATGCGTGTTCTGATCTGCATGGGTGCCATGCCTATGCTACTCACCTAGATGGCTTAAAACTCTTCTACACATGGAAGCCCGCTTTCTAACAGAGGCATGGGCTGCCTGCCAGCAATGGCGTGCGTTTTCTTAGCTACTATTGTCTTAACACTTCAGACACGAGGGTTGTAGATTTGATTGAAACCACAGCCTTTAACCAAACAGAGGATGGCATTAGGCCAAAACATCACACCATAACAGCCAAGGCAATAAGAAATTAAGATCCTTCCTAAGGTAACAAGCGGCACTTTTTCCCAAGCTGACACTCGCACGTGAAAAGATGAGCTCAAGTGGCTGCCTGAACGTTACCTGCAATAAGGAGTGACTCCATTCTTGCAGGTGGCTGTGGTGGTTTAAAGAGCTTATTGATGTCCTCCTCAGGAAGAGGGGCTTCTCCTCGGCTTTGACGCTGTATGTTTTCTTGTTGACGCCTCTGCTGGTACTGAAAATAAAGCACCAGAATCAGAACACAACAGGCCTTACAAAACAGCTAAAAGTCTTTCTTTTCAGGTGCTCTTCACCTACCCAGCAAGCATCTCTTAAAAATTATACTTCATGCAACTCAGGTTATTTCAAATAACGTAAACGCAATTCAGTTTAGTTCAATTCACAGGTAACAAGCATTTCCCCCACTTCACCTGTTTATGGTGCCAGCCTGAAATGCTGGAAAATTTTATGGCACTGATGGGCTGGAGTTCATTTTTTAGGATTTATTTTATTTCAGAGAGATAAATACCGTATCTGATGGAAAGAACACAGCATGGGAAAGAAAAGCTTCCACTTCCCCAAGCAAAAAAGGAAAGCAAGGGACTATGTAGGGATGAGAAGCCATTACCTCAGTTCTACAAACCAGAAATCCTCAATTTTATGCAAGTTAAAGGTCAAAACAATGTTAATGTGGAAGGGGAAGAGAACTTGATTAAACAAGGTATTTTGTACCAAAAGAAATACTACTTTGAGAACAAAGTGGTGGCTGAAACAAAGCATAATGGCTCATTTTTCCATTCCAGTTATTTAGATATTCTTAGCACTTTGATGTCATTTCTTTCTGGGTTACCAGAGGATACACTAGTGTAATAGTTTGTGGAGATTCTTCTGCAGACTTCTGCTTGCCTTTGCCATGTAGATTACTCAAACTTTATAAAACTCAGGGGAGACCATTTCTTCAGGCATTGAGTGAACATTTGTTCTTGCAGAAGTGCATACATTCAGAAACATGTATGTGAGATTTCACACTGTATGTCACAGCCAGGAATTGACTGTCTAGAAGCCAACACATTCAACACAAAAACCCCTTCAAAACGGACAGGCCAAGGAGGACATGGTGTTTTCTTTCACTTGCTTAAATATCTCTGTGCATAAGAGTCTGAAAACAGTTCCTACTTGGTGGCATACTCAAATGAAGTTGTTTTTCTTCCCAGTAGTAGTGACAAATACATGGTTTTGGACAACGTTAAAAATAAAATCTTAAATGCCCATATTTGTATGCAAATTGAATGTAGTTTCTTCTTTCTTTGCATTACCCCATTCACTTCTCAGCAGTCTGCCTATTATTCTCTATTGAAATGGCTTGCTCTTAATCACAATTGCTCCATTTTAAAAACGAAGTTAAGACCACTAACAATGCTGCAGCAAACCACTACTAAAGCAGCTATAGATAGTAAAGAAATTAAGTGAGACACCATGGAACCTACTTTGCTCTGCTTTTCAAAATAAACAGATCCCCTTGTTGTTAACAAGAACCTTTGAAGCAGATGCCATCTTTCTATTCAAATTAGGCAGCAGAGGAAAATAAATGTTCTGAAGATAACACACATGGAGCTTCTATGTCCTCAGGAATTACAAAGCCAGGAGAGACACCACTATGTGCTGCTGCTTCCCTAAATTACTCCCTGTTCAAGCTACACTGTAGTGAAGAAAGCCAATTTTGATTTTAAAGTAGTCGGTGATGAAGCATTTCACATGAACCACAGGTGCTCTTTTTAATAATTAGCTACTTTGTGTAGCAATACCTGCAATATTTTATCTTTAAAGTGGCCTGGCCCATTTTCAGTTGGCTGGTACTGAATCCTGTCATATTTCTGTCTGCTAAATTAAAGAGTTCAAATTTATTCTTCATGCAGGTACTTCGTGAGTAAGCAAGAAGTGAATTTATCACATGAAGTGAATTGCATTCACTAAGCTCTGCTTTCCAGGCTTCTAATTCATTCTCATAGTCCTTTTTCCAATTTACCAGCATTCTTCTATAATTAGGCACAATATTACTTTATCAAATGCAGCAAGAGCAAATAAAGTAATACCATCTCCAGATCACAGAATGGTTGAGGTTGGAATGGACCTCTGAAGATCACCTTGTCTGGCCCCTCTCTTAAAGCACAAACACCAACAGCAGGTCGCCAGGCTCAGCATTCTCTAATAAAACCATTTCGGATTTTACAGAGGCTCTTTGGTATCAGGAATTAAAAGTCAGGATCACCTGATCTGTACCACTACCTACTGACACCAAACAGGACTAAAATGCCATTTCCAGTCACAGAACATTCTCCTGTCTTTTAAATACAGACAGTCCTCTTTTCCTAGATGTTTGACTACATGCATTAGTTTCTTTTGGAGAGATTCACTTGCAGCTTTAGCTCTCTCATTTAGTTTGCTAAACCTCTAATCCCAGTGTCCACAACGCATTTATCAATGATTTTGGTTTGTCATAAACCACTAATATCGTAAAATATCAAAGAGAGAACAATCCACATTACATGTCAGCAGAACTGAATCCATTTGGTAATACCCCACTGTGCTTCTGTAAGAATTTTATCTTGCTTAGATCCAAACTCATCTGTTTGGATGACATCATGCAAACAGCATTCTGTGGAAGAAAAAACCCCTCTCAATTCAGGTTTTCCATGTTACCAACCTGGTGTTTCTGCTGCTGCTGTTTGCTGACATTCCTCAGGTAAGTATTGTATTTCACAATGTCTTGACTCATCTCATCCACTCTGTCCATCAGCAGCTGCAGACTCTTCCCAAGGTGATTACTGAAATAGAAAAAACATTCATGAAAGATTTTTTTTTTTTTTAAAAAGGCTTAACATTTTAAATGCATAGAATTGCAAAACGGTTTGGGTTGGAAGGGACCTCAAAGCTTATATAGTTCCAACCCCCTGCCGTGGGCAGGGACACCCTCCACCAGACCAGGTTGCCCAAAGCCCCATCCAACCTGGCCTTGAACACTGCTAGGGAGAGGGCAGCCACAGCTTCTCTGGGCAGCCTGTGCCAGGGCCTCACCACCTGCACAGTGAAGGATTTCTTCCTAATGTCTGGTCTAAATCTAGCCTTCTTCAGCTTAAGGAGGAGTATTCACCTTGTTCTATCTCTAAATGCCATTATAAACATTCCTGATTGATTCATTGTAGGCTCTTTAAGACTTTGGAAGGCTGCTAACAAGGTCTCTTTGGAGTCATCTTCTCTCCACGCTGAACAAGCGCAACTCTCTCAGTCTGTCTTCACAGGAGAGGTGCTCCAGCCCTCTGATCATCTTTGTGGCTTCCTCTGGACTCGGTCCAACAGCTCTGTCTGTCTTGTACTGGGGACCCCAGAGCTGGACACAGTACTCCAGGGAGGGGGTCTCACCAGAGCAGAGCAGAGGGGCAGCATCAACTCTCTCGACCTGCTGTGCATACTTCTTTTGATGTAGCAGAAGATAAGGTTGGCTTTCTAAGCTTCAAGTGCACATTGTCAACTCAGGACAGATTTTCATCAACCAACACCCCAAGTCCTCCTCAGAGATGCTCTCAATCCATTCCATGCCCAGCCTGTAGCTCTGTTTGGGATTGCCCTGACCCATGCAAAGGACCTTGTGGAACTTCATACAGTTTACACAGGACCACCTCTCAAGCCTGTCAATGTCCTTCTGGATGCCTCCAGTGTGCCAACCACAGCACACAGCTTGATGTCATCAGCAAACCTGCTCAGAGCACACTCAGTTCCACTGCCCGTGTCTCCAACAAAGACATCAAACAGTGCCGGTCCCAGCATCCACCCCTGTGCAACACCACCTGTCACTAGCCTACACTTGGACACTGCAACCTTGAGTGCAACCATCCAGCCAAATCCTCATCCACCAAGCAGTGCCTCTGTCAAATCCCCATCTCTCCATTTCAGAGACAAGGACATCATGTGGGCCAGCAAAAGTCCAGGTAGATGATGTCAGCTGCTCTTCCCTTATCCACCAACACTGTAACCCAGTCATAGAAGGCCACCAAATTTGCCAGGCATGGTTTTCCCTTAGTGAAGCCCTTTTTAAAAATGGGGGTTATGTTTCCCCTTTTCCAGTCAGCAGGAGCTTCACTGGATTGCCACTACTTCACAAATCTGATGGGAGTGGCTTAGCAACTTTATCTGCCAGTTCTCCCAGGACTCACAGATTCAGTTCAGTCTTTTGACCAGCATTTCTGCACCAATGGCACAGTGCACAAATTTTTAAGTTCGTGATTATCTTTGTTCGTCTATTTATTTGATGAGAGTTTACATGATGCCTTGTCTGGCATGCTTGCCACATTTCAAATATCATAGTTAAGTGTTATGGACTTTGCAAGGGACCTCATAGCTATGAAAAAAAAATGCCTTTCATGATTTGACATGACATTGAAGATGCAGGTCAAATATTTGAAAGAAAAATCATGGTATTTTGTGACACGCAACCCTGAATAATGTTTCCAAGAGATGTCTTCAAAGGGTTTGGATTCAAGTTACCGCTAGCTTTTTCACAAATACTTCAGCATCACTCTGCTGGGATAGTTAAATACTCTTCAGAACTCCATCTCATTAACTAGTCTATCAAACCACACCTAGAAAGTTCAGCAGAAATCGCTTGATCTTAGTTGTTGAGAGGGAGTGTTGCGTCCAGTCCCGCCAGCTCCACATTCCATACCTTAGGCAACGTGGAAGCAGCTAGGTTGGGCGCGTCCAGTTCTAGTTATGCGATCTACTGCCTTGGCCAGACAAATGCAGTCTGTTAAACAACTTTTATTGTAACCATTTTTAGCAATGGATTCAGTATTTTGCAGGAATGCTCGACTTAAGGTATAGCTTCCAAGTTAAAGTTTTGGAAGTTTTTAGATTGGTGCCCATGGAGACAGTATTCATCCTAAACTGGGCTGACAGGGTAATGAAGTAGAAGGAGACACTTTACTGCTCTCTACTGATCCCTTTGATCAGAAGGCAGTTTGATCTAGTTTGATCTCTAAGACTTACTCAGCGCTACTTGGCTGAAGACCAACGACTCAAAAAGCTTAATTCCATACTTCTCTTCCTCAACTGAAATCCACTACCTTTCCTGAGAGCTTCTTTCAAACAAGAAAAGTTTGGTGCACTTCTATGTCAGAATCATTTCCTTCAGTCTACATCATCCGACCTAATGTCTTTTACAATGCATCCCACCATCATACAGCCTACGGACTGGGGAAACTAGCTGGAGGAGACAGGCATAAAGTGAAAAGGAAGCCACATATGTAATACTATGCACATCCCTTTTTAAGTGTAAGTTATTCCCCAAATTTACACATAAGAGAGAGAAGTAAAAGTAAGGTACAGAGGATACCTGATGAGAACACAGCTAAAGACACCCCTATCTCCAAGTACTAGGCCAGCAATTTCCCTAGCTGAGCTGCCTGCTCCCTGAACAAAGACTGTATCAGTGGCTTCAGTCCACTATTTACAAGCCAGAACTTTAAGTCTCAGTTGTGTACAGGGGCAGATGGTGAGTAGGACTTCAGCTACGCAGCAGCAAGAAAGGCGCCACTATAATAATTATTTTTAAACTCCTTGGGTTTTTTTTGGTTGAGCATTTCAAGCACATGATATTTAAAACTATGGAATATTGCCATGGCTAGGGGTGTGCATATTTTCAGTTTTTTATAGAGTTTATATCTCACGCAGAGTTAGTGTTAGAACTGGGTATTATCAGAAATGCCTATGTAGGTACATGCTAATGCCTTGTATGTGGACAGCAGGAACACATAATTATTTTACAGATAGTGTCCATATGAAATATAGCTGGTTACAAAGAATGATTTTATGTGAATCTCCCTGGGACCGGCTCAGTACAGCAGAACGCAGAAACAGAGAGTTATTGTTAGAAGTTGCAGTAATATAGTGTTTGTGCTCATTGCCAGGGAAACAAAAAGCTAAAAACAGATAACTTAAACAGATGTGAACTGAGACATGAAATGATAAGTATGCTGCAAATACAGGACCGGTTTCTCCTCAGTTCTCATGTGGCCAATACCATTTTTGTTCCATCTTTTAAAAAAAAAAAAAAAGATCAATAGGAAGCGATGTGTAAATATATATATAATTCACAAAGTTTAAGCAGGAATTTAAATTTCATTACTCCAGCCCATAGGACTCAAAGGCTCTTTAAGGTACCTCCTTATCTTGTGTGATCTCAAAGATCACACTGATAGGTACATTAGCCCCCTAACACATCAAAGCAACTAAAAAAATTGAAAATATTTAAAAAAAATTAGAAAGGGTGCCAGTAAATGCTCCTCACATCCCCATCAAGACTCAGTTTCCTACAAGGCTCTGAGATAGTCAAATGCAGACAACGTGGAGCTCAGCATTTGCATTGGTTGCTGTTCTGAGGGCATGGGAAATTAGTAACTGCATTTGCAGTGGATGCACTTCAGCCAGCTGAATCAGTGAAAGAGTTAACTAAATCGAGTTTACATTTGGATTAGCAAATAGCATAGACTAACAGGAACAGATCTATAAAGCAAACCACCTGGTGCTGAGGAACCCATGCCTGCACTACTTGTGTTTCGGGGGCGGGGGAGTCGAGGTTTTGGGGTGGTGTTCTTATCATTAGTTCTGACAAGGTCCAGCAATCTGAAAGCCCATTAGTGGATGAAGCTCGTCACGTATCTTCCTACAGCCTATTGAAGATAGTTTCATCTGAAACAAGTCAGGTCTGAGATCACCCACTGCTGATTATCTGAGCACGTTCTTGAAGAACACAAAAAAAAAGTCAGAACTTCACCCTCTGTCTCCACCCCAAAACACCACACCTCAGGTATCAGGGAATCTTTGCAGGTAGAAAAAATCAGTTGCAGAAACAGTATCATGCTTAGTATCAGAAAATCCACACATGGGGACCATGTTCCTTTTTGGGGAAGAAATAGAGATAATACGAAGGGAAAAAGAATGGAGCTTCTCCTGCAGTTAGGGCAGTCAAAAAAACTGTCATGTGGATTCTTACACATCTAATGAAGAAATAACCTAATGTGAGAGCAGTCCTTCTCCAGAACCGTTATTAGGATCTGTAGTGACTGACCTGCAAAGCTTCCAGAAATTTCTTTTGAAGCTTACAGGTGCAGCTTGGATAACATAATCACAAATTGCCCAAAAAATGATAAACACATGCCAACATGTTTAGAAAAAACCCAAAACAGGGTAGAAAGTATAGCCTGTCAAGCACTTTCTTGTGCTGTGCATTTTTACTATAAGAGCCCTCCTTACACCTGATGGGAGATAATCCTTCACCCAAAAGGGCAGATATGAAATGAAGTCCTTGACACATGGATTACTTTTGATCCCTTGTATAATAATTATTATATATAAAGGTCAAATAATTCTGAGGGTGAGAAGCAGAAACCTGTGAACAGAGTAGCCTAATTGACAGATAACAGTCATGGTCCTTTCTGTCCTGATCTTCCCACTGGCACGCCTTGCATTTGGCAGTGTTCTGCTCCTGCATCCACTGAAGGAGAAAGCAACAACTAACCCATTAACTCAACTCACTACACAAGGGCATCCTGTTAGGATGCAGGTCGGGCCAAGAGACTCAACTGGAAGCCTTCCTCTTCCTGAGGGAATGCTCGTACCACCAGAGCCCCTCTTTGAGGATATATTTTAAGAGGAGCAAAGGTGCAGTTTGTTGTTGCCAGAAAAGCCAGCTTAAGAGGTTCCAGCATCAGCATCTTCCTGTCTCTCTTTCCCTCCCTCTTTGCCCAAGGATTACAGCACTCTCAGCTGTATGGATTCAGCTGTTTGCGTGGGCACACTTCAAACTCTTTCAGGGAAATAGTCTACTGTAAATGAAAAAACACTTGCTGTTGGGGGTTTCTTCTTTTTTTTTAGGGAGGCTGAGGGAAAGGCTGGAAGGGAAGAGTGGCAGCCTGACTTTTTTCCACCAGACTATTCCACAAAGCTATTTGCACAGCCATATTCTGAAACAGATGAGGGAATAAAAATCTCTGAGGGTGGGAGGGGTGTAGAGATGAAATGGGGGCAGTGGGGAGGAATGATGCAAGCAGCTGGGGCTGGAACCTCAAACTGGCTCCGCTTCTGTAGGATTCATAGTGGGGAACTACACATGAAGCCCACATTTACTTCAGCGTCTTTAATCAGGACAGGACTGCAGACACGCTCACTAAAGGTCTGAAATACCCAAAATGTGGCCTCAAGTCAGACATCAAAGCTTCAAAGAGAGGCAATTCGCATCATTCCCAACTTCTTGTATCCCACTCATTGATTTCAACTGTCTCTACACATGGCTTGTGGGTCTCGGCTTGCACTTTTGGAGAAGTCCACCTACCTGCACTGGCCCAGGAGGGAACAGAAGCATCCAGCCTCAGAGATCTGAATCACTGTGCTGTGCCCAGGCACCTCATTTTTGGGTATAACGATTCAGAAGCTAGAGATGTCCAAAAAGATGATCCCCTAAACCTGCCTACCATCCCCATAAATGGATCCCCCCTCTCATTTCATTTTGTTTGCACTGTATGGGAGGAAGACAAGAAAAGGGAGCAGCAAAACCAAGTGTAAGGAAATGCTCTATCTGCTGCCCCATTTTCCCACTTTCCATCAGCTCCAAGGCCCTTCTCAGAGTCACTGTTTTTTGGGAAGGGTGCCACCCTGTGCAGCATTTCTCCTCTTGGTGGGAAGAGCTTCGTGTGGATTAGAGAAGTACTGCTGGGCAAAGCACATCTTTTTGATTAAATATTTGAAAGGAATGTTCCCACTGCTTAGCAGAACTTGTTTACATCTCAGCATTTCAGCCTCACTTCAACCTGTGCACTTTTTAAGAGGATTTCGTTTGAATGAGATATGTAAGTCAGGAGTCTTGAGCTCCATTCCCTTTTCTACTCCGACTTTGATGTGTGCCTTTGGGCAACACATTTACCCTCTCTGTGTCAGCTTCCCCCATCTGCAAATTAGAGATTTTCATAATTATCTTAATAATCCGTTAAGCACACTGAGATTTTTGAATAAACAGCACAATGTATAAAGGTTAATATTGTTTTCGAAAGCCAAAGTAACCCTCCTTATGTCACTTGTGCAAAAATACTGCATCTGATGTTTGAAAAATGTATCTGCCAAGTAGATGTTACTGCAGTAAATGTTCAGCACATGTTTGCTTCTACTGACGCACACTATTAGAAAAATTGCTTGAGACAAATTGAGATATTATAGAACAACCCTATTATGAAGCTAGACCACAAAAAAGCTTTTTTTAATTTAAACTAGATCATCAATAGAATAGGGAAGAGATGGATGAGAATGGGAAAGTTGGTTGTAATTATTTCTCTGAAGATCTGGAACATTATCTGACAGGATTTTAATTCCTGAGTCTCTATCAAAAGACTGGCAGTACTCCAAGGTCTTCAAGACATTTTGGTCCTTAAGGGTAGCAGGAGGATAACAGTTTGAGCAAAAAGGCCTTTACTTGCTATTACTTGCTAGCCTTGTGCTATTCTGCCTTCAACTTCTTTCCCTCGAATATTCCAGACAATTCAGATTTCACAAGAGAAACCCAAATTTATGCCCAAAAAAGTAAACTACTCTATGCAATTACCTCAAATGTACTTCAAAAGGAGAAGGATATTAAGGTGTAGACAAAGCACGTCAAATAGGTACAGCTTCAAACTCAGACAAGGTGGGTGGCTGAACATGTGAGGATCTTGATGAAACAAACTCTCCAGAGGAGAAGAACTATGGGTAAATAATTTCATTGCCAAAACCATTGCCTCAAAAGATTAAAAAAGGTTCAGGGATGCTCCCAAAGGACCAAAAAAAAAAAAAAAAAAGAAAAAAATTGCCAAAAAACCCCACTCCTCTCCAGCCCCCCTTCCCCCAAGTTGAATTGCCAACTAATTCTACAACACCAGAGTTCAACGAGGAAGACATGCACCAAAATTAAAAGTTGATACCTGAGATGTTTTAGCCACAAGTATTCAAAGGCAAAAATAAGGAAATGCAAAATGAAAATAAAATTCCAGAATAGAGGAGGTTGAACTCCCCTACTTCAGGCAATATATTATTTGACAGAGAAATCTTAGTTGTTGAATTCAAGTAAAAACTAGTTAAATATTTTAGCAGGCAGTATAAGTCGCCCTACCTTGAATAATGAGTATTAAAATGTTTTAATTTGCCAGCTGCTGAGTTATATCAATGTAAGACATCACTGAATGGAACCTGACTAGGAACTAAAAGCAGCTATCAAATATTTAAAGAAAAAAAAAAAGATATAAAAACCTTCAAATAAACCCATTGGGGCAATTTCCAGAACTTTACTCTGCTTCAAACAAACTAAGCACCTCAAGTTCCTCAAATAGACCGGGTGAGCCCGAAGAACACTGGCAGAAAAATCAGTTTAGGAGATATAATTCAAAAATACCTCTGAAAACTGTTGAATCTGTTGAATTAATTCCCCATTAGGGGGAAATCCTAGACTTCAATAAATTCAAGAAATTGCTGTCAGTATCTAGTATAGCAACCGTGTAAGTTCAGAGAACCACACTTAATTGAACAGGCACTTTTAGCCAGGCTTATCAAGAATCTGGTTCAGCCTTGTGTCACCATCGAGAGCAGCACTGCACCATTTTAATAAAACACCCACTGAAAACAAACTTTGATTCACTAAGACAAAAGTTCTGCCTTTTTCCTGTTGTGAAGAATTCCTAAATACAAATTGATGGAGTTTCCCCTTTGTTTTTCTTGTTCACTTCTTGTTTACGGACATGAGGAGCAACACAAAAGCCAGTCTTGCAACAGACTATTAAAACAATCATTCCAGAAAGGAAATTAATTTGTACAGTTCTTGTATTTTATGTCAGGGCAATGGGACGGAACAGTTACTACACAAGATGTAAAACTGATGAAAAGTGGTTTGTGATACGTTCAAATTAATTTCCATTTCCAGAGTTGCATTGCGTGGCTAGCAGCAGCCCGTGCTAGGGTCCAAAGTGCTGGATCCTAGCACCCCTTTTACAGGAGCAAAGCCAAAGGAACAATAATTCACTGTCATATAGGAACATTCAGTGCCCACTCTCTCTTTGGGTGGTAGAAGCATTGTGATCTCTGACCAAGGAGAGAGCCTGACAATGCCTGCAAAGTCAAGCACACCGACCATCTCAGCAAAAATTCTTCACTTTGTTAATTCCAAGGTGCAAAGTCAAAACTTTACTGGACAAGATTATTGACCAAGTATGTCTTGTAACAGTAAAACCCCCAGCAGAGCTCAACCCTATGCCTGTTCTCTCTTGATCAATTTCTCTGAAAGCTATCAGATACCTCAATGTACCCATATAAACTCAAGAAAAGAAAACAGAATTAAAAGTATCTGCTAACTCAGGCAACGCATGGACCACTAGCAATACAGATGCATTAACAATACCCTTAACATAAGGAAGGGGTGGAGGAAGGAGAGAGGCCACTAGTATTCATCTCACTTGGTTGTCAATCAGAGGGGATCAGAATCTTGGCAGACAGTACCTTGATGTAAAAAGAAAGTGTTACACCCCAAAAACTTCTCAGTGACTACATCCCAGTTTCTACAGGAAACAAGATCCTGAATCATTTTGTGTACCTCGCTATCTCAGTCAGCCTAATTAACTGTAGCGTCTTGTGTAAGATTTAAGCACCTCCAAATTTCTGATAATATTGCCTTACTTTCCTATCATACATGTACTTTCAGGGAAAAGTGCTAGAAGAATAAGTTATTCGTAAAGCTAGGAGAAGATTATTCTAGAAACTCTTAAACAATTTCTGACATCATGAATGCTGGCTGTCATGAAGATCAGTCTGAACACTTTTGCCAGTTTGAGATAAAGGTTTTGTTATTATATATTTTATTTTCAAATGCATCCCGCTACCAAAGTAGAAAAATATCATTTACTTTTCATTAAAATAATCTATAGAATTATTAAGGAATATTTAACAAAATCAATTTTTAATTCCAGATCTATTTGCCTGAATTTTTTGAATGTCAGTATTTTCTTGAAGAATAAAGTACTGAAGGAATTATATATACCGTTCAAGCAATACAGGTATATGCAGATTACAGAGTGAATTTAGTCCTTGAATATAATGCTATAGTTTTACCATGCAGTTTTTCCTTCAGCAAAAGAACATGAAGGGTAAAGTCTTAACCCCACTAAAAGTCAAGGCAAGGCTTCCATGGACTGTAACAAGACTGGGATTTCACCCAAGGTGTTAAACTGTGGCTTGGGAAAGCGAATAAAAATACAGCCATTACTGTAACAAGTACTTACCTGCTAGCCAGACTGAGCAATTCATGTCTATCGGCTACTGCGGATTTCTTTTCCAGTTCCCACAACATCACATTGATCAGGTATGAATTCTTAATTACAATGGGCACTTCTTCAAACATGTTTTCATAAGCAATATTTGCCTTTTTCAAGCTGTGAAAAAAAGTTTCAAAACATTTATTAATATCGCCAGTTCTTTTTGTTAATTGTTGCTCCAACAATTGGCAATTTCGTAAAAAAACTCTTGGTTTTTATAGTTCCACAATCAGACAAGAGTCGAGTTTTGGTAAGAGACCATTTACATGGCAAAACCTGACGTTTACAAAGACTAGGAAACACTGCTCTAGGAAAAACTCTCCAAAGTCAAGCAGCCGCTTTGCTCGCTAATACACCACTTACCGAAAAAGCCTCCAGCTAAAGACTGTACTGACAGGATTAACTCTGCCCCTTCCAAAGTATTTTACTGATTTCCCTGCCATCAGGGAAATTCTTAAATAGAAGTGAACAGTAAGTTACCACATGACACCAAAGTACCTTTAAAATCATAACTACTACAATGAAAAAAGCTATTTTTCCAATAGCTGAATAATTAACATTTTTACTGACCAAAGATTAGATTGACAAAACAGTGTATGCTTTGGAATAATTAAATTCCATAGTGGATATTAAAATATACATTTGCAGCGTATACTTCTTTTTACAATATACATATAAAAACTATTGTTATTGCTTTATAATAAAGCAGATAGTAATGCCTTTCATAAAATCTGGAATTAAAGGCATGATCTGTAAGTTTCTAAGGAAATATATCCTCAACTTTTTTGTATGCATATTGGATTTTGTGATAAAAACTTTTGCTCTTTTCTTTTCTTCTTTTTATAAGCACAGATTTGTTTGTTCATCATGGAAATGTTATGTTTAGACACCAAGCAATCCAATTATTCCGATTTTCCTCAATGAAGATAGCTTAACAAGTGCTTCTGCTTTTACCACTGAACACCAAGATGTTTGAGGAAAAAGGCAACAGCTAAGGCCTACATCTATTACATGGGGCTAATCTTTTGAAACAGAGTAATTATCCTGCTTTACTCCAGAAGATTGTGTCCACACGGGGGAGTTAATTTAGAATAAATACAGAACAGCAGCTATTTCCCCAATACCTGTTCAATTTTCTTTCAGGGGAAAATTAGAAGGGGGGATGGGGGGCCTTAAAGACAGAACAGATATTTCCCCCTCTCCATTTCTTTTTTAAACATTTTTGACTCTGTTTCCAGATACAGCTATCTTCACCATGGTCCTTACAGCCCCGCTGACCACTTCCAAAGTCAGTTCAAGTTCCACCTCTTCAGCCTTTATTTAGATGTTTAAAACCAGACCTTCACAACTTCTCAGTCCACCTCTATCGCTACCCATATAGATCCATTTTCCCTGGCACACACTATTACATGAGATCAGGCTGTGTACCTTCTGCTTCCCAAGTAACCCAACAAAACCTGTCAGAAAGCATTCTTTTAAGTTACTTACGCTTCTGGAGAGAAGTCTTTCTCTTTGCAAACTTCCATCAGTTTTGGAGTCAGCCTGTATGCCTTCAGTGACAAAGACCCTTGAGCAGTCTTAATGGGATCTATAATCAAAATTGGAAGAAACATTGCTACTAACCTCAGATTGTTTTGGTTTGTTTTTTAAATATCTGAATGACATAAACAAGAGGAGAACAACCAAGGTTTTTTTTTAAATGAAGACAAGGGCAGAAGTAACCCTATTGTACTGAAGTGTGAAGTACATCCAACTACAGTGAAGCTAATTAATAAACTTAACATGGAGAACATGGGGAGATCCAGACCCATTCTACTCACAACATTATTTCCCCATTAAAGGTCTAATTCACATTTTCTTTTCTTTCATATGAACTATCCACAGAACTTATGTAAGAGCTACCCCATTTAAATAAAGATTTTTCCCTCCAGTCATTATGCAGTAAATTAAAATATTCATTAAGCTACATTTCACACGAAAAAAAGAGTAATTTTAGAATAGCAATAAGCTAATTCAGATCAAGTCGCCCTGCTGCTTCATGCATAACAATGTAACCTGTATATAAAAAGATTCGTTTTGCCTTGACATACTCTACTGAATTTAGGGGGGAATTTTCTAAACAAACTGTTACATTCCTAGGACAAAGAAGCTTAACACTTGCAGCATGATAACGGCTGAAGCATGCCAACATGAGAATAAAAGCTGTGTTAACATTCATGTTGTCTGAAACTTAACACAGTAAAACTTTTAGCAATCGGTGATAAAATGAAAACCAAAATAGACTGAAACAAGTGGAAAATTCATCAAGGTCTGATGATGCAATGTTTCCAGCCAATATAAGTATACTTTAACAACTTGTTCTTTACTGTAATCCAATTGTTAACATACTGAAACAATTTTGGGGCAGCTCATAAGATTGATCGTATTCATTAGTATTTTTTCTGACAGATACTCAGGACGTTACATTTACTTCTCAGCTGGAAACTATATGCAAGTCTGCCAGATATGGCAAACTGTGAGTGTTCGGGGAGGGGGAGGCTATAAAGCTGTTAAATTGCCTACGGTTCTGATACAGCACAGAACATCTGGTCTGGAGAGCTTGAGGAAACACCATTAAATAGGCAGAAAAGAAAAAAATCTTTGTGCTAAGAAACAGTCCAGGTTTTGTATGCTTCTGTCAGAGGTATAAAAAAAACTTGGCAATTCGTGCAATGATTGGTCAGTCACGTACAGAGCCAGACACGCTAGCAAGCGGGGTTTGTTAGACATCTGGTCGGGTTCCACCAGCCCCTTCGACGAGGGAGGGGAGATGAAGGAATAAAAATGAAGCAGCTACTCCAGCATTCCAAAACGTACACATCAGGGCTCTGATAGCAAGAAAAATAAACAGAAAGAAGGAAACCCTGTCTAGACTTAGCTGCTGCTGAGGCTGCCGTAGACACAGGGTTGGTATTTACTTGAAAAGGCCTGCCAGGCTACTCTTACAGGCAAAAGACAGAATACAAAAATAGTAGTAATAATATTAAGAGGGGAAAAGAATAATAAAGGAAACCTCATACTAACCGTAAATGAGAACTACAGACTCCTCAATTGCGTGCTGGTAACTGAACTGGGAGTCCAGGAGGGCACGAGTGACAAAAGAGCCATAGTATGTGGACTGGTACCAGCCAACGTGAAGATGATCAATGTTTACATGGCGCAGGCTTCGCATCATTTCCATCTGGTATTGAACTAGATTAAATAGAAAGTACATTTAAAAAGTAAACTTACACAATCTGTGCTATTTCAAAAGAGGGCTTGATAGTCAATAAGTAAAATGTATTTTATTTTCATTTTTGCAATTGTGTAGAAGTTTATTTGCTGCTGAATTGTCTTAATTAAAAGCCAGAGCTTCCTCAGAGAATAGAGTAGGACTAACCTGAATAAGCAGACTTTTTCCAGCTGCAGTTAATTGCTAAAGTGATCAACAAACTGCTACACGTCATTTACAGTGTATGTTACCTTGCTCATTCATAAAAAAAATTCTGATACTGGTTTTCATTAAGCAGTAACATTTTACCATTGAGTAATAAAAAAATACTGTGATTTAAGTTGTAATACTGTCTGGAATTAGATAAGTTTTGGAAGCAAAAGTAGAATTATTTAATGAACATATGAAATAGAAGATAAACTATTTATGTCTTTTTCACAATATAAAACTACATTTTCAGTAATAAATTTGGGGGTACCAGATAGAGTTGTTCAGATAGTTTGGATTGCATTCATCTTCAACACAATTTCTTCTTTTTAGATGCATAACGATGCCTAGGTATGTACTTATTATGCATTATATACACACATTTATATAGAGCAAGATACCTTAGACAGTAGAGAACACTTTTTGCCAGGCTTTTTACACCAACAGCTGTAATGTTTCATTGTACCATCATACAAATTCTGCTTCTACTAAATGCTTCATTCAAACAGATCACCTTGATGGCACAGAATCCTATTCAGAAATGTTTAACATAACCCCATCAAGCAGATCAACATACCTTATCACTTATCAGACCTTTTAAACAGACAGACTTTGTGCCTGATGGTTAAGCTTAAGGGAACAGATTTCTGTGTGATTATCAGATGAACCAATGCTCACAGCCAACTGACAGAAAAGCCAATGCTATAACACTACACAGCCCTTAACTTCTGTCTGCAGCTGCAAAGTTTACAAAGATAAAAAGACTTCCTATGCATTCATTTTTATTCATTTTTTTCAAGGCTTGTCCTCATGCAGAAGAAAATATGATATTCATTATAAAAGAAAGCAACATAAATTAATTAGAGGGCAGAATGCACTACATTTTCAGACCCCACTTCATATCCTTTCAAGAGGGGAAAAAAAAAATCCAACCATATTCTTTAAAGAGGCAAGGAGACATTTTTCAAGATTGGACAAATATTTCTCCCACTTATCACCATTACAGCCCAAACTACACTCTGCAGTCTGCTGGCCCTTTTCATTAAATCGTATCTTACTAACTGTATTTTTCACACTTATTTAAGCCCTTGCAGACTTTTTCCATCAACATATGTTGGTGCTTACATTCTATTTCATACCTTAATATAAATGACTTGCAATATATGTTTCAGCCAGAACACCATGATAATACAGCACCTCAAAACTAATACAGCAAAAACATCCAGGTTAAATCCCATCAAACACTGCAAAGAAAAGGCCTGCACCATTTGGCCATCCCAAAACCAAGGCAAATCTGAAGATGGCACTACCCACTCCAGGAGAGAGAGATAAATAGAACTGATGAAACAACTATTTCAAAAAGTCAGTCTGAAAGTCTCTGCCAGATCAAAATACATTTTTATCCTGCTTCCATTGCAGAACTTCTAGGAATACTGGACAGTTTCAAGCACAGTCCTTACACATCAGCCCAATGCTTTGGCAGATAGCATCTCTATGTTTCTCCCAAAAGCAAAGCCAAGATGTGGCTTGTCAAAGCAGCTAAGTCCTTAAAATGTAAAGATTTTCTTGGGGTTTGTTTCAGGGGGTGAAGATAGTAGGTTTCTTAATTTTACAATTAAAACATAATGAACACAGACCTCCCCCAGAACAAAACGTTAAGCATCTGGCTGTGACTATGACTTTGAATTGAAAAAGCATACGATCCACATATTAAAGGTAGCCAGAATAAGCTATTTTGGCTAAAGCTTTTCAAAGATAATATCTGTGTAGAAAGCAAGTACTGTGTGCCAAACCATGTTTAGGACATGATGTGATATAACATGCTACAATGTGAAATAATGGTTAGATTCTTTCTAGCCAAATGAAGTAATGATAAGGGAAAATTAGAAAGGGATTTTTCAAAAGCAGCTGAAGGATAAAATATTTTTTGAGAATGAAGTTAAATGCAGACTCTTCAGACAGCTGAGCTAGACTGCTCCTTGCAGTGGCAATTCCCTTGTATTTGAGGATACTGTCAAAGTAGAGGTGGTCATGCAATGATGGGAAAAAGAGAATTATGTAGAGATTCCTATGAAATCATGTGGTTGACCCATTCAGATAGTTTTTCCCTTAAGCAGTGCAATGCTAAAGAGAGATTAGCCTAAGAAAACATTTAGATCTTTTACAAACCTGAATAAAGGTTTAGCATGTTCTCAAAAGTGTTCATCTGAGGTAACTTGATAACCAAGTTCCAGGACAACTTCATTTTCCTAAACACAGTATAACCAGCAATAGGTAACTGAACATAAGTGTAAGTGATAATCGTCTAGAAGAAAAAGGACTCACTGAAAACTATCCAGATTTCAAGTCAGCAATTCCTCCTCTCATGACTGTTAGCAGTTAGATGATAATGAAGGCAACAGTGGAAAAATCTCAAAGAAGCAATAAAGCGTCAATAGCTAACATCTCTGCCTTGGGAAAACAACTACAGAAATTAAAACATGATGCAGTCCCCACCAGAGAGAGATGGAAACTCTTTTAACCAAACATATATATTTTATAACATGTATTAGCAGCTAGATAGTTCCAACAAGCTGCCAACTTGCACAAATGGATAAGGGCCCCCAAGTTGCTTTTATCAATACGGTTACCACTGCTTCTCTGCAACTTCTGCCCCATGAACAAAACATCATCATTTCACCTGAAAGTTTAGGAGAGACTAGGCAAGAGGTCTCTCCTTCTACCCAGTCTTCAGTCTGCTAGGACTTGGGACAGTCACACACTTCTAACACAGAGTTCGCTGCTTCAAGTCACAGTCCTCCCTGTGCCACATTGCAGAGGTGCCACTAAAAAGTGCCACTAAGTTCGGGAGTGCCCTGAGCTGAGCAGGCAAACAGCCAGATCAGGATGCTTCCCTTGCACTTAAATAGGGTACCTATATTTTTACACAAATGGTTTGTTCAGGAGGATCATTATTACGAGGAACGCTAACAGTTATGCTTGCACTTCTTAGTGTGCTTCTTGCATTGAGAATGCACAGCCTCTCTCCTGAGCCATCAGGTATCTCCTGGGCACTTCCAGGGTGGAGTATTTTTGAACAGAAGAGTCTCTTTAGCTATTCAAAAAACCCTCCAAAAACAAATCAAAAAACCCCAACAACAAAACAACCAAAACAAACCTCAGAAAAACCTCACCCCCAAAACTCCTTCCTCTAAAAGGGCTTTTTTTTTTCTCTTGCAAGCTAATGGGGGGATTAATGCCATTAACAAAGTGTTACTATAACTCCTGTAATGTAGAAAAAGTGCATAACTATACAGTATGGGTGTACTGCTTGAATATAATGGACTTGTGTGAATTTGTACTAACAAAATACCTTGACTGAAAACTAAACCCTATTATAGTAGTTTGGTGGGGACTTTTTTTCTCTGAATTGAAGTATGTTTTAACAAAACGGTTGTAAAAGATTAAAGAAAATACAAGGGAAAATTTTTAACATTTTTTTTTCCCTTTAAAAGTACAGGCAACAATAGAAACTTTATCTGGGCTTTAACCTATAGGATGTATATCCCTTACCTTTCCAAGAAGAAATTAACATGCCCAAAATTATATAGTAAATCAAAGACAAGTCCAAGAACTGAACATTAATGTGATGATACATTCAATACTAGGTTCTCTCAGTCACATTCTCTAAATACCTTAAAATATCCTTGGTCAATACTTTCATTATTAAAAAAAAACTAACTTAAAATTGGTCAAATCAACTGAGGCAGTGAAATAAAGGAGAAAAAAAAAAAAGGGTCTATGTGATGATTTTAAATTGTGGACAAGTTTGGACCAGAGTTTACAAACAACTGGTAAATTCACGTCCTTCTTGACATAATAGCTTATTTCTAAAATGCTTCCAAAACAAGTGTTTTGGAATGTATCATGCCTGATACGTGATGCAAGTTTATCACTAAAACAGTATTATTTTCATGTCTTTATAAATAACACATTAAAATTCAGCTCTCCGAAGGTTACATATCAATGTATGTGTTGCTGAAATTTAGTCCTTAAATAGTTATTGTCACCACCAGGCAGTTCAGCCTGGCCATATTCAGACTGCAGTAAACATTGTGACATGTGAAGCCCTGATCAAAGATGGCCTGTAGGCAATACATTTGATGGCACCTCAGATGCTCAAGGCCGTAATTTCCAAAACATTTTAAGTTGATATGCCTTAAGAAATCTGTTTTTAAGAGCAGCAGCCAACACATCTCCTAAAAAGCCAGGCCCCTCCAAGAAGAGCTTCATACGCTACATGCCACAGACCGGGTGCTCGACGCTGCTCACCCTGCTCACTGCCATGTACACTGGACACAGGCAGCACTACAAAGGAGGTCACAACCAAATCCATGCTACGGCCTGTTGACATCTGCATAGCCTTCAGTCTGGATTTCACAATTAAGTGTTTCTCTTGACTCACCTTTCACAAGTCTGTCCTTAAACTCTGAACTCAAACAGTGGAAGTCACACATGACTTCACAAGGGCAGGTCGCTGATTCAGGAACAAGATAGGCCTTTACTGTTCCCTCACCCACAACAGCCTCCTCAAAGAGACTCCCTGGAGTATCTGAGGATGAATATTGGTTCCTCGCAGAATCCTGGGCATCCAGAAGACAGATAAACTAAAACTGAGGCTTGTCACTAACTCAAATTAATTCAAGACCAGTCATGCTTTCCAAGGACACAAAAGTCCATCGGAAGAAACAGCATCCAGCTTCTGCATTAGCACTTCCCTGAATCTAACTCACAAGACGAACATGGCAAATTTTGGTTATTCTGGTCAAACTGCATTGAAACACAGCTAAAATACTCCTTTTATAGCACCGCTAGTAATGTGGATAGTATTTTTAAGGCAATGATTTGTCTCTCTTGAAGTGCTACCATCTGGTAGCATGCGTACTGAACAAGTGCTATACACTACATGGTACTTTTTAGCAGCGTAAAAAATTCTGTTTTTTCTGTACACATTAAGCTCTGCCAAACCACATGTATGCTTCAGACAGTATCTTCAATGACTAAAACAAGTTAGCAGATGCTAGTTCAAGGAACCAACGTATGCATTTGAAAAGAAGGAAAACTGATTTATTTAATTTAATTAAGCACAGAGAATTATGGAGACAACAAATTAATTCATTTCCCTCCACACACACAATCTCAATTAATTGTCTAAAAAACTATGAATCACAATGACTGCATCTATTGATAACAATTCCGATTGCGAAGATACAAATATAATTAGTACCACAACCAACTTAGTCTGCTTAAAAAATATAAATAAAAAGGATGGGCAACGAGAAACAATTCACGGTTCATTCCAGTAAAGGCAATGTTTTATCTGAAAAAGCCTGTAGATACAGCTGAAATACATTTCTTGTGTGTGCAATGCATATATATGTGCACATTTGCAGATTTTTATCTATATCCAACCCCCCCCACGCTTCTCCCAAGACAAACGCACAAGCTCAGTAACTCAACAATTCTCCTATTCAGGGAGAAAAAAAAATAAAAATAAATATTGCCTTCCTCAATAATATTAATTTCCTCCTCTGAAATATCAACTCAGGGTTACAAAACAGTACTCTATTTTATGCACTTTTGCTATACTGGGCTGAAAGCACCTGATCTCCTCTAAACTTGGAAGCTAAGCAGACCAGGGCCCATGAGTAGCTGGATGGGAAAAAATCACCTGAAAATAGGCAAAAGTCCAAGAGTCATAGTCAATCATAAGACCACAAAACCAAAAGTGAGTCAAAAGACTTAATTCAACTCCATTTTAATTGCTAAATTCAAGGAGGGGGAAAAAAAGGGCAGAACATATTTGTCCAAAGCGGGTTAAATTTTTCTTAAGGAATTGTTCTATTTTAATGTTAGCAACTGTGGTGGAAGTGGAAAAACTGCACACCATCTGAAAAGCACACTTTACAAATCTGCATTTTCTTTACAGGCTATGGGATAAAGTGAGAGCAAATCTGTAGCAATCGCCTCCACCATTACTCTGGTCAGAGTAAGCCTGAACATCTTCCATGGGTAGATACTCATTACAGCAACTGAGGCTTTGCTATTCTCCTAATACTTTCTAAAGCAAAAGGTCCGTCATTTTATGAGAAAGAAGGGGGGAAACAAGAGAGGGAAAACTGTAAAGTTACTACTTGTTGGGTAGGCTCAGCATACTCATTCATTTTTAACCTTGATCACAATTCAAATGTTAGTTTCACTACATCACTGAGGAACTCATAATTGAGTTCTACAAAAAAAATATGGGACACCCAGAGGAGGTATCACAATCAGTAGGTGAGCAGTGAAAAGTAACAGGAACATCATAAAAATAAAATAACATGTTTGGAATGCTTCTGTCTGGGCAAACTTTGCTGAGTTGTAAGCACAGATCTCTAGACAGTTGTTTATTGCATGGTGTCCCTGTACAGTCTCCACCGTTGATGACTAGAGACTTGGCAGTATGGCCCGAGCTACCGGTCCTGGAGTTTGGGACACCACACCAGTGCAAGCTGTAACTGCCCATCACTACCTTGCTGCTTTACAGAGGTGGCTCCAAGACATGGGCCAGCACAAGGATGTACCATCCCACCAAAGCAGGGTAAGGTAGGAAAGGGTAGCTCTGCTGCCAGTGGGAATAAAGGAGGAGAAGGACAAATTTGCAGCGAGAAGGAATAAAGCAAGGGAAGGGGGACCATGGGGATGTGCGTGACAGGACAACGGGAAAGCAGCAAGTGGAAGCACACCACTTCCTGCACATGTGCTGGCACTCACCCAGTGTTTTTCGACAGCAAGCTTGGGGCTCTTGGCTCCACTCAGAACCACTGAATTAGGAGGCAAACAAACCAATCAAGGCTATCTATCATTTTATTAAGACACGAGTAAACTGGCACGCCTTCGGACAAACTAAGTAAATCTCACTGACCACACAATTCTCTTCACAACTCAAATAATGGAAACTTGTACTGTTTTTAACATACACATACGAGCCTCAAAAACAGTCTAAAGAAGTTGGGCGGAGCAGTCAAGATAACTTACAAAATCATCTCCTAAGGTATGCAGCATTATTCCAAAGGACAAAAGCATTACAATAGCATATTCAAAAAAAAATTTAAAAATTTTAGTCTTTTAAACCCCCTTTTTAACTCAGAAATCCATTTTAAACTAGTATCTTGAAATTAAAGTTGCAATCAGGCAATATAATCTCACTATTTTGTTAATGATGATCTTTAAGAAGCAACTATCAGAAGAAAATGTAATGTATTTTAAAGGTTTTCTGCCACATATTTGGAGTAGTTTTATCAGCATTTATACAGACAATACCATCTTCACAGTATCTTACAAACACCACTTAATCCGCAATCTCCTCTTATATGGCAGGTAAACATTATCCAAAGCATCCATTTGGCTTACTACACTACTATTTTTATGTTGACTGAAGATGGATTTGATAGAAGATTAAAATCTTTATCAAGAAAAAAACATTTCTGTGAGCCTACATTGTCATGACAGCAGTAAATTACACTACTAAAAACGCCATCTGGGCAACTTAATTCTTGCTTTCCTTATAAAAGAGCAAGAAGATGCTATCTCATTTCCTAATAAACATCAAATGCCTAATGAAAGCATCAAATGTTTTCTATTAAGAATGCATTCCCATGAACTTCAGCACCTTGAAGTCTTTGCTTAGTTTTCGTCCAATGAGTAACATTCTAGTTACTCAAATGCAAAGTAGGATTAAAGGCTTGAAAAGGAATCGCACAGTCAAAACCCAACTGTATGTTAGAGTAACCTCGTAACTAAGCACCACCTTCTAAAAAACCAAATTAATTTTTAAAAGTTTAATAAGATTTCCTAAATTTCTTTACCAGACATTGACTTTTATTGTTTACTCTAGTAAGGCTTTGCTAACAGGTAAAAGCTCTTTCTTTTCAAAATATTATCAACACATCTACCTTAATGCTTGCTAAAAGTTACAGAGTGATTAAGCACACAATAACACAAAAAATGTGTGATGAAAATCCAATTCCTTTCCTCCATAAATGTCAATCAGATTAATGTATTTTTATGAAATTTTCTATTACGTAAATGCGTGGGTTATTAAATTATCTGGAAAAATGGAAATGTGTAAAGATTAATGAATTACATGGTCATTTTTACTTTTTTAATTTAACACGGATTTTCATATACAACAATTTGAAAGCAGAATGGGGACAGACACTGAAACAGAAACAATTTAGCAATCATGACACTCTGAAAATCACTAATGTCATACAGTACGCAACACGAAGTCACAAAGTCTCATTTTGTTAACAACTTTTCAGTAAGTGAAGAAAAACAGTAACAACTCCACATATGGGGTTTGGGGGCTTTTAAATACCCAACTCCCCTTGAAAAACAGAAAACCATTTCTCTTTTTTGCAAGGCTTCAGAGTTTGAGTATCTTGTACCACTCCGCACTGCAAAAACTCAAAGGGCAGGGAGAAGAGGAGGGACATCTATCTTCAATAGCTACCTTAAAACCCAAACACCCATCTTGTCTTATCAGATACCATAAAGCAAGTGGTTTTCTGGTGCCTTCGTACTAAATATCTGTGTCTGTTTTGAAAAATTTCTCACACTGTTCTTAAATTTCAAGCCCACAAAATGTGGTCCAAACAATGAAGCAGACACAGCCCCAATACAAAATTTTTTCCTGGATTACCCTTACAGTAAATCAGGATTCATTAAAAGAAAAACCATTGCTACAGACTGTTTCTTCAGTTGAGAGTTACACAAGCTGTTTTCTCTTACCTCCATCAGCCTGTCCTGTAGGGATAACATTGTTAAAACATTTGGCAGGAAGAATTGGTCAAGAAAGCTTCTAATCTTTGGCAAAACAGAGAAAAACACAGGAGCTACCCCCATAAACACATCTTTCCAATCAAAATTACACAGGTATCTAGCTTTCAAATGTGTTAACTGCACTTGGAAAAAAAGCTAAGAGTGTCTTCAGCCTCCAACTTACAGCTTCTTCCTCTGGGGGCTTGTTTGTGCAGAGCAAGATCTCTCTCTGTCCACTAAGGCAGCCTGAAGCAGTTAGCATCTACAGCTCCTTTTAAGGAATAAAGGAGGACCCCATGCAACCCCCAAAATTCACATTAGTTTTATAGTCTACCAGTTTTATCTAGCCCAGGAGCTGCTCCTGATCAAATGGCAGCAAAATGCCATATTAACTTTCTTTTCAGTAAGAATAGAGCTTAACTCTCACCCTTCATTTCAAGTAGTAACTAGGAGCTTTGTATAATGCCTAGATGAACACAAGGACATGACACTACAGCTCTTAAAAAACACCACCTGATGTATCTCTAACATCCCGTTGAGCTGGTAGCCATTTAACTGTCCAGGGCACAAAGACTGAGACATCCCATTTGACTAGCTTAAAAATCAATGATTAAACCATATGAAAGCTCCAATCAAGGACAGCGTCATTCGGATCTCTGCTTCACCACCATCATGAAGTCCTCAAGCCACGATCATCTTAATTCACAGAAGCAGTCAGAATCAGAGCAAAGTCCAGCCCAGCAGGCTGATAAGGAAACTACTCTCCACTGTGAGATCCAGGGTCAGCCATTCACTTTGTCAAGCACTGATTTTCAGATAAAATGAATCAAGTTCTCTTGCTTGCAACCTGCAATCCCTGCCACAAAAAAACCTTTACCCTTCTTTAGCTTGCAGACAGAAGGATCTGAGAGTCAGTTCCCTGCTGGTTTAGTTCTGGAGGTACAGATCCAACCACATTACACTGGACACAGATATATTCAACATCGCTTATCACTGGGCAACTCCTTAAAAGACAGAGGGGAAAAAAAAAACTTTTACTATCCTAGTGCTAACCCAAAAAATCCCTAACATGCAGGTTTTCAAAAGGATAACTAAACAAGCCCTCCACTTAAACATTTCCATAGATGAAGAGAAAGACTTGTGTTGCACATGCAGAGGCTGTGGATCCATACTTAGCTGATGCGTAATGAGAGCCAGAACCAAGTATCTGTAATAAGTCTTTTTTTAAATATATTAGAATATTCATAAGGGATACACACTAACCAGTATTTTATTGTAGCATGTTGGTTACCAAGAGCTGCTCTCAATTCTCTCTTAGGATAGTTTAGAGTTTGTGAAACAATATGAAGCAAAATGGTTGTAGGTGGGCTCGAAAGAAGACCCTGATCAACATTTTCTAGGAAGCCTGAAGAAAAATCGCAATTTTGGAGAAAGAGTAAGACCAGTGCTTCAAATCTTATGTTTTGCATAACAGATACCTAAATTATTGCAATTAGATGACAAGACATTTTCACATCTCATGAAGAGAGCTATGCTTTTTAAGTCCTCCCTTGCCAATGACCATGGCACAATCATTTTGGAAGCTGCTGGCTGCCCCAAGAAACAGCAGGTTAAATCAAATTCTGATAGAGGGAGTCCCTTCCTGCATGAGAAAACCAGCCTCCTTCGATTCCTAAAGCCAAATAATATGACGTAAATGTCAACATGACAGGCAATAGCATTAGCAGGATATTGCAGATGAAAAAAGTTATTTAGCGGCTATGGATGTTAGCAGCCAGCAAGAACTTACAGCGATGATAGACATGACATTCGGACTAGAAAATCATCATCCAGAACTAATGGCATCCAAATTTTCAACACATCTCCTCCCATACAGCTAAGCTAGAAGAAAAACAATGTGTTAAGAATTTCAGAGCTAATCAATTGAGGAACTATGTTATGCTTCATTAGGTGAAACCTTGTTTTTATGCCAATTCCAACATTGAGATGTTCATGAAAATCACTACTTCATCATCATACTTTTTTCTAACATGACTGTTGCCACAACAGGTATCAAGAATGTGCAACACCTTGTTAGTGGAACACCATTAAGGTACTTAATGTTTTAAAAGCATACTGTTTCAGACGTAACAGTACAGATTTCTAAACAACTCCAATGTGATGCTTTAACACAGGATCAGCAACTTTCAACACTAGTGCCACGGAAAGCCAGCAGGCAGTTTTGAAAGGCTTGCTGGCAGCAACCACACCGTTTTGCCACAAGACCCATAAAAGTAATTTTTTTCCCAGTTGCCACTAACTTCTATCAGAATCCTCACTCCTTAATCTAGTGAAGAAAAATACAATTTAGCATGCCAGTCCTTGTTTCCAAACAGAAGAATCTACTGAAATACTTAAACATTGTTTAGTCTTCAGAGGCTTTCCACATGGATGTGAAGAAAGTGAAACCTGGTACAAGTAAATGACATTTCACCAGCCAAGAGACCCAGCCTAAATGAGCTGATGCATTAACAGTCTCCAAATCCCAAAGCTGTTTCTATATCAGACTTCCAACCTTGTCTTGGACAACCTGAATAGTTAGCTATTACAAGTCCTGTTTTCTTCCCAAGGAAATAAGATTTCTCATCATCACTTACTGCCTCCTCACTTACACTTATGTATGTAAACATACACACACACACACAGAGGTGAGGGTGGACACAAAGAGGAAAGGGGTAGTGAGAATATAACAACACCCCCTATATTTAAATATGCATTTAACCAGGAATCGAGGCAAATACCATCGTAAATCTCAATACACATGGTCATACTTATATGTATATTGGAAAAAGGGCATTGGAAAGCAAGTTCAGCTACAAGTAGTGAAAAGCAACTTCTCAGCAAAAAGCAAGACAGAAGCCTGACAGCATCACGTTTGCATTCACAGCATCTCAAGGTCCACCTCTACCCTCACAAAACCTAAAATAAAATCCAGCTTATGGTTTCACAGCACTGCCCAGATAACAGCCTGACAGGGAATTCAGACCAAGGTAACTCAAAGCAGAAATCCTTATTCCATTGTGTGTCAGTGCTGCAGTTCGGAGCCAGAACACTGCACGGTATCCACTGAACAGCATTATCATTGGTATTACTCCGTAGAGTTTCTAAAGCCCAGGCTAACGCCAGCAATGCCTGTTGCTAGTGTAACTTCTGCACTGTGTCCTCAAAGAAACAATGAATTCAGACAGGCTTCAAAAAGATTTTTCCATAGCACAGCAAGAGAGACAATAAAAACAGGAGTGGTTAGATATTTGAGGTGAAAGACAGTCATGCCTTCGCACATGCAGCCTCTGGCATCTAACAACTTGAGATTGTGCACCCTGTTCAGAACAAATGCAAAAGATATCACATAATTTAAACAAAACTGAAGTCCTCAATAGTTAAAGACTATTAAATTTAGAAAGTAAAGCTCATGGCTTTTAGATCAAGCTGCACAAGAGAGTTAGGGTGAAATTTCTCCCCTTTCTAGGGCTTGTAACATCATACGGCAGGATTCTGCAAGCCAAAGCTAATATTTCAGCAACATAGCACTTGCAACTTTTATATCTAAGTGTGGCTTGTTCTTCTAAAGTAGCCAAGAACTAAACTCACACCCTGTTTAAACAGGCAGAAAAAGTGCTCTGTGCCAAGGAGGAAGTTATAAACTTAAAGTAGGTTTTGTACATGGGAAACAAGTTGGGAAATGGGGACAGATCCATTGCAATCAATTCTCTAACGAGTAAGAGAAAAAGCACAGTGCAATGCACAGTACGTTGGAGCTGGAGGCAGGAGCCTGCGGTTTCACTGCTCACTCAGCTGAAGGACTCCCTGATGGGGGCTGGACAAGTCAATTCTTTCCATTCCTGCTTCTTCTCTGAAGATTAAAACCCCTTGGGATAGCATTCACCATTTACTCTGAACACAGCCCCAAAGCAAAACAACCCCGTTTGAGGAAAACATGAATCACTGAATCACTTGATGGTACCTACATTTCACTGACTGCCAAAATGCCTTCATTGTATTTACAAACCTAAATTATAGCCAGGGAAGAAAAAAATTCCAACAACAGACTTCAGATAAAAGACACAGTCGTGGTGAGGTGTGCAGGATCAGCAGTACAAAGTCCATCCGGAGGCCAGTCAGTACTGGTGTGCCCATGGGGTCAATACTGGGTCCAGTACTCTTCTGTCATGTTCATTAATGACCTGGATGATGGGACAGAGTGCACCCTCAACAAGTCTGCAATGATACAAACTGGGAGGAGTGGTTGATACATCATCAGAGGTTTGTGCTGACATCCAGAAAGACTTCAACAGGCTGGAGAAATGGGCTGGACAGAATCTCAACTTCAGCAAAGGGAAATGTAAAGTCCTGCCCCTGGGAAACAATAACCCTGGGGCACCAGTACCTGCTGGGGCAGGATGGCAAGAAAACTCTGCAGAAAAGACCCTGGGGGTCCCAGCAGACACCAAGTTGACACAGCAAAGCACATCTGTCTCAAAGACAACCAACAGCCTCCTGGGCTGCACTGGGCAGAGTGGGAGCACTGGTGGGACACATCTGAGGTGCTGTGCCTAGTATTGGGGACCCCAGCACAAGACAGACACGGACTTAGTGGAGTGACTTCAGGGACAGACTATGAAATGCCTAGGGTCATCTGTCATATGAGGAGAAGCTGAGAGAACTAGGGCTATTCAGCCTGGCGAGAAGAAGGCTCACGGGGGCCTTATTTATATGCATCAATACTGAAGCAGGGAGGGGAAGGCATATCGGGCACAGGAAATTAAATTTAAGCATAAAACAAAATATTTTCTTCTCTGAGGACAAACTCCTGATCAGGCTATCCAGGAAGCTGCAGAGTGTCCAGCCTTGCAAGTGATCAAAGCCCAAACGTACAAAGCAGTAAGCAACCTGTTCTAGTTGACTCTGCTTTGAGCAGGGGGACTATACTAGAGACCTCTCGACATCCCTTCCAACCTCAGCTACTCAGCAATACTATGACTGGAAAAGATGGCTTAATAAGCTAGAAAATTGTAAATAAACAACTAACCAAACCAGCACCAAACCTGAGTTCAAGGCACAGAAAATATTATTGTTAATTTTTAAAATTTCTTTAAATGGGGCAAGATCCCAGAAGCTCTGGTATGTACTGAAAAAAAAAAATTAAAAATGATGGTGATCTAAGTAATCCAAGCTTGGTTCAAGCAAAATACAGGCTTTTAGAAACAATCAACCATAGTGTGAAATTTCAAAGGAGACTTTTTGTGTTTCAAAAGCGGTTATTTCCATTCTGCATTCATCTTTTTGTTAGCTATTGAAAATGTTAAAAGCAATTATGCAGAGCACTATATAATTCTCAAAGGATTCAGCCTAAATACTTTTTCAAATGCAAACAAGACACTAGTCACAATAGGTACAAAAATCTTTGGTTAACAGCCACAGACTATATTTATTTTAGCCACTCTCATTGAATGTCAAAAATGCAACAGAAATGGTTTCAAAAAATTAACATGGGTAAGCCAGTCCGAAAATATTTTGTTTCACAAACTGTGCTTAGATTTGCGACTGCAGTTCAATATGGTAAGCAAACATGAAAATACAGAACTGTCAAAGGACAGAAAGGAAACAAAGCCAAGAGCTGAATAACACTGAACTGCAATGTCAAGAGGACTTGAAAAGAGAGGCCTAGAGAATTCATTTTGTTCAACAGATGGGGAAACACGGCAGAAAAAAATCCAAATTAAAAAGCATCTTACTACACTGACCATGATCTCCTCTCTTTAAAACTGCATTTAAATCACGAAAATTGAGAAATAACTGTTGCAGCCATCAACAGCATAGTCAGTAAATTCTCTTGAATAATATTACCAGAATCAAACACAGATGAACTGTTTAAGATCCCTTCTCTGCAAGATACTATAAAGAGAGCTTATTTTCTGAAGTACTTCACTGAAAACCAAAAATTTACATGTGCCATGGATATACATTCGTATCAGAAAACAGTTCAGAATAATGAAAGTTTAATGAGCTAAACAGTTGCAACTTTGAGATCTAAAAAGGTGATAATTCAGTAAGAGTAAGCTCAATTTCTGTTTACTGAAAATAATGAAAGTTCTCGATGTATTTATTTTTATATATCACAATCCCAGCATCAGGCGCCAGAAGGAACTACTGCAAACTGTCAAAAGTTTTCTCTGCTTCAGAAGACAGACGATTGTACCATTCTCAGAGTCTCCAAACAACTATTTAAAAACTGCAATTTGAGATTCCAACACCTCCTCCGTATTTTAACATAAGAATACACTCCAGGAGACCGAAAGAAAAATCCTCCTTTCTGTAGGGAGACCATGAGCCACAGTGCTGCTTGTTAGAGGATTCCTGTACCCACAGACACAGAGCCTGTGGTGCCCGGAGTCCTTACCCTTGACACACCAACTAGATTATGTTCGTTGGTAGCATAACTAAAAAAGGGGGTTCTAGACAGTAAGTAATGTCAGTTACTATTTAGCTTAAGACTCTAATACACTTTTTTCTAGTTTTCATTCTTTACGTCTAGAGTTGAGGGGTCTTGGAAACCACATTTCACTCCTTTGGCAGGTGGAAAAGAAGATTCCACATGAAAAATGGCCTCACCACAGTCCTGTGGGTTAGAAACACTCAACAAACTGAAAACTGCACTACCAAAACCTCAGCGTGGGAGAAATGAATCCACAATGACTTCACAAATCCAGACTTTCACTAGGGACTTGGCATAATACGGTCTAATCCATAGCAAACTACACCTTTTCTGCAATGGACAATCCTTCACCGAGATTTCTAGGCAACAAAATTAGCTACATGACAACTCTAAGACAACTGAGACTTCGCCCATTTCACTGTCATCTTGTGAAGGAGAAATGGAGCCCAGGCTGCTCTCTCTCCTCTACTCCTCTATCCCCACAAGTCCATGGGCAATGAAAGTCTATCCTCAAGGCCCCCTCTCTTAAGCATTAAGAGATCATGAGAAGGAACAGAAATACCACCCCAGACTTAAAGATATGCCAATTAGCTTTTAAAATAGACTTGCAAATTCTGTTTTGGAGAGCAACGGGTGATCAGATCGCAGTGGCTCTGGTGGCCAGCTGTTGTTTTAAAAGATAGCTATAAATACATGAAATACTCTCCTGACATTACTTTTCTGTGTAAGCATTGTAGCTGTTAGAAGGAGGCTATGTAATTAAGTCCCAAAGGGGAGAGACGTTTGCACAGCCACAAAGAAGAGCTCCACAAACCAAAGAGTAGAATGGTCTTTTGTTAAGACCTGCTCCATGTTACAGAAGAGTTCACAAACTCTTGATCCGAAGTGTTTTTCAAATGACTCTCTCTTTCACTTCTCCTTTCAAAGACAAGAGTAACAAAGAACTTGTTTTCTAAGTCTGCATTTCAAAGTGCAAGAATTGCACTTGATCTTTCCTTGATTTTGCAAAGTCTGACAATTTTTCCTCCAGTACTCGAGTTAATATTCAAATCCACGGAACAGAACCAGCCTGAAGTTTACTTGGTTCCTACATAACCTTCTAGTTGAAGCTGACTAAGAATTCACCCTGGTCTTTTCGTAAGTTTCCGAATGGGGTATTTCTAGTTCATGGAGCCAGTATCAGTGATGAAAGAAAAGGCAGAAGGCAGAGATGGTGCCCGATAAGCAACACTACTAAATGTGCTTGATAAATAAAATCACTAAACAGACTTCACAGATACTTCACTTGCTGTCCCTACAGTTTCCACTGGTAAAATTATCCAAACTGTGGTTTTGTTATACTCCTGAACTGTTGAGTCACAAGCACTAGAAGTTTTGTTAGCAGATACCAAGCACACGCCAGCTTTAGAACGATCTTGGACCTCAAACATGACAAGGACAGCACTTGGTCTTACACATGTGAGCAGGTTTAGGAACACAGAAGCTGAATTTCTGACCTCTTGTCCTGCATGGGGATGATGTCGACTGTGCAAAGACAAAGACAGTGAGCCATTGAAGCATCCCAAAGATCAAGCTCCTTCAATAACTACCAACTCAATCACCCTCTCTGAGGGATCTCTTCTCGACATTCATAATTACTGCTGAAAGTGATGAGGCTTCTTCAATGAAAAGTTTCTCTTAAGCTGTAAACAAGGATATTAAATTGCACGAACTATTAAAGAAATAAAAAAGTAGAGAATGAACTTCATAAACAAACCAAACCTGCTCAGTTTAGGGTTACTTTATCTTTACAAACAAGTTTAGTATAAATCAAATTGGATCAATACATTAAATTATAAAATATCTTGTTGAAATATAGTTTAGAAGAAAATATATTTAATATGAGACATTACAACGCTTCTTCAGGTTTTAAAAGGGTTCCTTTATCTCTGAATACCCATTACGTGTTTAAGATACATTCTGAATTTTTATTTCTCACAGTGTTTGATATAAAAAACAAACCAGAAGGTTGCCCTAAAGATAAATGAAACATCTGGTGAAACATGTAATAAGCTTCAGGCTCACATCTGCTACTGAAGTTAGTATTCCCGCACCATAGCTACAAGCTCTATGCAAAGCTCTATAAGAATAACTGAGAACAGGGAGGATTATAGGGAACACATTCCTCAATCTAAATTGATATTTCCTCTTCCATCTGAATCAACATTGTGCTTCCATATGTATGCATTAATGTCCAGCACTAACCCTCAGTGGAAAATAATTTTGAAAGGTAAAGTTATCTCATTTAAAACCTATCCTATTATTTTATATCATAGGGGGGTTTAGGAAGTTTTATGCATATGCAACCATTTATCTAAGTGTATTTATACAGACACATACATGTATGTATACCTAGAAATAATAAAACTAGCTATACGTACCTATATATAGTTTTTTACTATTAGACGACAAATAAACTTACAACATAAATTCATCCATACGTCATTACATTTGACAAAACTTATTTGTAAAAATAAGTAGACAGTAAAAGGCATAATTACTATAACTGCATAGAAGTGAAGCCCCAAGTATTTTCAAGCTGTAACTGATAAAGCTGAGTAAAAGATATTTCCTAGAGAATAAACTCTAACACACATTCCTGTTTCTATAAGAAGGTTGCTCAATATTTATCTCTTTTTACCCATTCTCTCCTAAACTTTCAATTTCTTTCATAAACAACGACAGCAAAATGTTTACATTTAATGCCAACATAAATTGCTTTGTATTTGTGACATTTTTAAAAGACCCTTTTGTGCCACAGAGAGTTTAGAAAAAGGCAGATATCTGCACACAGCAGCGAAAAAACCCACTTACATTTTGCAACAGCTGTGAAAGATCAGTCCTCCAGAGTAACCGAAATCAACGGCAAACTGAGAAGTGTTTAGGAAATAAAATGTTTCCATCACCTCATACTATCATTCACTTCCATTAGTACTGATGAAAGAGAGACTGGATTTTACACAGTGTTATAAATGGTAGGAACATTACTGACAGTGGAAACAGAGCTTGGTCACTAAACAATTCTAACATCAAACCTGGGACAAAAATCAGAAGAATAAATACCCTAGTGGGCATTTGGTTAAGTCAAACTTAAAGGATGAAGAAGTGATATCCAGACCCAAACTTATTTTTCCTGGATAAAAATTTCATAGTAGAACTGAAAGAGATTAAAATGTTTAACGCCATCACAGGAACACTGAAACTGTTCCACCAAATAGACCACACGTTAACACAAACTGTGCTGCAGAGAGCTCTCTCAGTACGGGGCCCTTTTCTCCTACTTACCTTTGTATATTAGCCTTTATTAGAATAGTAAAAAAAAGTTTTACATGTACTTAATGCAAGACAGGAGACAAAAGCAGGGAACAGATGAATGTAATGTGGCCAACTAGGGAAAACAGATTAAGAACTGGCCGTGGAAAAAGTGGTTAAGCGAGCAGCGTCATGATATAAATCATGCACGATACCAAGAATCTATCATGCAGAAACAGAACTGCAATACCAACCGTATCAAATTATTAGGTGTTGATACTAGGTTTGTGTCCTGCTCCTTGACACTCTGAAGAAAAGTGATGAAAGGTTCCAGGAGAAGAACGGATAAGGAAAGGGACCACCTCTGACACACTGAAAACCGAGGAGGCGCAGAGGGGGCACTCGCATTTGTTCAGTTTTAAGAAAGAGCAAACAAGCTTCAACTTCTGTTTCAAATAACTGTTGCAAATAGGCTACCTTGCACCATAACTTTGAAATACTTTGAAAAGAATTGCGATGCAAAAGCTTTTCATAACTCCCATCAGACAGGGAAGGATGGGGGGACAAAACACAGGCAGAAATTAAACACCAAAAGAAACTATCCCAGAGTAAAAATGGTCCAAACATTATTTTGACATGGAGAGCCCTATGAAATTTGTACACTAGGGTCTATAAATCATTATCTGTTTACACTACCTCGTCCATGTACAGCAGTTTGGAAGAATCTCAAGCAAAGTATAATTTAAAGATACTCAGCTAACCTGTCTTTGTGAGCTCAAATTTAGTTCTTCCCTTAATGAGAAACACAGAAGTTCCTCGGTTTTTCTACTTGATTTGACAAATAAGCCTACAGCTGTGATACTGGAATATTTTGGTGAGGTTTATTTCAGAATTACTGTAGCTGACGTTATCTAGGTATTTTGCTAAGAGTAAAACAAGTCACCCCAATAATGTTTACAGCTCTTGACAATTTTATGATAAACTCTCCACTGTGTTAACAGACAACAAAGTGAAGAAGATGGGAACAAAAGCGATATTGTTTCATGTTACACTCAATCTTTACCCCCAATTGCTGCTGAAATGGGTAGTCCCTACTCATTCCTCCTCTTCCTCCAGCTATGTGAGCTCCATCAACTTGTTGCATCACTTCTCCAGCGGATGAACAAACTGATCTGACAGTGCTGTGTGGTCACACTATCGCTAGGTCCTACGCAAGGGAGGAGGCAGGAACATGCAGCCAAGCACACAGAGCCGCAGTCCGGACGTCTCTCATCCCCTGGCTGTGAGATTAGATTACATGTATTACGAAAGCTCACCTGCAGACAACAAATCACTCCTCCTAGAATGAGCCGCATCGTAATGAGAAACACCCAAACAATTTATTTTTATTATTTTTTCTGACACATCATTCAAAACCCCTGTCCTACTAAAATAACAAAGAATGAGTAAAGTACATGTTAGGGTTAATTTAACGTGCTTAAAAACATCCAACTTAATCAATACAGCGCTGCTTCTAGGCCACCAATATAAATGGCTCTGTTACCTAAGATTTACTTTGCCGGGGAATAAGCTCTGAATGACTGATGCTTGAATTACAAAATTTAACAGCCAAGAGACTGCTGAAGGAACATATTTAAATTAAACACCACCTACAAAGGTCTCCCTGTAACAACGATCATTTGCTTCAGAAATGGCAGTGCAGCAAAATGGTCTGCTCCTAGTGATGCATGCCCTAGTAAGAGCTTTAACTAATTAGGAGAATCACAAGAAACAAACTTAACTAGCATTAAAATCACCGAAGTCATCCAGAACTTACAGATCTTATCAAATAATAAATATGTGAAAAAGCAAAGTAAGGCTGCACATGAGAAACAGAAAAAAGACACTAAAACTCAAAGTGAGAACCCTGAGACATTAACTGGAAACTTTAATTCACTAAAGTTTAGAATGTGAAGGAGGAAAAATATGTACTCAGTGTGCCCTACATATGGATACCGGATTTATGCAGTGAATTATTAAAAAAGAGTGTCAGAATTCCAGAAGAATAAATCTTTTCTAAAAAGGTCTTCTGTCTAAAAAGCTGTGTGAAGGTTAGGCATTTGCTTTGTCAACCAAAATAGATAGTTTGGTGATAGTATGTATCAATCAGAAAGCACTCTAATGCCAAAGGAAAACTCAAAGCCAGTCTGAAATAGATACAATAGAAGCCTGCAGTAATACTCAAGGTCTCCCGTCTGCTTGGAGTAAGAATTACTGATTTGAGCATTTTTATACAAAATTAAATTATTAGAAAATAGTTCCTCTGAAAAGTTATATAGCCAAGTGAGTTATAAGGCTTGGAAATGTTGACATATCTTGTTTTCAGCCATTCTGCATTCTTCTCCCCATCCCACAACGCATGCGATCTGCTCACCCCATACGCGTAGCTTTGTGGTGCTGTCGGCAGATTGAGTAGGATCAAATTATGTAGAGGAAATGATGGTACACATCTTATTTCACTGCATGACCAATTAACATCTATATGAAATAAGTCAAGACAGGAACCATCAAAGAAAATGTCTTCCCCTCTGCAGAGCTCTATACGGACAAGATGAATCACAAGGAGTATTATTCAAGCTCCCAACTGTGAATCAGATTTCTTGAAAAAAAGCGAGAGAATAGAGACTTCTAGTCTTGGGAGACTAGTAAAATAGCAGAACAATTAAAAGGATTGAAACATATGTTTAATTTTGCAGAAAATGCAGGCTGAGGTCCCTTGATTGTGTTTGATCCTCCAGATTAGATGACAACAGCACCAGTTTTCCCACAGCACCAGCTAATGCCTCCATGCCCTTTCTGGACCAACCGTCTAAATCACCTTCTCACTTCTCAAAACCTCTCCTTTAAATAGGACAGCTGATAAAAACTAGCCAGTGTATTTTCTTCTTCCCACTTGGCCTTCCTCCTTAGTTTGACATTCCCTACTGTTCATTTTCTTGTCAATCCCAGCAAGCTTCATTTTACATGAAAAATCCCACCTCTGAATACATCTGCTTTTACTGAGAGGTAAAGCTAACTGAATTTACCACTTACAGTCAGTGCCTCTCAAGTTCTACCCTAGACTCATCCTTCAGAGAAGTCATTCACAACTTGAAATGCTGCCGTTCCTACGTACAGGGATAACAATTAAACGATCCAGTCTCTTGACAGTATTTTCTTATCTTTGGCTTTGACCGGTACACTAAGTTTTTTCGTATCAATTCACAAAGCTGATACTGATGGTTCTCCTATACAACTGTTTTTTAATACACTCTAGTAAGAGTATTAAGGCAACCGGGGTGGAAGGAAAGAGGCATTATCATTACAAAATGTAAGTTGATCTCTCCACTTTTAAGACTGTTCTCTGCCTTTCAATTTTCTGCATGCAATTTCTCAATCATTAGTGACAGAAAGGCTAGTTTCCTTTTTTGCTATTCCCACACCTCCCATCCCCATCACCTTTTTACAGTATTTCAACTGAATTTATGAAGAAAAACACAAACACTGCCCTTTTTGCTTATGAAGAGTTGTCCAAAGCCAGCTGCAAATCCTTTTCATTATTCTTTAAGAAACTACTTCTCTGTCAGGCTCCTTAAGCAAGCTTGATAAAAGTCTATTAGTTTATCAGGTCTATTTTTATACCCATGCTCAAGTTGCTAACACTTCCAAGCAGGGAAACGCTGACAGTTGGTGCATCACCAAATGCAAGATGACCACCTTTTGGTTTGAGAAAATTCTTAATAAAAACTAAGTGGATGCATAGCAACCCCTTTTGGCCCACAATTTCAGTATAGGTTTTAAGACCCCCCAAATATATCTTGCAGGGAGGAGGGCATCTTTCTACACACTTCGGAACTGAAGGACCCATTTACAACTTCTGACTCATTTAAATATGTAGTTTATGAGAAAAAGACAGAATCCCATGAATAATTAGTGAGTTTATGAATGACTAAAAACAAAGAGTCCTCTGAGACACATAGCTTTTAAGCACATAAGAAATAGCAGAGAGCATGCCTGTGTTTGAACGAGATGGTTCATTAAACTGGACACCGGAAAGGACACAAATACATGAGTATTTAAAATCTGTTTCTGTATATAATTCACAAAAAAAATCCAAAGCACTCACAGATACAGTCCCCTCTATCTCACCAGAACATTAAGTGCGATTACACTTTAAAATCTGCTTAAACAATGAACTCATGAGAAGTTGGGGGGCTTGTTTTTAGGGGGGAGACAGGTGCAAATCTGTCAGCTAGAGCACAGGGAAAGCTTGATTAAAAGCTGGTACGTTATTTTACAACAAATGGTGTAACACTGAAAGCTTGCTATACCTTGAAAAATAATTCCTGTCTCAGGTAGAATAAGATATCTCACCTTATCTGTTCACTTGCATGTTTCTGCAAGGGTGTAACAGTACTGCCTTATAAATTTGGAATGAAAGATTATCATCTCCTTCAGTAAACACTTTCAACATTTAACAGGTTAGTTCTTCACTGCTTTAAATATTTATTTTTACCATTTGTTGCTTAATTCCATTCAGTGATGTTCTTTTATTATGGCCAGATCACAGATACTCAGCTTCTTGTTTTGGGCTGAAAAGGTCAATGTAGATCCTTCCTACCACCAGATTAGCCACTCTCTTGGAGCACCTCCCTCTCCTAAGTGAAAAGCAAGCCTAGGGACATGTGCCTCAATAGAATAAATTTGGCCTCTGAGATACTATCAAGGGGCATTCATAAGCTGCTACCTAATCCTTCCTCCACGGTAATAAATTGCTGCCTTTGTCTGCAATTTCCCACCACTTCCACGGCAGCCACAGCTACCAAGACACCCAAAATACTAGAACCAGAAAAACCTACATGTTACTTTAGTGGGATTTAAAGTCAAAAAAGGAGCCCAAAAAACTGTATGAACCCTTCTGTCCACAGCTTTGTGTTGAGTGTGACTACATTAGGGTCTTAATTTGTCAGTATCCTTTAAAATTCAATTATCTGAGGCTAGTAAAGTTTTCAGGAATGGGGATATAGCTGTCTTTTTCTAAAGAAACATTTAAAAATCCTGCAGCAGACTGTTCATTGCAAGAAATAGCGTAGTTACCAGACTTCGTCCATCATCTGTTGTGGAATTTTATACAAAATAACTGAAAATCTACTGTGGGTTGTTTCAGGGTAGGGGTTTTTTTTCCCATTAGTCATAATTGACTTATACAAATTACATGGAAAAAAACTTAGGAGTCATTAATTAATTGCACTTAGAAAAACAACATGTTAAAATATTTCTAAAGATTTTACTTTTGCACCCCTTCAGTATCACAGTAAGAACCACAAGCTTTATTTATTTTGGAACGACTTATGACCCGTTTTCCTCTAGCTGGTTATAATATTGTCCACCATCTTCTAATAGCTGTGAAGTATACTTTTTTTTTCCCCCCAGTAACAAATTATACAATCTATTAGCAGGTCAGCTGTTTTTCTTTCTTTTTCAACTTCCATGAAAGCCATCCAGCTATAGTAATTTACTGCCATTTGTTTTCTTGTAGAGAAGATAAAAGAATATCCCTACAAAAAACAGCAGACAGAGCAAACTTGAAATGCTGCAACTCTCAGATCTGTCCAGGTCTTGTTCTCCAGTTGGTTTTGCAACAACACAGTTGACATCTCTGAAAATTTTCTAAAAGGGCATTTCTGCTGGGGAAGAAGGGAGATCACTATTTACATGCCCAGTTTCCAGATAAACTCTGTTTAAAATAAAGTCTGGCCTGAAACATCAGAATACTAGTAAGTATGGCGTGCCAAAAACGCATACCACCATCTGATGGCACCTCAAACAGATTCATCTAGTCATTAACTTCATATGTATCCTGAAGTGACAATATTTTGTATAAACAACGCTCTTGCTTAAGAAAATAATCTGGTTTTGTTGAGTAGAAGCAAACATTTTTCCTAGTATGCAGACAGAACACCTTCCGTAACATCTATACAGTACGTGATGCTTTTATAACCTGTATCCTACGTGTTTATCATGAAATACCACCACCATGGAGCACACAATGCTAAAAGTATTTTTGGTAATTTTTAAAAAGCATACAAAGCATGTTCCTCTGGAAAAAAAAGGAGGGGGTGGTATGCTTTAGATCCTCACATTAAAAACTACTTAATGCTTAAGAAATTAGACATTTCACAGCTATTTCCTTCATTTTTAGAAAAGGAAAGCCATGGTTTAAGAAGGGAGAGGATTAGTTCATGAAAGCCTGAGGGGGAAAAAAAATTAAAAATCTGTTTTAACAGAAGACACAAACTGAAAATAGAAATTACTATTAAAAAAGAAATCGCCAAATGTTCTAGAACAGATGCCCACATTTTGGGTTTTTTTAGTGTTTATGTGACTGAAGAACTGAAAATCAATTAGGTGATACAAGGCACAAGATTACCACCCTCTTTCTCATCCAAAGCACAGATTATTATTACCGAATTATGGTGAAATACAGTCACTGCTGTCAGATGTTCAGCAATTGTGTTACTGGGAGCTACAGAAGAGCCTATACGAAACACCATATCTGCATTTCTGGCACAACTAAGTGAACACATATATTAGGCTTTCATACAAAAGTTCTCTCTTAGGTTAGCAGCAGGAGTTATTTTAAAGAATTACACATTTCTCTCAGTGTAAAAAACTTTCAGGTCCTCAGGGTCTCTCATGGAGGTAAAATAATCACTTAGCACACAGTTCATCAAATTTCTCAAATGATGTTTTTACACACTGAATCAAATCCTTCGATTCTTAAAATGTAGAAAATACTCATTTTAGCCTTATCTTTATGAAAAGAGAGACTATTCTCAAAAAGACAGACCCATACTTTGCCTTTTAACTTCCTCCCATCACCTTTTCATTCCCAGTAACACCAAATTACAACTCACACCACACTAAATACATTACTTCTTCATGCAGAAATTCTCCTCTCTCCACTTCTTGTTGCAGCCAATTTCATGTCCACGTTTCTTTCCATTGTCCCTGCTGCTTACGCTCTGCCCGTTTGCTTATCCAACTCTCACTAAGTACAAAAGTAATAAATTATCAACTTGCAAACATAAAAGCAGTAAACTATCTTCTGTATTTCCCTTACTCTTTGATATGTTTTGCCAACCCTTCTTTGCCTTTCTATTTACTGCTGGGGACCAGGACTAATCCATCTAACATTTTCTCCAAAAGCCTATTAAAGGCATTCATTTTCCCAGTATAAATTGTAGGTAAACATTACCTGGTAGCCCATTTACTACTTAAAATTAACAACCTACCCAGCATGTTCAAGTCCCAGTATGTAACTGTTTGCCACGTCCCTATTCCTCAGCAGAATGGACTCGTAATACTATTTGACTGCTATGATATCAATTAATTACCACATAAAGTCTTCATGATATAGAATCATGTCACTTCCATTACATTACACAAACATTATTTATTATCAATAAAAATAAGACGACCTACTTTTAACAGCAATGTTTCTTAAATAATGAAAACATATTTATTTTCAAAGTATAAATTAATAAAATGTAATCTTCAAATCAATATTGAGCTGCAGTGAGACTACTACTGTCTTACTCTTCTTGGGAGTAAAATCTAATTAACTTGCACTAAAAGTAGCCAGTTCAGTTTAAAAAGAAAAAAAGAAGTCTCCTCCAGGGCTGAATCATTAAATACTAAAAACTTAATTTCCAGCCCACTGTGAAGGGAAATAGCAAATATGTGTTTCAAATAGGTCAGCTGGATTATTTTCTGTGAAAACAATAAAACTACCTGCAAAGTGGTACATTTTCTTGGGCATTATTTTGTGAACTTTTTTGTAGAAGAGGCAAGGTAAATAAATCTGTCCTTCAAATGAGCCATCCACGATTTTAAAAGAAGTCTCTTCATAATTCTGGGGTTTCCTGCATCTTTTAGAAATAATTGCATAACGCATTTGGGAGGCCCTACTGCTTACCATGATACCAATTTAGAAGGAGGAAACAAGATGTTCTTTTGCCAGATTCCAAATCAACTTGATGCCCAAGCCAGGAACAAAGAACCACCATGCTCTCAGATAACAATTTAATAAAATTTGTAGTATCTGAAGTAACAATCTTTACCTCAGCAGGATACTCAAAGGCATCAAATTTAATAAAATGACCTCAATAAAAGTTAATCAGAAGTGTTTAAATGTATTGGCAATAAAACAAATTTTATGGCCAAGAGAGTCAGTTATCTTCTGTGTGACAAATTAACTGAGCACTGAAAATGGGCGATGCATCAGTACCGTTTTAACAACGAAAAACGCATGCAAGCCAGCCAGGAGAGAGAGCCCACGCAGAAGGAAGGTGGAAATGAATAAAACCCTCACAACACCACACATTTTGTACTACACAGAAGAGGAAAAACAACCAAAGATGTCTGGTTTTCTGCAAGATGAAGAAAACTTTACTGAGGATACAGCAACAGGTACTTCGTAAGGCCTGTGCTTTAATTACATCCCAAATGCAGAACAAGTACCAATACACACTAGAAGGGGACAGCCATGGTCAAAGGGTTTGCAGGTACTTAGAAGACAGGGGACTAATTCTGCTCAGCTATTTATCACACAAGTTTAAATGCTCACCAGTATGAACCTCTGAAATTTGTAACATACCTAAGGTGACCTTAATTAACTTTCTTGAAGTTAGGATGATAAACTACAGTGAGCTGGTTAACATTATATGTTCACAATGCATTACAAGAGTAAAAACATCACTCTTAAAAACAGTATCAGACACATCTAGCTCAATACTCGTGTTTTGAACTTAAAGCTGGTAAATTTTCTCCCTGGAAACAATCCATTACTTTTCCCATCACAGAAGTCATCCCTGTGCCACCTAAAAAGATTCTAAAATTGTCTCCTGTGACAAAGACAAGCGTTGAACCTATGATTCAAAAGACCCCTCTAAGAAACTAGTTAAATTATGTTCAACTCTGTTGCTCTTAGTTTAAGGAAGAGGTACTGTGTACCTTTGCTAAATGAAGTGCAGATCAGAAGACTAGAACAATTAAACAGTAGGTCTGGGGTTAAAAAAAAAAAAAGTAAATAAAAAAAAATTATCTGCTTTGAATATTTTACTTTTTGATTTTGCCTTGCAGCATGAGAGACATTATTGCCTATTAAGAAGCAGAACAAAAAATACTTTATCTTGTGAGAATACAGTGGCTGAAATGAAAGATTAAAACAAATTATTGGTCTTGTCAAGTCTGTGGTATCTTAAGGGAAAGTCCTGTTTACTTTCTTTTTCTTCTCCAAAGCCAAGGTCAAAAACATCCCTAATAGTAACTTTCTTTCACCACCTCTCATTGGCCACTGTCTTAAAACCAGAAGAAAATCACTACTAACAAGAACTGGTCCATGTAATAAGGAAATCATGTTTCATGAAGTTGGGGACGGGGGGGGTAGGCAATGTCCTTTTTTTAATCCATGTGTACTTCAAACCAGAATCTAAATTGTAATAGTTCCAAAAATATTTGAAGTACTTTTCTATCTTAAGAAGTACTGCCCTCAGTCACCCCTCTAAAGATAGCAATGCAGAAATGCAACTTAATTTTATGCTTGTAAGTTCTAAGGGAGATCAAGCCATGCCTTAACACGAGCATTACTAGTCAGTAATGCCTAGCTCACCTAGCATTCCTGGACTGTCACCTGCAACACACACATGTAGCGAATGAACGTGGTAACTGGGAGACTACAGGATCAGTGGTTACTCTCTAAGTGACAAGGGAAGGCAGGCAAAAGCTTTAAGACAGCTCTATGCTGAGGGGAACAGGAAGAAAGTCAAGAGACTGCAATTCTTTCTCATGGTAAAGCTCTGCTCTTCAGCATCTAAAAGATGGACAAATTGCCGTGCTTGCAACTCCCAATTAAAAGGGCACCTGGTTTCCCAGTCCAAGAGTTGCCTATGGCTGCCACCTGTTAGAGCAAGGTTCAAAGGACCACAGAGAAAAACACAGGAAAGGAACTCACACAACTGAAGAGCTGGAGGAGCAAGAAAGAGGAGAATCAGTTATTGCCTTTTGTTTAGGGAAATTAGGTATTGCAGTGTTTGACATTCCAAAATTAGCACCAGACAAACTTCACAAGTTTCTCCCACAATTACCCAGGCATCCCAAAGAAGTTTCTTAAATTCTTCTATGCATCAGTTTCTTTAACTGTAAACTAGTGATAGTTTACCTCACAGAGAGGTTATGAGGCAATTAACTGATCATAAAGTGTGCCAAGATCCTCAAATGAAAGGTGCTATGCAAGTGCAGGGTATTAATCTCACACTCTAGGTACAAATCATTCTCTTATCCCACCTTCTACCTAGTGTTGGCAGCTTTACAACCATTTAAACTCTCTACTACATACATTGGCTAGGTTCCCCGCAGCAGACATCTTAGACACAGTGCACTTTTGTGGTTCAGCTACCTACAGTTTCCTGCATAAAACAGGGCATTTGGTTCAAGACATCTGCAGCGTCAGGTAGACTGCCCAAATACACAGCCTGCGAGCTGCATGCAGACATCGAGGTTTTGGCCACAGTACTACCAGGTCGGTGAGACTTCTCTCAGCTGCATGTAACAGATATGCTGCCAGATACCATCTAACTTGCATAGGAGCTGTAGCGTAGGAGGAGCAAAAGGATCACTGGCCATCTTTGTGAGTTTAACTTTCAACTGCATACCTTTCAAAACGTGCATTGGGTCTATAACCAGTTTTAACACTGCCACTTCATTCATCATAATGTTATTTAAGTAATACATTAGGGGAAGATTTCCCTCTAAATTAATAAAACAATCTTAACTTTGGAGCATGCAGCAGCATAAACACTGGAAAATTTGCAGTCATGATTTACTGGTGATATGGATCCAGCAGACATAGCAAAAAGGACAGCGCAGCAAAGAGATCACGCTTCCATCAGCCTGGTCTGCAGGTCAGAGGATCAAGTAGAGAAAAGGTTTCAAAGCAGGAAATACAGGGGAGAAAGAGCAGCGGAGCAAGCAGGGGCAGATCTGCTCTATGTTAACAGGACAAGCTGGGGGAAGGAAAGGAAAAGATCAAGGAGAGAGACAAAAATAGCCGTAAATCAACAGTTACCCTAATGCCGTAATCTGGATGGGAGAGATGTTAGAAAAGAGATGACAGTCAAAATTAGTTTACCATAAAGTGCTATTTCATACAAAAGACAGAAGAAAAGGCAAAATGCTTCAGAATATTTAAGAAAAATACAGCAATTGCAAGATTCCAGATAGGATGGAAGAACAGCAGTTTTGGAGTCTGCACGTGTGGGTGACACGATGACAACAAAGTCAATTCAAAGGCAGCCTGGTGGGACACTACGAAGGAAACGTGAAACAAACCATAACGATGATCAAAGTTGCACAACACTGGCTATATCCACTTTAGTTCTGCATTCACTATAGCTTCTAGTTATGATTTACTAGTATAAACACACCCCTCCCCCTCCAGCAGCTCAGAAGTGCTTTGCCATTCCCCAAGCCTGAACGTGAGGTCCCTTTCCATTCTTTTCTTCCAAGTCTCTTCTGAGTATTTTCCCTTTTCACAGAGCCAAGAGCAATACTTTTAGAGATGTTTGGTGCACTATACACCTTTCTGCTTTACAGAGACAAAATGAAGCACACATGGATATTTACGGAAGTCCTGACTGGAAAAGTATTCTGGGAATAATTCTTAAAAACACCTACTCAATTATGCTACTCATATGATGATATATTAATTCTATTCCTACATAACGAGGCGGGGGGAACACGGGGATGACGACAGGGACAGATGGACACACCACAACACGACTTGTAAGAGTTTGAATGAATTTATAGATAAAATACAGCTAGTTGTTATTCAACTATGTCTACAATTCTCTTAACACTTTCCAAAATGGTGACCTTGTTTTTAATCAAGATGTGACAGTGGCCTTTCACAACAAGTTATACTACTTTATTCCCGTAAAGCAATGAAGTTGAAGAGGTTTGCTTAAGCTCTGAAGTGAGCTGAAGGACAGTGACACAGTGATGAGAACTTCTGAACACAGGAGATGTGAGATGAGCCACATATACATACACTGTATGCAGATGACCTGGAAACACAAACCTGCTGCTATTTTAAGTGCAACCATTGCATTTTTCTGAATACAAAAAACATCAACAATAAAACTAATGAGACAGTTTCATAAATAAACTTTATTCTGAAAGAGCAAACACGGATTAATGAAACAGTTACTTACACATAATGGCTTAAAACTGCACGAGGGGAGATTCAGTTTAGATATCAGGAAGATTTTATTTACTGAAAGGGCTGTCAGGCATTGGAACAGGCTGCCCAGGGAAGTGGAGAAGTCACCATCCCTGGAGGTATTTAAAAGGCATGTAGATGTTGTGCTTGGGGACACGATCTAGAGGTGGACTAGGCAGGGTATGGTTGGACTCAGTGATCTAAAGGGTCTCTTCCACCCCAGATGATTCTATTTAATGAATTTTAAATTTTACACTCAAATTCTTAAAAAACATCAAATAAAAATTAGGTATTGCAGGACGGAGAAATATATAAGATGACTTTAACTTCTGAATGCAGTCTGGAAACAAAACAACAAAAAAAATCAAACATGGGGAAGACTTGCCCTGTTTCCCATCCACCCCCCATCCTCCCTAAATAACGTGTTCTCATTTTATCATGTACTGGATCTCAAAGACATTTGGACACTGCACTTACCATGTTCACATGAACTACCTTCCTTCCTCTCTATCAGAAGCTGAAAAACTGCACCGCATCCCATTCAGTAAAACACCAAATAATGAAAAGTAAAACATTATTTCTCCTTTATATTATTGAGATACTTGAACTACAATGTTTGTGATGTTTTCATAAACAGTTCAGTTTTCCATTTCATAACTCTAAATATTTTCAGTGAAATCAAACCCACCTTCACATAAATCCCTTCACAAATGAAAACTTCCACGCACAGGGGTGGGGCACGTGTGTATGGAAAATATTACTACACAAGCTGATCACATTACAGATGTTGAAATGCACAGATTTTGTAATTTAAGTCTCTTTCAAATTCAAGATAAACAGGATATCAAAATCATAAGAGAGATAAAAAATCATTTGATAGCTGCTTCCTCCCGTTACATGTTGTTTGCAGCCAGTATTTGGCTAACTGAGCCTGTGAGACCTCCTCAGATTTCCCTTCAACCTGACATAACATACCACTACCCTGACAGTATTTCTCCTCAAGATTCACCTTACCCTCCGTTGATAAAAATTGAAAGAAGAAAAAAATATTTGTTCACTTGTAGAAACCTTCTTCTTAAAGGAGACTTAGATGTCCGTTCCCCCTGTCTACTCTGAAGAACTCCAAAACACACAAGAGGAATAAAAGAAAATCCCAATTACAGACTATTGTTATCCATATTGTTAAACATTAGCTGTTATCCAATTATGTACTTAAAAAACAAAATAGAAAAATGCTATTTTTAGCAGCAGCACAGAGTACCTGATAAACTCAGCAAGAAGAATATGACTGTTAGAAGTTGAATATGCTTAAGTATCCACGACCAAACCAAATACACAGATGCTATCAAGCAAGCAGCCCTCCGAGCTCTGCCAATCAGCAAAGCCTCAAGAAGTTACAACCTAGGCATTTTGGATACAGTGATGGTTTTATTTCATCCCTGCAAAACTACATCACAGAATCATCTAGGTTAGAAAAAACCTTTAAGATCATCAAGTCCAACCATAAACCTAGCACTGACAAGTTCTCAGTGAAGACATTTTTCCTAATATCCAACCTAAAACTCCCTGGTGCAACTTAAAGCCATCTCCTCCTGCCCTATTGCTTGTTACTTAGGAGAACAGGCCAACTCCCACCTGGCTACAACCTTCTTTAAGGTAAGTATAGAGAATGATAAGGTCTCCCCGTCAGCCTCCTCTTCTCCAGGCTAAAGCCCAGTTCCCTCAGCAGCTCCAGAAAAGACTTGCTCTCTACAGCCTTCACCAGCTTCATTGCATCAAAATTTTATTACGAGAAAGAATATATTTCTCATATTCAAATTATTAAGATGGATCAGATTTATTAGGATCAGAGGGCAGATCTAAGTGTTCCTTCTTTCATGCTAACTTAAATACATGAAGGAAAATCAATCATAAGAAGCATGTCTGCATCACGCAGAAGACAGCATTGGGAACCAGAAGCTGGACTGGAACCCAGTGCAACGCAGAGGTGAGCACATGGCACTGCAGCCCTGCCTATTCGTGACACTACAGGACACAGCTGCAACATGCCAACATGCACACATCCTTATTAATGCCCACACTAATCTCTCCACCCAAGGGCAGTGCACTATTCTACACAAGCTCCCCTGTCTGCTTCCAAAAAGCATGAGTTACTACCTATGCTCTCCATGGCATCATGCACACGTCCCACATTTGCTGAAAATCATCTGCTGCTCTACTTTCAGGTTACAGGTCTTGTTTAACAGGTGCTTTTGTTCAGAGGTTGGCAAATTGAACCAGCATCTCTCCCATACCAACTTCTGATTTGAGTACTGTCATGTTTTTTGCAATCCCTCTTCCATTGTGTCAGATTAAAATCTAAATCACAGCGATGACAAGGAACATTGACACTATAAACAGACAACTCTTTAAATAAAGTTGTGATCAAAGCATCAAGTAACCTAATAAAACCCAGGTGGCTCTAGCTTATCATATGTCATTACTTCAAGTGGCCCATTTAACAGATTTCCAGGTAACAACAAAAAAAGGTTTGTGGCCAGTTCTTTCATTTCTGGCTCTGCTTATGTATCTGGTGCCTTTTGATAAGAAAGTCCAATTTTTAAAAAAAAGTTAAAAATATTCATTTTAAGAGTCAGGCTTCTTGCCACAGTTGGCAAAACCACAGAAACCAGTGTGGCTTTGTATTATTCACTATCTACATAAAGCTTAGCTAATTACCAAGGAGATACCAAATGACTCATGTTTGCCATAATTTTCTGTGGGCCATTGTGTTTGTCCTGGAAAGTGAAAAAAAGAGTCAACTTCAAGAAACTTAACCTGCAAGTTTCAGTTGCAAACACAGTCAATATTTTTAACTACTTTTCAAAGTCTTTACCTTTAAAAGTATAAGCACTGACAGCAAGCAGACAAAAATATTTATTTGACATTTATTCTTCACTTTAACTTTGTGCTTTATGCATCCAAATACATCAATTAATTTTTCACTTGAGAAATCATTGTAAGAAAATTGGCTTGGAAGGTTCAGTCAAACGTCACAGAACAGAGCTCTGTGAATAAGAGGAACCCATTTTCACATGGCATTTTAAAAAGTAAAACCAAGAGCTCAAATTTCTACATTTGAGGACAGGAAAACTTTTTGGTTTTAATTCTACCCCATTGCATCAAAGTAGAATTTTACAAGGAACTCTGTCATCCCTCACCCTGCCATTCACTATTTCAAGTAGTGTCTTGCTTTCCCTCCCTCCAAGCACATTTTCATTTCTGACTACTATTTCAATTCTTTTTCAAACAAAAGAGTGGATAAAATTTTTGCATTGTAAATCAGGTTTAGCAATGTAACATTTTTAAAATGCTACGGCATTTAGCTTTCCAAACCCCCATTCACCTTGTAGTTATAGCTGAAATTTCAGTTACAGAATTAGCTGTGTAGAGATGCCAATATTCCAGTGAAAGCCAGTAAGACCCAGACACCTAAACTCCTGTGCTGTTTCTAAAGTCTTTGAGACAGTATGTGTTTGTACAATGTTTAGGACACTCAGGGCCAGCTGACACCTCCAGACACGAGCACAGTAAAGCATAAATCACATTCACTTCCTGAGCTCTGAAGATGGGAGCACTAACCTTGCTCCAGTTTATATCTAACTGCTTTACTCCCACTCCTTACTCCTCTCCTTAGCATTCCTCTTATCTTCAGCACTTGGTGCCTATTGGAAACCATCATTATATGCCTCCAATTCTAGTTTCTGTAAGATCCCAAACTTACCTTTCACTGTCTTTTCATCTAGACTTCCATCAGTAACATATCACTCTATTTTTGACACTGTACTATTTTAACAAGGACACAAACAAAATACATATACACACACACATATATATACTTCCAAGAAGAAGTGTCATTCCTTTTTTGTGTGTGTTTTGAGATTTTTCTTCCTATTCCTGAGGAGAGTTGCCACATTGGGTCTAGTTCCTGAATACTTGGTGCTGCAACCTTGTCTTTCTTGTATATGATGAGAGCTACATAACTAGAGAGCAACACATCAAATCTAGAAAGTCATCCTCAGTAGATTTAAAATCATAATAATAAAAACTGGCCTTGTAGTTTTAGTTATTCCTTGAAGGACTCAGGAATATGTTTTTCAAGTAAAAGGACCACTTGGCTCAGGGGATGAAAGCCTTCAGAATTTCCTGAGTAACAAAGACCTCCATTTTTAAGAGCGCCTGTTGTTCCACTGCATGAGAAAAGCTTTCGAGCCTCAGTGCGTACCAGGAGTGGCACCCAGTGTCCAAACTGCATCCTTACAGCAGCGTCTTCAATTCAAGCAGTCTTCCTTCATTCCTTTCTCCAGGCTGCAGCCACAGAAAAGCAGCAGCTCTATGCTTGAAACGTACATTTCATAAAGTATACTTTAACAGTTTACATAAAGCTTTTGCCAAACTGTTTTAATCAACAGGGCACAGATGAATCAAACTTTCAACTATTTAATGCGCAGAACAACTATGAAGTCCGATAAAATTCTTCAATTAAGACATAGAGCTACAGATTTAAACTCAATGAAATTAACATTTGCGTAGATTATGGTCCTTCAACTGTACTCAACTGACTTCACAGCCACAGCTGATTTACTCCCAGTCACTGGTATTGCTTTAATAGCCCAAACCAATTTTCCTAAACACGCTTTGTTAGAGTGCAACTAAAAATCACTTTAAAAAATTCAGAAATAAAACCCTTACTGTCATGTTTTGCAGCTACATGGGATTTTAAAGATCATCTATTGCACTTGACTAGAATAACTAGGTGAATACCAGAGTAACAAAGCTAGCAAATAAAGTCCTTTAATTTCGTCCTAAAATTGATCAGAGAGATTAGACTTCAGTTTAAACAAGAATCAACACCTGGAGTAGGGATTAAAGAAATTTCCCCCAACCTGCTGCGAAAGCTACAATTTCTACTTTTTTTTTTTTCCCCTCTTTCACTATCAGAAACAGTTCAAGTTGCAAACTGGATTCAGATAAAACACTTAACAGAACAGTCATCCAAAAGCATTAAACAGCTCTTCCTGTCAGTAGGTAAGAGCACAGTATGGAGCAAAATATGCGAGGGGGGGTGGGGGGTAAGAAGGTGAGGAAAAAAAAAACCCAAACCCACAAACCCAAACATGCAGAGGGGAGAGGATTTCCATCTACAAGTAGAAGTCAAATTGCAAATAACACCTCTCAGAATTTTTGCCAGACTTCAGATGGTCAGCTTTCCTGTTTCACCAAGATCAAAACCTAAACCCCACCACAACCTCTCTGCCCGACGAAGCCTAGCACTGCCCATCGCAGCCTGCACCGCCTCTGCCAGGCTGAGGAGTATTACATGCCCCTCTTCAGGAGCCGAACGCCTTACGGCTCAGTGCAGTTCTGAGTTCTTGAGAACAGAAGAGATCAGATCTCAGTTATACTGCAAATATCTCTGAACCAGCTCTTCTTTCTAAACCAAAGGCACAAAACTGGCGCTACATAAGTCTGAGAACTCTCAAATCCTGACGTTCAGTGTCTGTTGTGCCTCCCTAACTTACCCTCTAATTTCTCTGCTGTACAAAAGTACTCTACAAAAACTCCAAGGTGTATCATATAGATTAGGTTTTTTTAATATAAATATAAATACACACCAACAAATATATACGTGTGTGCATATATACACACACACATATATATTTGAAATAAATTCACACACATATTGAATAGCACGTTCAAGTCTTGTTGAATTATTTCCCCATGAAGATTTATTTTGTTTCAACAAGACTTCTGCTTGCAAAAACATGCACACACAGCGCAGCAAATATATCTCTGTTAGGTGCCTAATATGGCCAGGGAAACCATTTTGATTATTCTGTGCCCGCTTATGCATTGTCCTACAAAACAATAAGATAGAACAGTAAGAAACTAGCAATTAAGAGAGTCTGAATGCACATCGGGAATCACTAAAATCCACACTAGCCAAGTCAGGAACAATATGACTGATGAATAGGCCATATTATATTAGAATTGTTAGCAAGTGTTAAAATATTATCCTTAGCAGATGTCCCTTATGACCTAAATATATCGCACAAAGAACATGCCTGTCCTGTTTTCTAAAAAAAGTTAAGAAATCTTTCCGTTTCTATTATTGACTAAAACTCTGCAATGCTGCATGTTGGCTATAAATATGTGCATCAAGGATTTATCACATTAAACCTACAAAAACGTACGAGTATTTTACTGAAGAGTAAACAATCTATTTTATTGTGTATTTTTCCACTGCATGAATTTACACTGTACTGAAGCATGTAATCCAATAAAAGAAATCAAACTGTGTATTCAGCAAACAAGTGAAACAAAAGACAAACTGCATACTACAGCAACTTCGACCAACACACCACAAACCAAAATACAGTTAATATCTTGAAGTTAGATGGGTGAGAACAACCCTATCTGCAATAAGTACATTCTGTAGATGCAGTTGATAAGGAATTACAGAAATTTAAGTTACTATAAACTATTCCATGTGCAGCTATGCACACCCAGCTCGTTTTCAGCCGAGCTTTAAAGAAGTTTTCATTTCCTTAAATTCTGCTGTTAACATTCTGTACGCTGGCTCACCGCACTACAGCGAAACACAAGATTTGTTCAGTTTGAGCTTTTTCAGTTTCTCCATATATTTTTTTACTTCACTGCTGGATTTAACAACATACGTTATTTTTCAATAAATACTGCTAAAATGTAGTTCTAAACTTATAGTTTACTAAAGAGTATAGTTTCCTCTTTTCTATCAAAGACTAGAAAATCTTTTAAGTTTAGCAGTCTTTGTGGATCAATTTCTCATCCCTTCAACTCCATTCCTGCAGTAGGCTTCCCGTTAGCAAAATGGATTTCAAGACTGTTTCTCAAGTATTCAATTCAGTATGCAGTATTGAACCTTGGGCCAGTAACATGTCTCTGTCTGTCTGTCAGATAAATAAATATAGATACTATAAACAAAAACAGTGTTACTTGGGTTTACTTTGTTCTGTACCTTGAGTAAGTATAATTTTCTTCTAGAAGAGAAAAACACCACGTAGTTTTTCTAGATTATGCAGTTGAGAAATCCATTATGGGTTGAGAAACAAGAACCAAAGAGATTTTTCTTAATTTACTGCTACTACTTATTTCAATCAATTTCTATTATTTTTCACCCAGATGCATTGATTTGAATTGTTATTCAATAGAAGTATAGTCATTTCCTTCATTTTGGCTCTCAAAATAAAATATTAGCATGTGGGATTTGTTCCTTTTGCCACACTTTTCTGCAGCTCCCTCAAGTTTATTGCAGCATTCTTCAGGGAAGGAAATGGCTAAATACTCACATTAGCAAAAAAGGAAAGGAAAGGGGAATGGAAAGAGGTAATAAGAAGGTGTTAAAAGAGCAGTCTCTTCCTCTTGGTCCAGTCACACTGAAAGAAGTGTTACCAAAAGAACAAATGAGCACAGTTAAAATACCTGGCCAGAGCTATGGGGGAACACAGGGACCACAAGTGATGGACCAAATGAACCCACACAAAGAGCACAGTGGTCACTCCAGGCAGCCCAATGGGAATGTCTGCTCCTGTAAGGCATCATCTTAGGAGGCTCAGGATCAAGAATGAAGCACTGAAGAGTTGTACACGAATTGACAACACCGTCTTTGCACAGTCTGGGCTTCCATCTGGGTGAAGCCCTACTTCCTCCAAACACAAAGGTAGCCTAAAGTTTCTACTTAGGGACCCAAGGGCAGCACCTACCTCAGTTGGATGGAATGGATACAGGATCTATGTTCTAGTAATTGCCTGAAAATAATCCCTTTCCTTAAAAACCAAAAGGTTATATCCAGACTTTTCTCCTGAACTGTGGTACGGCAGAATCCAAATGTGCAGCAAACAACAGAGCACATCTGGGTGAAAAATGACCAAAGAAGGAAAAAAAAAATCCAGCAAGTTTCGAGTTTCACCTTTGCCATATGTTCACAGCAATATCATAAACTCATCTGCATAGAGCAGCTAAAAGAATTAATTGGGAGCTTGCTTCAAATAGGAACCAGCACTTTAGGTATTGTTTACAGTAATATTTCCACAAGTTAATGCTAAAATGTAAATACAGGGCCATTTGTATCTGGGTGACTTAAAATGTGAGGGAATGAAAAATATTTCCCTACTTCAGAGTCCTTGCATATTCCCCAAACTGACCAAATAATATATTAAATGGATCTTTAAAAGTCAAATAACCTTCAGATTCTTTGTAACCCACCAAAAATTGTTTCAAAAATTTCTGAGTACCCAGAGTAAATAACCTGTACTTTTCTCTCCCCTAACAAAGAATAAGCATAAAGCTTAATTTTTTCAAATCACTATCACAAACTGTAAGGCACAAAATTCACAGATTGATGCCTGAAATCAAAGAAGAGATATTAAACATCTAAATATTCTTTCATTATTTAATTGGTTATCCTCTTCTGTGCTCTTTAATGTCTTTAGTCAGAGTTGATCTGATTATATTAGCAGGAAAAAAAAATCAAATTCGGAATAGCTTGCTTGTAATATTTTACTTCAATTGCTGAAAATAAAAAAAAAAAAGAAACTGGGCTTTCATACTGCTGGCTGCATAAAAATTAATTACTTTCTGCAACTGTTATGAAAACTCTATGAAATATCCATATAGCAAACTAAGTGATCACACACGATGATTATAAATAAAGAATGCATTTAAAATGGAACACAATCTATGAAGTAAAAATCTCCTGGCTTCAAGTTCAAAACTCATATATAGCGAATATAAAAAAAACCCTTGCATATAGGTTGAATGCAAAACTGAGCTGGACACACTATTTCAGCTTGTTCTGCTGCTGCTGAAAGGTAGTTGCATACAGCAAACTACCTAGCCCATAAAATAGATGTTTCTTTAACTTCATTTTTAGGATTACTGATTATTCCCAAGCATAATTTTCAGTAAAGTTCAGCATGAAGCTTTATTAGATACATTAGCATTGATTGCAATTGTGGATCATTTTTAAAAAATTATAAAAAATAAAAATCACACCACGACTGAATTTTTCAGAATCTAGGCAGCCCCAATAATTTGCCACAAGGTTTTTATGTTTAAAATTACTCAAGGAAAAATGCCAGAAAATAAGTTTTCTTTCTAGCAAAAGATAAAAGTACAGCGTTTCTGTGTTTAAAATCAAATTACACTAACTTCTTTTGCAGCAAAATCCTAATGGAGCTGGATTTAAAATAAACCTTTAATATGTCTGGTGCTTTAAAGAGCAAAATATTTTTTCTTTTTTTTGTTTCAAAATTAGATGTTGAGGAAAAGTATTTACCTACCATTTTAAAGCATTCCCTCTACAGCAAAAATCACCTTGTAAATCCAGAAATGCAACAAAGTATTTCAGACATTTTATGAAATACTGTGTAGAAAATGAGTAGTTTATATGCAGTTTTTATGTCTACACAGCCCAGCAGTATAAACCTACTTAAATAAACTAAGAAGATCCTTCACAAGTGCTATCTCCTCTTTCTTAGTGACATGGGGGAGAACTGGGAAGCAAAGAAAAGAACCTACAAAACAAGAAAGCTGCTATTCTGCTTTTAGGGTACACACACACACGTCTCTGAATCCTACTCTACCGATCTATCCTTGGAACGCACAAGCACATTTAGGCTGATTTAAGAAACGAACAAGCATTTGAGTCAGTAGAGCTGTATTTAATTGAATGCACTTTGTAACATATTTTCGGGAATACATTTGTATCTACGATTATATGAACCTTATCAGATGAAAACAATTTTTTATCCCTCCTGTGCCTGCAAGCCTCAGGTTTCCTGGCTGGGAAGGCAGCCCAGGCTGGAGGCTCGTGTGCTGGGCACGAGTGCCCTCTAACGGGGCTCCCACGGTGCTTTCCAGCCGCAGCTCCGTTGAGAAGAGCTTTAAAATAGAGATGAGGATACATGCACGTACTCTTCACATGCCTCTGTGGCAGCTGAGATCATGAAAAGCATTTTTCCTTGGTACTTTATGTTAGAAAAATAGGCTCTGGGGTACACTGCTTTATACGATACAGACAAGTTCACGTATCTGCATGTACAGGGCGCTTCAGGCTGTGTGCCCTGAAGAGTTGCCTTTTATCTGAATTTCTTCTTCTTTGCCCAGGAAAGACAAAAATCCTCCAGTAGAGGTAAGTCTGCACAGTACAAAAACTTCCACAAAACACTTAACATGCTGCACGCCTGCTACTCCACTGAACCATTTACAATTATGTCAATATTAGTCTCCTTTTAGGAAACAATTCAAGAACCCATCCTGGTGACAGGTAAAGTACAAACCAACTCAGGTGTGATTACCAGCTTTATTAAAGGTACCTTTAAACCTTGATTATGTGATACATCTTATTACATGACAATTAGGCACACCTAATAACCAACCTCTATGTCAATCGATCTATTCCAGTATCTGTTCTGGCAACCCACAACAGACAAAAACACCCTACCCAAAATACAGAAGACTAGAGGAGACTGGCTTGTGTGTTTAACAGCTGACCATCCACCTCCTGCTATAATAACCTGAATCCCTTACATAAACTAATCCAAATGGCAAAGACAAAAATCTAACTTACAATTCAGTCTCCTTTTTCACAGAGCACAAAGTGAAACTTCCTAAGTGCACACACAAAGCTGATGGGCTTTTGCCAGCACTTAGTAATTGAAAAGTCAACATTTACATAGTATAGCTTTCTTCCTAAATTACTACAGGAACTTATGAAAAACATGGCTGAGGAATTCAGATGAACGAACTACAACCAGAGCCAGAACCAAGGCAGTGATTTAGGAGCTTTTGGGTCATCTCTTCCTCTCTGAAGTGAAATAAAACTTTAACTTCATATAACTGCATTTCTGCATTTCATAAACATTCCAACTTCTTACAATAAAAGGCAACACGTGACCTTATCTTTTGCCAACTGCTATACCTAAAGAAGATTAAAAAAAAATTGCCAGCTAAAACTGCATCTGCCTTTTCAGAGCAGTTACAGCACACTGAAGTTCTATCCTGCAACAATGCAAGAGAAGTAAGATATGGCTACAACAATAAACCTTTGAGTTATAATCCTAATAGATTAAAAATGGGAATACTATCTCTCCAGTTGTACTCACAAGGCAGTTTGTGAAGATGCACTCTCAACTTAATAAAAGAGAAAAAATGTGTACTCTGGAACACAGTAACCTTTTTTATTAAGATGCTTTTTAAAAAGACAAGACAGTCCACCAAGCACCACCACCTCTATGCACCGAGCCATAGTATGCTGGAAACATGTCTTTGTCCTCAAAGCCCCTGTGATGTCAAACTGAGGTAGCAGACCAGAGGCTTCACTTCAAGAAATGCAACCTCAAGAACAAGCCCTCCAAAAAAGTAGCACAGGCCTTAGCACAGCCAACACTCACTTCATTCTCGCTGCAGTAAACATCAGGTCAAAAGCACATTCAGTTCATTGCTCTCCCTTGAATTAACTTTTCTAAGCATGTTCCTTTTAGCTACCTAAAGCCTCTGCTTCTGCAGGGATCACGTATCGCAGGTCACTGTCCTGGCAATACTGCAGGCAAGGCTCAGCACTATGAGCTGCTGCTATCCCTGGCCAATTAAAATCCTGAAAAAAATACCACACAGGAGCTACAACATGTTTCTTCATATGCAACTGCATTCATCTGAGGTTAAATAGAGCCCACAGAGAAAGCACTGAATGGTTTTGTGAAAATGTTGCACTATGTTATTTCTAGTTGTTACTGATGACTGATGATACAACTAAATAACAACCTACAGCACAGAAAAACACAGGTATTAGAATCTTTAATCATACAGATACTTCTAACCTGACAAGTGAAAAACAAACTTAGTCTCAGGTAAGAAAGTAAAAATCATGTTGAGGGAGAAGAGGCGGGGGGAGGAAAAGGCAGCATCCCCTTTTCATCTGAAACGTTTCAGAGGGAATCTAAGGAAAACTGCATAGTTACAAAAAAGTTACAACTTTTGAGAACTTATTTTGATGTTAATTATATAACTCTCAGTTTCCATCGGCCTAATTAGCACAGCACTTAATTTATCTCAGTTTTGTAATAAGTTACTAAAATATATCTGGTCGAAATAAAATCTGTTTCAAAATACCTTATCAATACGTCTCAAGATCTATAATGAATTACAAGATGTATACTACGTTTTTAATTGTTACTTCCCATGAAAGGAATATAAATTTCCTTTAAAGAGGGAGAACTACTCAGTGAATAGTCACTGAAGATAAAAAAAAGCAAAGTGCAAAGAATTGGACTTAAAGTGTTGATTAGAGACACAATTTATAGGCAAGAATAATAAATTTTGTTTTTAGGAAGAACATACATCTCATGTATTACATCTCTTTTTGTAAACCTTAACTGCAAGAAAGCAAAACTGTGCTCAGACAAAAGATTGGAAGTATCCTAAAGCCAAAGTATTTCTGAGAAAACTCCCCTCACAAAGACAAGCTGGGGTACTGTATCATTTTACAGATGTCCCTAAGCCAAAAATTCTTACAGCAGAAATCTGAGTTTTCCCTAACCAAGAGGTGAATCCACAGGGTGAAGGGATAGGGGGGGGTGCTGGAGCTGCAGAAATGGATTGCAAATATATAGAAAACTGAAAATATCATCCTAGAAATAAAGATCTGCATTTTCAGAAATAAATTCAATGCCCATGAGGAATTAAGTGCATCCAAAAAGTAACCAAAGTCCAGAGCGCAGCCCTGAATATCAAACACTGATGTTGGAGCATCTTTTGCTGAAGCCTCAACAACGCACACCCCGTTCTGCAATTTTCCTCCATTAGCTCACACATCATCAACTAAACTTCACCTACAGATTTCCAACACAGAGCTGGGTTGAACCCTCCCACCCCCTCCAAAAAACTCGTGCTGCAGCAGGCCAACCTAGGTGTTTAAGACTTCCCTGACAGGAAAATCTTACCAAAAAAATTACACTTTGTAAAAGGAATCATAGGAAGACGACACTGGAAGAGAAACTTTCCAAGATGAAAACCACCTGTGGATTCATAAATGGTAGACAATCCTCCCAGATTTATAAGAATTACTCGAAGCTAAAAAAAACTCTCCTGTTGTTCTGTAGTTTCTAGAAATAGTCCAAACTACACTAAAAAATGTTCTTGCACTAAAATAACAAGTTTGGGTAGGATGGGCTTTTTTTTGTGGTTTTGTTGGGGGTTTTTAATTTAAAAAAAAATTTTTGAAGGAATTCTGTTGCAGCAAATAGTGGAAAGTTAGCACTAGCTCTGGAATTAGCAGCAAGACGTAAAAAGGCACCGTAAGAAATACATACATAAGCACATCTGAAGAAACAGTTGTTACTAACAAGTTAGAAATATAACTTTATCAAACTGATTCTTAAATGTCATGCATACCTATTTCAAGTTCAAATTAAGGATATTTTCTTAGCACGCACAAAAATGTGTTTTATATTAGATTTGCTCAGGTTTAAAAAGAAAACATTAGCTTAAATGTCTCTTGCCAATTACCCAACAGTTTGTTTGCTCAACTATCACTTTCATGTATATAAGCTCAATTCTCTTAACAATGATCCCCTCAAGACCTCAAGGCAAATGAGTATTTTTCAGGTGACCTGCTCCTAGAAGTCTTGAAAAATTATATAGCAGGAATTAATTTTTGGAGTGTGTTCATTCAGGAGTTTGCCAAGAGATAACTACACAGTGGTTGCTCCCTGTTTCCCCCTCTGAGGAAAAGGGCAACTGGGGTAACGTGGCACTTCAGCCAGCACAACAGTTCCTGCACTAACACAAGATGAAATATGTCCAAAGTCTGCTAAGAAGGACTTTCTGACCAATGCGAAGTATCATTCTGGGTGCTGCAGGCACTGAGGTGCCAAGATCCTTACTCTTTCTTTCCTCATCTCTGGGTCTGAGTTCATGGAAATACAGAAAGCCAGTTGTCATATGGATGTAATACAGAAGTCGTAGGTGGAGGGTGGTGCCTTGCTTGGTTTCTATCATTCTGAATTGTAAGATTCTGGCATATAACAAGAGATTTCTCTGCTAGAGTCTCTATCTAGAAGAAAAAAAAACTCTTTTGAAAGCATGGCAGGATGCTTGCATAGGAAACATAGCTCCAGGGAAAACAAACAATGAGTGTATATATAAAACATTATAGAGTTTTCTTCTGTCTTGCCAATGTGGAAAACTACTAGTAGAGTCTAAAAAGGTAACTAACACCCAGCTGGCAACCTCAAGAGCCATTTTGTTTGGGTTTTCATCTTCCCCAGCCTCTGCCATATATGTCAAAGGGGTGACCAGGCCCTTAGTAATGGGAAGGCAGAATGAACACAAGTGCTATAGAATTCCTAATGGTTCAGTCTATTTAACTGTACTTCACCAGGGAGAATACAGATAGAACCTCTCTGATCCATACGGTTGAGGTTAGAGAAGATGAAAACCAATACCAAATGGCTCTCAAGTTTGGTTTATAAGGTTCAGATGCCTCAAAGAAGGTTCAAGCCACATGGATGTCAGTCTCTTCTCCCAAGTAACAGGTGATATGACAAGAGGAAATGGCCTCAAGTTGTGTCAAGGGAGGCTTAGATTGTATATTAGGAAAATTCTCATTACCAAAGGGTTGTGAAGCACTGGAAGAGGCTGCCCAGGAAGTGTTTGAGTCACCATACCTGGAGGTATTTGAAGACATGTAGATGAGGTGTTTACAGACATGGCTTAGTGGTAGACTTGGCACTGCTAGGTTAACGGTTGGAATCAATGATCTTGGGGTTTTGCCACCAAGATGATAGTATGATTAGGCACAGATAAGCTCCCCTGACTTTTGCACAATTTGCCCTTCTGTGCCTGCAGCATGGGAAACAAAGGTTAACAAGCTAAGACATCTAGGTGAGGGAAGCTCAAGAATTGTCTTTTGCACCTTATGTAATGTCAGGATTCTTATCCACTTGCTAAAAAGATTTAAAAAATGGGTAACGAGTCACTTTCTTGGAATAAAGTTTATCCAAGCAGAAACAGTAGAACCTTGCGTACAAGAACACAGGCTTACAATGTCAGCAGTGCAGCCTTTGCATGGCAAGGAGAATCCACCCCAGAAACTAAGAAACTTATTTCGTTCCTTGCTTGCTTTTGAGCTACATGGGAACAATTCAGTCATTTTCCACAGGAAAGACAGAAGCGTGGGATCCAATTTAAAATTTAGATTATTTCAATCCTTTGAAGAGCTCCAGAAGAAAAGGAATCTTTAAAACATCTTTTAGGCTTTAATAAAATATAGCTCTGACTCAAGCACCATATTCATGTAGGACAATTAAGATTCCCTCGGGTTTTGGGCCTTTTTTGTTTCCCCCCCATATAGCAAGTGGTATAATCCCACAACAGAAGCAATAAATAGCTAAAAAAACCTTACTAAGTCACAGAGAATCCTTTAAATTATCTCTGTTTTAAAGGTGGATACCCAGATTCCTTCATAATACGATAACATTTTAATTTAATAATGACTAATTTCATTATAAGCAAGAAAAAGCAGTTTGTGTTTTAAGTAATCTTGCTTATACTGAATTATCAAAATTACATAGAATCAAGCTTCCAACCACAACTACTTTGACTATATTGTATTTTTAGTTACTCTGGAAGTCAAACTGGCTCTCTTTAAGCCCTAACAAAGAAGCTTTTCTACTGGTATCACTGAATACACACATATACATATTACCAAGATCAGAATTCCAAGCCTTTTGAGTTTACTTTATAGATTTTTTTTTTATACCATTCTGTGTCAAGCCAATTATACTGACTTACAGTGGCAATAACAAAACATTACTAGGACCAGCAAGGAAACACCAAGACAAATAGAAACCACAGATGCTACTTCTAGCACCAAAAATATCACCCAGATTTCAAGTTAACCAGGGCCTCTTAAATTTACAAAGCTCTGTTCTTCAAGCTCTCGATAAGTACCCAACATAAATTTAGAGAGGGACCACTGATACACATGCATATACACACGTAATGCACACACAGCCTTTTTAACAAAATGCTTTAAAGTCTGTATGAATTACAAACTGGAACCTTATGTAACTTCCTGTGTGGACAGTTTTACTCTAAAACAAGTGTCCGTATAATACAGCATTTATCTCTATAACTTTCCTTATATAGACAAGATTTCAGTTGGATATGCAAGATTTTCCAAGTAACCCACTGACACCTCAACTCCAATAAAAACACTCTTTGATCACACACAAGCTTCTGGTCACTGTGGGGAGGGGGAAATTTTATTTTTTTTTAAATACATAGAGTTTCTCAAAACTGTAACCATTACCTTCATCGAAGTCTGCATCATCTTCTGTATACTGAGGAAAAGGGAAACAATTTGTGATTTCAAGTCTGTCATCCACCACAAGACCCAGCAGCACTCCCTGGACCACTTCATCCCCCTGTTGTTCTTCTCGGTAATGTTTAATGATCTTTAACACAACCTAGAACACAAAGACCAAAAAAAAAAATACCATATTATGCAATGTCCTCAAAAAATATATATTTGGTATTTTTAAATTGTTGGAAGTGTTGGGTAAATTAGAGCTGAAAACCCAGTTGGCTTAAACAGCAGATATTCTAATAGAGGTTCAAGAACTGGAGGCCATCCTAGTATACAGGAAAATAAGAGAGACCATAAAATGAGTGGTCAGAATGCAGTTCTAAACCAATTTTCTGAAACACCCTTCTAAAATGAAATATTGATCTTTTTTACTTTACATTGCTGCTGTAACTGTTAGAAGCTATCTTGTAGGGGCAGTAAGATCCCTCCTGAGGGAAACATTGTGCAAGAAACTATCAACACACCTTGAAAATTATCTATACAGAAAGTGGTAGGAAATTTTTAAAAGGCACAAACTGCATCAAACTTCAGCTGCATTAACCTTCAAAACTACATCTCATTGCAGTTTTACTCTCAGATGATACTGTAATTTATAATTTTGTAAACTACATGTCAAAGGATACTTAAGAATAACGAACAATAAAACAAAGAGAAAAAAAGCACAAATTACTCATCATATTTTTAATATAATTCTCATTTCCTTCCCCAAATCTGACCTCCACAATGAATAACTCTCATGAGATGATATTGTAAATTGGAACAGTATGAATAAAACCACTCAAGAGTAGTCAATCATTTGCCAGAAACACTTTACACTTAAGTAATATTTTATGCTTAAGAACCAGAAGAAGATAAGAGACTAACCACAATCACAGACTTGAAAGAACTTATACTTTGTCCAGCACACATGGGGTTTATTTTACTAAACCCTAATCCATCCAAGCAAAGTGCACCACAAACTGTCTGGTGCCTATGCTGTCGTTAAGGCAACAGTCCTTTAATGTCTGTTGGCAAACAGACTAGTGAAATGGGTCTCAGTTTAACCACCCCAAGAACAGATTTGGTACAAATACTGCTATTTAGTGAATATTCACAGGGGAAAAAACCAAAACAGTTAAGCTCATCTTCACACATCAGGAACACGTATGTCATAGAACACTGAACAGCTGGGTTGGAAGTGACACCCTCCACTAGCCCAGGTTGCCCAAAGCCCCATCCAACCTGGCCTTGAACGTTGCCAGGGAGAGGGCAGCCACAGTTTTTCTGGGCAGCCAGTGCCAGGGCCTCACCACCCTTATAGTGAAATACCTATCCTTAATGTCCCCTCCTTCAGCTGAAGGCCATTACACCTTGTCCTGTCACTGCATGACCTTGTCAACGGTCCCGCTCCAGCTTTCATATTTGTCCCTAGCTTTCTCCTTGTCTGTCTAGCAAAACTTTGTCACAATTTTTAAAGCACTATTAATGAATTAAAATGCCACAATATGGGTTTTAAAAAAGGAAAAAAGGTGACTAGAAAAGAAATTAGTTTCAAACACATTACCTTCTTGGGTTAAAATGGGAAAACAAAAGCTTTATATGCAGTCTGCTCGTGAGGTGAAAGGAGAATGGAAAATAGGTATCTGTTTCCAAATAAGTTGTATAGAACAAACAGGACTAACACCTACTGATTCTGTGTTTATTCACAATACCACTCACTTGTGCATCCTCTGGCACCCAGATACACTTGCACTGAAGCCCCTCAATCACAGATAAGTAACACTGCATCACCCCAATGCACATTCACACCTGTCCCTCAAGACCTTTGAAGCCATATCTGTTTAGCCAATTTGTAATAACAGGTCTACAGAGTAGAGAGACAAAAAGATAATTTGACAATACAACCTCATTTCACAGGAAAACAGTAAGGAAATTAAGATCAGTGGGCAGGGAAGTAGAATCTAACAACGCCTTTCAGTACAGCAAAGACCAGTTGACATAAGCTAGGTGTAGAAGACACATACCTTCTACCACAAAGCCAGCATATAAACAATATTCAATGTGCATTTAGTGTGACGTTCAGGTTTATCACATATTTACCGTAAGTTCCGTCTTCTACAGTCACAGAATCCACAACTACCTGAACAGATTACAGCACAGCATACTCTCTGCCTCTACTGCATAACTATTCTCAACATCTGTACAGTCTCACAAGCTTCACCTTTTCTAGTGTTTTATGTTCCTCTTTTGTTCCTGAGTTTTCCACACACAGTGACTGTCCTTGTTACCATGAATCCTGGCTGGCTGGTGATTCTGTACCAGGAGCATCTGTGGGATGATGTCAATTTTATCACAGAATTTCTGATAATTGCTCACAGAAGGCAGCCTCAAATGGAAAGAGCGTGGACTTGTCAGTGAGCATCAATGAGTTTTCAGGGAGATAAAACTAGGGGTTCAAAACTCTTAAATGGTATCAAATACCCTAATAGACTATGAAATAATAACATACACAGGTCTGCAATTTTCAAACTCCAGTCTGAAGACCACAGCAGATATTATCCAGGGAGACACAGACCCCAGTCTAGGCTTACCTGCAAGCTTGTTTCCTAACAGAGTCTGAGAAGGTAGCAGAGAAGGTCATGAACTCACTACTCTCAATTTCACACCCCTTAGCAAGCTGCAGAAGTTCAGGTTTATGACTGCACTGGAAAATACATTAGCTACCGAAATGATTTATAAAAAGATAAATGAACAAGTCTGAGAAATGCATTCAGTGACACATGGATTCTTGTTTTCACTTTGTTCTGGAGAGTTTTATTTAGCGCAGAAGACACGAGTCTTTAGTATAGCAGGCTCTTAAACTTGAGATTGAAAAACCTGCTATCAAAATACTACCATATGACCAAGAAGGAAACATGCACTGGAACTCATGTTTCACTATTAAAAACTGACCTCCATGTGTAAAGCAGGATTATTTCTCTAGTGATAACAAGACCGGTTTCAAACATTAAAAATGCCATTCCCATTTGTTTGCTAGTACGGCAGGAAGAGCCAATCACTATATAAATGACAATGCCATGACATTTTCCTGATTTGAATGCACAAACCAACATATTGAGTAAAACAGCAACACCTGGGAAAAAAAAACCCCATAACACTAACTTGTATCTAGATATTTTCTAAAATAAGATGTTATAGGGGAAAAAAAAAAGTTAAGCATTCAAAAAGATTTAAATGCTTGATTTAAGACTGTAAGTTAGTTTTGATTGCCCGAAAGTTTTGTCGACAAACCCACTAGCACCAACTGCCAGCATCTGGGGAGAGAGCACAACAAATACTGTGTTATGTAGCTGTTTTCAAACCAACCATAAACCACAAGGGCATCAAATGTGGACGATGCTATGATGTCACTTCCTCTCAATATTTCACACTAGTGAAACTGTGATCGATATTTAAGAGTAATGAAAGCCATTATCACTGTGTCCAATAATACATACAAAGCCTTCTCCAGATGAATTCTTAAAACTCAGACCATCAACTTTTAAGCATTAACATGTAAGCATTACAGCACGAGCAATTTTACTGAAACACCCAGCCAAGGCAAAGTTAAAAACTGTCAATGTAGTTTTGGAAATGGATATACCTCAAGTATCATTACTAACGGCAACTCACACAATTGAATTTCAACTGTACCAAACTCATGGATGCCTAGGAACAAGATATCCACCTGGTACACATAAAATACATATATGGCAACTCTTTTCCCAGAGTTAATCTGTTTAATAATATTTAAATAAAGACATATCAGATTTTGCACATCAAATTTTATACCAATTTAGTGGCTCTGACTTCTTCCCCAGCTCATGCTACAGCAAAAGCAAATCTACAAGTTGTGTGCTGTGCTGAAGCTTAACCAGCTAGCTACACAAAAAAGAAATTTGATTAAACAATTCTGAAATCTGTAGGTAAGCACAGTAAACAAACACTTGGGGGGTGGAAGGAAAACAAGCAAAGAACAAACAAAAAAAACTAGAGCAATATTACAATAGTAACACTTGGCAATATTTCCAGGTGAAGGGATTTGTGGTATGGGAGGATTTTTTCTTGGTGGGGTTTTTGTTTCATTTTTGGTGGGGTTTGTTTAACACACACTCCAGATAAATGCTTATCCTACACTCACAAAAGACAAGTTCTGGAAGCTGACCAAGCAAAAACTTGCCTTGAACTGATTTGTCTCCTGGCTATAGCACCACCTGATAAGACAGTAACAAAGTCTTATCAAGTCAACTTTCCTGCCAGGAGAACAAGAACTCTGAAGTAAATTAAAGATACTGCTGCAACAGCTCAGAGTAAGAAAACGTGTCTAATACACGTAATGGTCTCCTCTGGATGATTAAGGAGACAGATGTTTACAGACACACATAAAAAATTCCAACTTAATCAGTTCAGTCCACAGAAACATGTTCTAGAAAGCACAGTCTGACAGATAACACGTCAAAAGCACAAAATCACCAGGTTGATACCTTAGTCTTTTAGGTGTTCAATATGAAACTTCATGATGCTACACTGCCAACACATAAAGCCATACCATGAGGTGAACTGAAGATTAGAGGTGAAACTGAATTTTCCGTGTTAGACTAATCTTGACAAATACGACAACCTCTACCAAAAAAATCAAACCTTGTATTCACATAAATGCATATTCTAGATCATCTGCAGAGATTTCTGATTTTTTTTAGATTGTCTTATTCAGTGGTGATTTTTTTACCATTCCTGACATGATTGATGTCTAAATATTTATTCTTTTCTTCCTCATACGTAACACTGCAATAAAAGCTCTTAGAACTGTTAGACCAATTTTACCTCAGAAGTAAAAAGGAAATAGTTTTCCATTAAGACCTTCATCATCTTAAAGTAATTGTTTTGTCAGATATCTTCAATCTTAACTATGATCAGTGGCCAAAGAAAATGGCGCATAATTCCCTGACAAGTAATCAGAAAGATACTTAATCTGAACGTACTGTACAAAATCTAAGGCCAAAAGGACAAGACTGAGTAGACCTAAAAACCAAGGTAACTTTAAAAAATGTTGACTCTGAACAGCAAGTTCAGAAATAACAAGACTTAAAACTAACTGTTCCACGTAGTAAGTGTAAAAGTCATCCTTTGACTAGAAGGCCTCAAAACACCCCACAATGTCATACCTTTATCACCTCAGCTGGCTTGAGCCCTAACACCAACATTTACAAAGCCTTTGAAAATATAGTTCTTGGAATACTAAGCTTACATTTTATGTCACTCAACAGCAAATAAACACCAGATGTTAAAAACTTATTTCTGAACTTGACAGAAATTTGGGGCTTAAAAACAGTAATTATAGAGGAGGCGTAACAGAATGATGCGTGACATTTCAAACCATCTCAATCAGGTGCAAATATCAAAGTCTCTTTCCGAGATGAAGTAGAAGTTTTCTGGAGCAGAGCCTGAATTCAACTATTCTGAACAAGGCACACTGATTTGAGGTGGTCCTCAAGCAGGGGATACCACATATGTTTTTGACACAGAAATTATAAATCACAGGATTCCATTGGGTTTATCTCATGTAGGTCCTCAGTACCAAATCATTTTGCAGATCCATGTTAAATTGAATGGAAAATATTCCCTCTTGAACTCTCAGGCTTCTTTTCGGGGCAGAATGTTACATTCTCGTGTACTATTTGAATACGTTTGTATTAGGAAGCATATGAAAAGCATCCAAAACTTTTTGTTCCCTGGGTGACATCACATCAGCTGGTACCGTACAACCTGCTTAGCGTATAAACCTCAAGATTTCAGAGGATTGAAGTACAGAAGGAAATATCAGTAACCTTGAGAAAAGAATATCACTCCACAATATGTACGTTAGGCTGAAGAAAACTACCCAAATTATAACAGATTATTGATTTAGCATGAGTATTTTCAGTCACTTGTATGTGGTTCAAGAACCCTATCACCCTTCAATTATAGGGCTCTCATATGTTTTCCATATCACTTCCTGCCCCACAAAGTCACCTAACTCAACCCTTTCCTGTGTTCACGTTTTATTTTTACTAACAGCACAAAGGCAGCGACAATTAATCACACACAGCATTAGGCTGGATAGAATATACCTGGACACTTCCTCAGTAAGGGGCTGTCTCAAAGCACAACTCCAGTCCAGTGACAGGCCAAGAAGCAGTGTACCACTCCTGAAGATAAGCTGGTTATGTGCCCTCTTTGGGGCCTGGCTGGAAAAGCTATACATAGCTTACCCTGAGGCTCGGTCTAGAAAAAGCAAACATTTCTTTTCACTTTCTGTAACTCTGTTACATAGATTATGTGTGTCTCAGCAACATGTTCAATGCAAATTCAACACAAAACTTGAACTACCACCAGGTAATGCCCCCTATAAATACTTCCTAAATACCCACTCTTGTGGTTATTTCTCTTTTTAAGAGGTACTTCCAAACTGCTATGATTCAAGCAAAAAGGAAACCCAATCTAACAAGAACAAAATCACCATATCCTCTATGGCGACACAGCCTGCTTGCACCTTCCAGCAGTCCCAGCCTTCCAGCGAAGGTGGTCACTCACACAGGGCGAATCCAGGCTCACTACAGACAACGCCAGGTGATTGACCAAGCATTGTGCTTGCTGGAAGCATACCCAACTGCTGTACACGTGGGTTAGCATCTCACTCTACTGCTGGAACACTTCAAAAGCTGTGGGGATATAAAATTAAAAAATAAAGCCTATAAAAAAAGCTACATAATCAACACTGACTTTATACAAAACCAGACACAAAACATGAAACAAACCATTAGTTAATACCAAGAACTAAAACCGGTAAATTTCTTATCTCAAATATAAAGTGAAAAACATTTTTCTACTGACAGAAATAGGGAGGTGGAGTTCAGCTTGAAGAGCTGAAATAGTACAGACATTACGCATGGCTCTGTACAAATACAACATGAGAATGGGAGGTTACTGGGGTTTGGTTAGAGGCCTGTTGGTTTTTCATAGGCTGCAGTTTTCCTTGGCTCTGTCAGGAACCTACGTTAATCAGCTAATATCTTGTAGGTACCGTGACACATCTGCTTAAGTCATTTATTTACTCCTGTCCAAGTGAGCTGCTTGTTCTTGCAAAGGGAAGAAGTGAAACCAAACTGCAGTGCACCAAAGGAAAAAGTTGTTAAGTAGTAGAAAAAAGTAAAGTTTGTTGAATCACAGAAACATAGAAAAATATTCACTGTTAATCAAGGTGTGCTTTACCAAACACACCAATCTCTTCCTGATTTTTGCCCCACTACAATTTTATTTAGTTTTTCTAGACAGTACAACAGTTCAGGTTAACAGCCATCTCCATGGCTGTTCACAAGCCATTAGTACACTTTAAATATTGCCTCAACATAAGTAAAAATGCACCATTACACTTGTGTATTTAAATTTTCCATTGCCCTGTTCATATATTGGAGTAATGTATTTCTATGCAATACCAAGTTTCATAACACATTTCACAGTACAGGGATTTGTGCTCATTCCCACAGAAACCCTCAGGGCCACAGGCACTGCAGAATCGCTTCCTTGTCGAAACATTTCTGTAAGGCAGCCCCAGGATTTCAATCGTGCGAGCAGCAGGGCATTAGATGTTATTAGCATGCTGTCAAAAGACAGTGATAGGGCTGTAATAAGATTAACATCCAAAATTCTGCTAGTCACAAGCGGGACAGAGCATTTCCCCAGGACTAGTTAGTGTATCATTTCTCCTATTTCCCAAATTTCACCAAACTCAAGTCTTTTGATTTCAGTACTTTAGGCAATTCTTGTGAATTGCCAATACAATTTATATTTATTATTTTTAATGAATTCAATACCTAACCATCATTTCAAGAGTGAAAACCGATGAATACACTCCTTTAGAGCACAACATATGGAAATTGTATAGAGCCAGTAAAGGCAGGCAGAGTTTCAACATTTTCCACTCAATACACCAGAGCCTTACATTTATACTTCAACATATAGTCAGTACATATGTTCTGTGCATTAGCAAATCACCATCGTTCAAATATTCACAGTGCTCATTGAGCTAGCAGTGTATTTACAAGTAAGAGGTTTTCTCTTCAGCATCAGCTTCTAGCGGCTTCCTATGAAAGACTTAAAGACAGCCAAAAGCAGCAGTAGGCAAAATTAGTCTGTATTTTAAATTGGATTGTGCCAAACATTTTGAAGCTGCAGAAACACTGCAGGACAGTTACCCTTATCTATTTGACCTCCAGAAATTACTAAAATAGGGCAGAGCTAATGGAGAGGAGGGAGTGGGGGCTGATCTGAGACTAGTGATCTTTTTCAGAGACCATGCTCTGCACAACAGAACTGGAACACATGTTCTATTCAAGGGTGTGTCTTAAAATCATGACTTCCATATGCATTCAACAGATGCTTCCAAGTAACCAGTAAAATCCCTACTGGACAGGACTTCCATGTCACTTTAATAATTTATAACCTTTACTGCAACAGTTTTTCCACATTCAAGCAATTATCCTTTCTGGCAAATGCTTGGTTATGTGCTAAGGGGCTGCGACAGAGACAGATCCTCCTAGTAACAGGTAGTGCAATCCAGAGAACAGATTCTGGACTGAGTCTCAGCCTTCCTGTGGACCTAAAGCATACAACTGAGGAAAAAACATGGAAGCCAGTTGTTAGGGGTAAGCGTCACCTTCCCCATCTTTCAAAGAGAGATAAGACTTGCCTTTGTATCACCAACTATCTGAACATAACCATGTGAAAACCACTTCTAGAAGAGCTCCATTTCTAATAACAGCTACTGCAACAGTGATCAAAAACCACCATTGTAATTTTATCACTGAGCATGCCAATGGATAACATGTATGGCTTTCAGATTATTCCCAAAGAGCAATGACAGGCACAATAAATATAGTATGTGTGATCTAAAGTTTAAAAAGCTTTTAAACAGTTCATTTTTTGCATAGATAATAATGTAGGAGTAAAAAAAATAACTGAGTCTTAAGTGTTCAAAACTTAGCCCTATACTTAATGAAGAATTTTAAAATGAGATTGTTTATTTCCCTTAGATACATATTAAAAGAAAATAATATAGACAAGTGGCCTACACCTCCAACTAAAATCCTCAACATCAAATGAGCACAAGGCTTGCTTAACAGGAATAGACACATGTATTGCACATTGCAGATACAGGGCTCCATGGAACAAGAAGGATGTGCAGAAAACACACAGCAAAGCAGTATGCAATGCTTTGACAGAACACAGACTGACAAGTCTTAGATGCTCACAGCAACATCCTAACTCTCTTTTTCCAGCAAAAGATCAAATATTTATAAAAGAATTAGCCTGTTAGTGCATGCACACAGCAAAATTGAGGTACATCTTCAAACTCCAGTAAGTAAATAAGCCTCTCTAACTTTTTAATTAGATTAAGGAAAAAAGTTAATAAAATGCTTCTCTTAAATAAGCATCCACATACAAACTATTCAAGAATATTTCCACACTTACTCCTAACCTTGCATCTGCATTCAAAATATATTATCAAAGCTTTTGTCTTTGTTTTACATTCTTGATGTTATGCTACTGGATAATCTTACAAAATATTGACAAGAATCCTTACTATACAGGGACGAATTTTTCCAAGTTATGACATTAACAATGTATTTACTTCCCAGTAAGATGATACCATGTAACAAGCAGTAACATAATATCACTACTAAGCACTGTTGTTAAAGCAGGCATCACATCTCTGCAATCTTAATGCTGCCTGCAGCTTAATAAAAAAAATAATAAAAGAACCTCATATTCAAAAACTATACCATCATTGAGCTTATTTTGAGCATATGTGGAAATATGGAAAAGTAACAACATAATCATATCTAAAAAATGTCTCTGGCACAAAAAGATTAATTAGAAAAAGACTATAGCAACAGTAAGCTGTCAATACATTACATTGTCTTCTTTCCAAGACTACAAAAACCAAAAAACTTGTTCTTACAAGACCTCTCATAAGGTCTGTAAGATTTATTTGAAAGGTAGAAGTTGATCATTTTATACATACCACAAAGGGCCTTTCAGTTTCTGAGCCTGTTTTTCTCCCCCTTCCCTCAACTGGACCATGCTCAGGTCACCTGAAAAGGTCTAATTTTGTTACAATGAACTGAAAGCCAAAGGAGCATGTTTAACAGTGTTTCAGTGTGCAAGAGGCCATACTGTACTGGCCCAGCAACGAACCCAGCAATCACCACCTCCCTGCTCCTAGATACCCAAGTCACATTCAACACCTCCATCACACACCCAAGTATTACCAACTCATTTGTTTGCTGGTACAACATTTTAATAACTAAAATATAACAAATTATTTGAAAGATATTTGGTGGGAATATTCTTTTTCTCAGTATTGACACAGCCAAGTCCGTATCACAAGAGCATGATTTACTGTTTTCAACAGCTATGTATACATAACTACAAGGCCAGAGACCAGCCGGGTATGGACATAACAGGAACAAAAAATAATGAGATGTTTAACTGTTAATGACAGTAGTGCAGGGGGCAACACATTATTTCTCCTTGCACAAAGGAGAAAAAAAAAAAGGCTGCTTTGAAATATTCTCCCCTTCGAGTCTTGAAGGGTAACACTGCTCAACACATTTAAACCACCTCCACATTCAGATTAACTCCTTTTGTCAGCACACTCGTTTTGCAGTATGAAGTGATACCAGATGTCCTAGTTTTAAATGCCTCACTAGAGGATACTTACCATGATGCTTCGGAGATGCTGAGTGCACCAATCCACTCTTGCAAACCATTTAAAGTTTGTTAGCAAGGATACCTGCTATCCATCGACAAGACACGCTGAAATTTTAAGCCTCAGACCACCATGATGTGGGTGCTTTACCTATTTCAGGTTAAGGAACCTCAAAATGGATGGTGTCTATTTTTAAGTATTAAATCGATAGCAAGAACATTAATTTACAATTATTAAAAAAAAACCCAAAACAACAAACCAACAAATGTCTCTTCCTTGCCAGAAGAAACTACTCGCAGACTAAGAACTAAAGGAACCCCAGAGCAGCGTAACAACAAAACAAAAAGGTGGTTCTCCTCTCAACTTGCTAATACATATCAGTGCTTTCTCTTCTCAATCTGGATATGAATGCCATGTCAGCAGTTCTCCTCTGGGTTATATTCATTCAACTAATTGTACCTGAAGATTAACAGAAAGCACATATACGTATCACCCAACTAACACAAAATGCTTCTGTCTTCTCCATGGTTCAAGGCAGCCATGAACAAACACATCAAGCTAGAATTGAATTCATATACTCTCAGTGCCAGCTTAACCTGATTTGTGTTTTTAGGGAATCAGGCAAAGGAAGAATCAAAGAGATTAAACTTCAACTTAAAATTCCATTCAAACTCCTTTGAAGGACGCATAAAACACAATACAGCCTGAAGGCCATTATATCCTAAAATCCTATTCTACAGTTCCACGATGTCAAGAAACTGTACCAAGAACAGCAGGTACAACACACAGTCTGGGTGGGCATCTCTGCCAAGTCTTCAGAAAGGGTGAAGGAGAGTGGAAGAAACCACAAGAAAAGCCAGGAAAAGTACAAATTTTGCCACTCGAGAATACGTCAAATATTGTTACCCAGTTCAATACAGGTTTCAACTTTAAGTGAGAGGCATTCAAAGCTACAGAAATTTATATTCTTCCTCCCCAAAGGGTCAACATTTAACATTTTCTTTTCAAATAAGAAATACTTAAAAAATTTACAAGATGAACCTCAAAAAACTGACTTTCAGTAAGTGTAATACTGTTTTATTTATCATGATCAGACAAGTCATCCTAAAGAGTTTCTCATCCAGGAAGCTAACTAGGTCTTCCCTATCAACAGCTGGGGATTTGATCCCATACATGCATTTAGAACAAAAATAACTAGTCATAAAAATTAGGCACAAGGAACTTAAATATTACAAATGTGAGTAGAATTACTGTTGAAAAAATAGTTCAGCAATGATAGGCTTTGTTTTGTGGGTTTTGGGGGGGTGGTGTTTGCTGGGCATGGGTTTTTTTAAAGAAAAAGGCAGACTTACAAGTTTCTCTCTGTGTTTTAAAAAATTAATGAAAACCCCTCTACACACCACAGATTACAATGCAAACCATTAGGTACTCTACATCATGACCAAATCAGGGAAGACATAATGAAGCTTTCAATAGCAAACTGAGTAAATCAGTTATATCTGACAAAAGAGAAACACCTACACTATAGCCATAGTAGTACAAATACAAAAGTAGACTACAAGACCTACAACTTCTAAATAAACATTGTCTTGACATATTTATGTTTTGGCCAATGTATGTTTATATTTAGTTTAAATAAACTGACAAGGATATCTTAAGGTTTAGCTTAAGTTCCATACAAACTTTAAAAGATGCACCTAAGTGTATATTCAAAGACTCGTAGGATTAAGCACCTGGAACCTAGCATTACAAGATCAGCTTGAGTATCAATGTGGCCTCTAACCCTCATCTCAGACTACAATGGCCTGAAGATTCAGGTTATGACTCACCCATTGCTATCCATACAGGCTTCTGATGCCAGCTCTGGCAATATTCATCAACTACTAAATGGCAATTTGTTACTAGTATTAAGGCTTCCCACATTAGCAACTATGAAGATAAAGGAATAGAAACCTATAGTTGTTTTGAGAAGCCTACATAACTTCTGCTATTTCCTACATTATGCAAAATCTGTGTGCAAGGGGCATAAGTGTAAAAATAATTCATATACAGTGTTTTGATTGAAAAAGGAAACATTCCCATTAATAAGAGCAACTAGATATCAATGCTTCAGCATGTTGTTAAGGCCTTAGTTACATAGTTATACAAGAGCAATATATAAGAAAGCTTTATTCGGTCTGTCAAAATTAAGTTCTCCAAAAGCATTACTGGATATAATTTTCTGAATACATACATAAATCCAAGAGGTTAGGAGTTTAAGAAAAAAGACAAAGTCATATCTTGGTGTTTAAGGATTTTGTTAGATGAAGAATTATTTTCCTTTACTGTCTTTGCTAGAACATCCTCACACAGAGGATTTACAAAGAATAAAACAGCTGTCCAATAAAACACACTTCTTTGTGACCATTCTGAAGGCAAACTTGATGAACAAAAAACACTTATTTGGCCCAGCAGGCAGCAACTTACCTTGTTAAAAAGATCCCATTCTCCCAACACACAGCTGTGTCTTTCCCAGAGGAGTTTCCATATACCCATTATCCACATACTAGCGGCCAGACAAGATCCACAATCCACCACATGGAGTAACTGAGTTTGAATCTTAGTTCAACTTCTCTGTTACTGTGGTGGTTCAGCCCCAAGCAGTGGCTGAGCACCACACACTGCTCCCTCACAACCAGAGGGGAAAGAGAAAGAGCCTTGGTGGGTGGGATAAGGACAATTTACTGACAAAATCACCGTGAAAGTCGAACCGTAACAGCCATTTACACTCACACCCAGTGATAACACAGAGTACTGACTGTATGACACCCCGGTACTCAGAATGCTCGAGGCACCCAGCAGCACCCCTCCCCAAGCACCCCTTTTATGGGGGAGTGATGTCAGGTGGTATGGAAAACAGCCCAGGCTAACTCAGCTCACCTGTGATGACTGCCTGGGGAGGGCCTGGCCAGAACCAGGACAGTTACACAGTTACATACCTTTTCATGCTCATGGGGTGATGGGGGTGGGGGGGAGAATCACTCATCTTATCTGATCTTCTGCTTCTGAGCCCATCTCAGCTTTATAGTTTTAGATCTTGCCAGGTATCACTACAAAAACTGTGAGAACTGCAGAAATATGCAGAAGCCACCTTTGCTAAGTACAATCTTAGACAGTTGAGCAGGGTTAGAAGTTTCACTACAAAAGCATTCCAGGAAAGTCTCCAGCTTTGATGCAAATTCAGAATCTCTTACTAGGACTACACTGTTTCCCAGTACTTCCAACAGCAGACAACTTAAAACTCTGATGAATCCGTATGCCAAATCCCTATACAGAACTAAACTTCTGTGTATCCCAGGAATACGCTTACCCAGGAGCAGATGAGGATATGTAGCAATGGGAACCCTGCATGTAAATGAAGAAAAAACAACCAAAGTCCCACAACACCCTACAGCCACCAACCTGATACTTCCAGTAAAGCAACACAATACTGAGCCTAAATAATGTTATCATATGTATGAGTACTTTGTTGAGAAGAACACTAATACTGCAAAAGCAAATATGGAAGTGTTACTATGAACATGAAACAAGGTTACCCTGCAAGCTTCTACTGTAATAACATAGTAAACTAGAAGACAAGACATTTTAATGACAACAAACTAACTCGCTCCATCTGCTCTCATGGTCACAGCACAGTTACTTCAGTACCACAGCTTCTGCGTCCTCTTTGCCTCATTTACTCAATTTGCTGTGCCAGAAAAAGGATGCAAAGGTATTACAGAGAAAACAGTTGGCACTCATACAGTTACAGTTACAGGCTACAGCCTGGTGCAAATGTAAAAAAGGCTAATAAAGAAATAATTAAAAGTCCAACAGCAGAATACTAATTTGGGAAAAAGAAAAAAAAAACAAACAAAACCCACAAAATGCACATGTGCACACCCCACAAAAACCCAACAACTTAAAATTTAAGAGAGAATAGACATCACTAAATGATGCAAGTAATCAGGTTTGTTCATTCCACTGTCTTCTCTTCTTATAATGGCTCTTATTTAAAATTGCAGGTGCAAGAAATTCAGTCATTTTTTATCATTAATCCAATAAGCATGAGATTAACATAGTATATCCTTTCACCTTCTCTCATTTCAAGCTTTCCTCTAAAAGATAAGAAAATAACAGCATTCTGAATAAAACAGCAATATTCCACAAGTGGGTTAAGATCTGAAACCCTGTACAACAGAGCAGAACCCCATGACACTGCCATAATAAAAAACCCACCCTGAATATTTTTTATTACATTATCTCCATGATATAGTACAGATCCCAATGAGTACAAGACAAAGAATGAAAAAGAGGAAAGATGACATCTCTAAGCTTTAAGATATTAAAAAACCTGAACCTGTTGTTCCTGTGATTCCACAAAAGGTTATTTTCAATATAGCTATCTGTAAATCAACAGTACAGCACCACCAACCACACTCCCACAAAATACATGAATTCTGTATATAAAAAACTTTTGTAGCTGAGTCTAAAAATCAAGTTTGAACGTCAGACTTAAGACCAATTTCGTAGAAGCAAGGAAAATTAGTGTTTATATCTAACTTTATAAATTCAGACTAGTAAGTGTAGGTAAAAGATCCTTGCAAAAGTTCCAGCAAATTCCTGGATTTCATTCTGCATTTTTACACCACGAAGTGCACTGACTCAACCTTTTCCCTTGCTTTCTCACAAGAAACATCTTTTCCATGTGTAGATTAACACAGAAGTTCACTTGACTGCACAGGTAAGTACTCGTAAAAGAAAACTGCAATGCCTATTCAGCTAACCTGAAAATTTCTTTCCATTCAAAGAAGTAACTACTGCTCATGTTCTCAAATCTATCAGCATTCAGTTTGAAAGCACCTTAACTTAGTGAAGGGGAAAGAATTTAAGATCAGTGAACCAAATCTGATTAGTTCCAGCAGCCAAATTCCAAAAAATTCAACCCCTGCTAAAGAATTTCTAGAAGGACAACAGAAGCCCACCAACACATCTTGTTAAAAAGAGAAAGGTAAGCAAATTAAGGCACTGCAGCAGATTTACTTCAGACACCATGTAATGTTACTACAGCTTTGGGAGAAGATCCCAAGAGTGGCTTTTGAGTTCTCTGTTACAAAGGGTCATGCAACCGTGAAACTGAAAATCAAGCAAGCTTATAAGCATCGAAGAAACAGCTCAAAGTCATGCACACCCTAGTCTAAACTGCACCCACGATTTTTCTCAGAAACATGTATGTGTTCAAGGCATAGTGTGTTCTCTTACATACCTAGAGTCCACTATCTGCACAAAAAAAATCAGAAAGGCCTCTAGCAAGTGTAGTAAAAGCTACACATTGCATGGTTGCCGCTGCTACTCCATCCAGCAGGAGAAAGGGATCAGACCATCAGTTGCACACAAGCAACAAAAATCAAGCCTATTTCTTTTCTTCTATGAATCCCTTGAACACACCCCAGAGCTATGCTACCCTCTCCCCTCCTTAATGCTTTTAAAACATGTTATATAACATTGCTTTCAGTTTGAAGGTGAACAGAGACAATATCTTATTATCTCCAAAGGACAAGACATCCCAGATGTGTGGTCAGAACCACGCCTCCTCCAATCTCTAAGTGACATGCCTGTGATTAAGTAGAGTTGCAATCAACTTTGAAAGCAGTTGGGACATCTGGAACTAGCTGCCCCGATCTACCAACAAGCAGATGAGAGCATGCACAAGCCAACTGAAGTAATTTTTAGTCTTCACATGTCTGAGTTCTGTCACATTCTCAAATGACAAGACTGCCATACGGTGATCTCGATCCCTCATTCCTTTTAAAACAAAACTACAAAATAGCTTGATATGACCACAACAGACACTCATGTCCCAATGATACAAGACACAGAGCCAGCAGAATTAGTATCGTAGTTCCCTATGGAATGAAAACTTACAGTGTCCATGCTCATACATAAGTTCTTCCACCTACACTTCCAAAGTTGCTGGAGGCTTTACTAACCTTAAGACAGACAGTTCTTTTGAAGAAGTAAGTTGTTAGGGCCTCCATGCAAGTAGAAAGCTGAGCAAAGAGACTATTTAAGGAATAAGCTCTCTCACCTTCTAAAAATGCCTTTATAAAGCAACCCACAATGCTCCAAAATCCACAGGAAGCTCCAAATGGAGAAACAGCTATATGGTGTGAGCTCTAATTACATCCAAAAGCTCACTGCAGAAACCCAGTCATGTTTTTTTTTTTAGTTTTTACATTAAAAATCATAATATATTCTTCTGTGATTATTACAAATGGTCATGCATGACAAAATTTACAATTACTGTTTCTAAGAACTTCAGAAGGTATTCAAGATTCTTCATAAACCTCTTTACAAGAGGTTTATCACAAGCTTCATAAGTTTGAGTGATCAGGTAAGTGTCAATGTCTCCAAAAAACCTGGAAGTATGAAAAGGCTGCTTAACTGTGGCCAGATAGAAGGCAAACACCTCTCCCTGCATCTTCCCACCCCAAAAAAAGGCCACACAAAACAAAAGGACAGAAATAACCTAGTGCTCTGAGCACAAGTTTTCTTTGGGCTACTTGAGTGGAAAGAACACAGTGGAATCTGTAGGAATTACACTGCTGAAGTTTCCCCAACAGGAAGAGAAGACAAGGGAATGTGATGTTTTGCACTCCTCTTCCCGTCTTTTTCTCACAGTGGCCAAAAACTCAACACAAACTTTGTTAAGATTTCATGTTTCTCATCTGAAAGAAAAAGCACGTTACAAATAGGAGTTTATGAAGGCGTTTTTACCCTGTGGTTTCTAATATTCCTTGCAAAGAACAAGAAGTTGATTTCACTGTAGGTTTATCCATTAAGTATGTAATTTTTCTGACACACTGCTGTATCAACAAAAGCAAAGTATAAATTTAAATGCATGGGATGCTTTGCTGAACCAATACAAGCTAAATCAGTACAAGCACTTTATGACAGCATACATCAGTGACATATTAGAACTTTCCTTATTATGCAACCAAACACGTTATCCCTTACAGCTGTACAAATTCTTACATAGTCTACACATCCCTATGCACTAGGGATGAGTTAAACACAGTGATCTACAAGCATAAGCTGCCACTACTCATCTTTGTCACTAAATAAACCCAAAGCAAATCACAGTACTGTCTTAAAAGAGTAACAGAAATATTGTATTTCTATTCATCACAGTCTAAATTGCAACACCCATTCAATTCAATAATTCAGTAGATGACTGGTTTGGGGGGAGGTAGGGGAGAGAGCACCTTAAAGGTGGCTTATTTCACAAACTTGCTCAACATCAATGGCTCGGAATCCACATGCAATCGGTCCCTTTATCCAGTTGCTTTTACAACACAGAAAGAGTCCATTTTCTTTGACACTGCAGTCATTCCTTGTATTCCTGAGCTGGATGAAGAGTACTGCCCACATTTGCCTACCTTGCCTTACCAAAGACATTCCTAATTTGAAACTGCTTATATAATTATATGCACAGGTAGTTTCTGCCTGCTATAGAGCTCTCAAAAATTAACTGGAAAATAAAACCACATTCAAGATACCAAAAATAGACCTCTAATTTTCCTTCCTTTATGTTAAACTGTGAAGACTGGAAATCTACATTCACATTTAATTTCAGAAGCATTTCAGAAGTATGCAGGCAGGTACTTCAAGTTACCAGGTGTCTAGAACCTGACATGTTTTTCCCACAATACTGTTAAATTTTGGTGCTATTATTTGTGTGGAACACACTTAACAGTGCTAACATTTTAACAAGCTCTGTGGATTTAGCCTGTCCTATTGGTTTACTTATGGTTTCGGTAGTTTTTACTACTGCCCTGGCAGTGCTTTTTAATTTACTATTCTGCTACCTGAAACAAAATCACACTTGATCTAAATCCAAATTACACAGTCACATAATAAAACAAAGAATAAATCACATTAAAATAAGAGAGAAGTTAAATACAGGATGCTCTACCTGTATCAGATTTAAAAGGAGGCTGGAAAAGTACACATTGCTGCATCATTATGTATTGTTCTAAGAAAACAGACTTGTAGAACACCTCTTCATTAAGTATTTTTTTTTCTACTTTATTGTTCCTCTGAAATAACAAACTTTCTAAAGGTGCTTTCACATCCTCACATACAGAAGGCCCAAAAGCAACCCATGTAACATGACTTTGCTTTCAAAACAGTCCCATCTGAAAGCATTACTTCTGCCACTGCCAAGAGATAAGGACCAGTGGAGAGAGATTGCTAACTTCCCTGACATCCACCAAAATCAGTCCACACTTCTGGCATGTGATCACCCTGGTCATCATCAAGGTGACTGATGAAGGCCAATTACTTTGTGAGAGCACACTGATGAGACTTAGATCAGTAAGATATTAGTGTTTTAGCAGAATTTCAGTAAGACATTCCAAGGACTTGGAACAGGAGCCACTTTGTTTTCAAAGAAAACATATTTATGCCAACACTTCTCTTCAGCACAGGTGTCATGGAAGTTTGGGAACCACGCTGCCAGTGTCCCAAGAATGCTTTGTGTAAGATTCATTGAAACGTCTTCTGCAAGTTGAGAGCTTCCCACTGTTTTTAATAGGTCACCTTCCTCTGTACCACTATACCAAAATAATACACAAGGAGAAAACCAAAAGCCTAAAGCAAAATGTAATCACCGGTCTTCGTTGGACTACCAGAAGCTGACCATCGGGGCCACTCACAGTTGATCTGAATGAACGGTAGTACCCAAAGTAGATTACACATCTGACAGAGCACAACTTTGAAACATATGTTCTCTTTATTTCACTAAAGTAGAAACAAAAGAAATCAAATTTAATAGTTATTAAGTCCAAAACTGGCAAAACAGCTTTTACACCAACAGAAATAGAATTAAAGGTGCCAGACTGTATCCTGCTCTTAACTATTCCCTTTTTCACTGTTCCCTCAAACTTGCTAATAAAAAGCCAAACCATTGTCCATCCAGCACTACTAGCCTGCTTGCAACAGCCTGCTGTCAACTGCTGCATTTTTAGGGCTACGTTTCACAACTGGACAGTTTTCAATACTCCTTGCAAATGCTGCTTGCACTGAAGGCACAGACACACAGGCTGTGGAACAGAATACTGCAGAAATACACCAAATCAAAACTATGTTATTCTTCCTCTTCTCAAACATTTCCTATACTGCATAACTCCAAGATAACGTCTGGGGACTACTGCTAACAAACAACAACTAGGCTCCAAAGCTCGCCCCAAAATTATGATCTTCTTGTTACCAGTATATAATGACTCCCCACGTTATGCCATTGTGAATAATACCAGTTGTACAAGACATGAACTGATGCAAAAACATCCAGCAGTAAAGCCAAAAATCAACTTCAGTAGACACTCATCAGCTTAACGTCTGCACAGATCACCTCTATTAGGATGGCTTCATTTCCTGCTAAACCAATTCATCGTTTTATTTTATTTCTTATTAACAAAACATGTCAGGCACCAGCAGTCCTAACAGGGAAGGCAAAGAAGACAACAGCTAGAGGAAGACTCCACCGTGCTCTCACGCCTGTGCGGTTTACAGCAGCCGGAGCTCTGACAGGTGGGAAGGGAAAACCCGGAGGGAAGAACGGGAATGTTTATACGCACCCGAACGATTAAAAGCACCTAACTCCCGCCCTGCCCCGGCCTTCGCCCCAGTCCCCAGGGACGAGCACAGGGGAAGCCCACCCACGGGTTAGGGGGAGAAAGGAATGGCCACGGCCACGGCGGCCT
>VZTU01032080.1:77016-154257 GCA_013400835.1 Zapornia atra | reverse complement strand
GACGGCCGAGTCGCCCGTGGCGGCGGCCTTGCCTTTGCCTTTCGAGGCGCCGAACCCGCTGCCGGCAGCCCCGGAGCCTTCCTTGCGCGACGCCATTTTTCCGCTCACGCCGGCCGGAAAGAGAAAAACGAAACACCGGAAGCGGAGATGAAGCCGTGGGAGCGTCAGGGAAACGGCGCCGGGCGGAAACTGAGAGGGGAGGAGGCGCATGCGCGGTGCCGCCGCGACGGTGGGGTGCCCTCCCAGCGTTACCTTACGGCCTCGGCCGCTCACCAGACGGGGCGGATCGGTCCTTGCTCGGCTTTGCCAGCCGTCACGGCCGTCCCAGGCGCAGCTGGAGCAGGAGAACCCCTGCGCGTTGTGCGAGGTGGCAGTAGCCATCTCAGCTGGCTCGGGGTAGAGGCCTTGTTCACGCCTTCCTCTCCGCATGGCACCTGGCAAGCCGTGCCTGGCAACCTGGGAGCCACAGCCCCTGCTTTTCCAGGGCTCCCTCGGGCGAGCCTGACCCCGACGGTCACGTACGGGTCTGCCACAGGGCGCAGTGAGGGTGTCTGGTGGGGCTGCAGGCGTGGGGACACGTAGGCCCCATCAGGCAGCTTAGTAGTGGGTGAGCATTACTTCCTGGGCAGAGCAGGTGGGAGAGCTTTGGGGTTGGGCTTTAGAAGAGCAGCTGTTTAGGAGTTAAGGGAGTATCTGCCTTGGGCAGCAAGTCGTTAGCGCACTGGGAAGGGGGTACAGGGTATTAACATTAGATACAAACAAAAGCCTGAACTATCAACTGCAGGTGGTGTTCTCGGGGAAGGGTTGAAGTGGTGTTTTTGAAGTTACCTGATTGTGCTGCACTGCCCTTCTTTTAAAATACTTAAAATCCTACACATTGTTCTGAAAAATGAACTGGGCCATGAAAGGTAGACAAAGCAAATTCCCCAAAGCTGCCCAGACACTATGCCAAATGTGAGACCTCATAAAAATCCAACAGTAAGGCTTTTCAACATTGTAGTTGACACTGATTTCTCAACTGGATGAGTGTAACATACTTACCAACACCAATCCGAAAATATATCTGCATTTTTCAGCAGGCATAGAGCCAACTTTTGCCTGTTCCTATAAAATGGCCTTAACATCACAAGAGTATTACTTGCCAGCTGCCTGCATCCGGGCTGGAACAAATTTAAGCAAAGAATCTAGTAATAGATAGTCATAATTGATACTCATAATAATCGTCTCCACCTAGCAAACCTAAATGCCACTGATACCACTGACTAGATCTGCACTGACTCTACCAAGAAACCTAGATACCCAGCTCAGCTAAGAACACCTTGTGATAGATGTCTAAAGTTAGGTGTGACAAATCCCACTTTAGATTTGCCCCTTGGGCAAAAGCTTCTAAATGGAGATTAAGGGTGAAGTTTAGAATTGAAGCATCGCTGAGTTCAACTGTGCCTTGTGCCCCAAAGATCCTGCAGCGTGCACATGCAGCGGGATTAGCGCTTTGTTCTAGAAAATAGGTTAGTGGAGAGGCTGATGCAATAACGACCCAGAGTTTCGAGATAGTATGATGTGGCCAATGAGCTCAGCCATCACGTGGGCGTTGCAAAATTGAGTCCTACCCTTAGCAGGTTTCCATGACTGAATGTTGCACTCCCACTGGCATTGCCCTTTGAAGTTTTTCTAGAGAACAAAGTTGCTTGATTTAATGCTGCCATTTCACTTTGCTGTTATATGCATATGCATATCCAGTTGTAATTTACAAATATTATCGAGTAGTTTTAATTAAAGAAAAATAAGGTTAGGAAAGAGTATTATGGTAATATAGTGGTTTTCAGCTCCAGACCACAGACCGCTGGAGATCTGTGGGCTACTTCAGATCTCAGATAGTCAGGGAAAGGTATTTAAATAGACAAAACATGCCTTTTGTCAGTAAAGGCACAGTGCTTTACCACTGGCAAATTCTTAGGCATCTGAAAAGGAATTAAAACCCTTGGGATAAGACAAATGTGGTACATTATTCCTGCCTATCAGTTTTTGAACAGCAACTAAGTGTAATTTAAAAAAAATAAATAAAAAGGAAAAAAACCCACAGCAAGTAGCTACAGCACAGAACATCAGCATGTTCAAAGAGGTTGCTGTGGGCACCCAAAATAGCCCTGTTCGAGGGACTGGCATAGGGCTCACATTGCTTAAATCCCTGCCAGAATAATTCAGTCAATTTGGTTAATTATGATTAACCTGAAAAATGAAACGCAAATATCAACTTCATAGAACTCTCCAGATCCAGGCAAGAGGCCACAGAAGATTTCCACCATTAACCATACCGATTCCTTGAAAAGGAGGACATAAAAAGGATGTCAGACTGCAAAAATTCAGCAACATTGCCCAAGCTACTCAGGAAAACCACAAAACAGATGACTTCCATCACAAAATAGTTTAGAAAATTCAAATAGTGCACAAATTCCATTAATCATTTTTAAATTATACTCCCAGTCAAAAGACAGCTGGAACCAAATAAATCCCTTTTATTCTCCAGTCCTGCCTAAGTAAAACCCTGGTAGAAATCAGATGTGTCATTTATCTCCACAGCACTGTACCAATGCTGTGAGCAGAACTGGTGTTGCTAAATGGAAATTATCTGATTAAGGGTTCAAAGATGTAATTCCTTCCAAATTGTCAGCCTAACTTTACCTTCAGGGCTAAACCAACTGGAATTACATTTGTGCCTGCTGCAGGCTAAGAGCGTGCACATGAAGCGTTACCAGCGATGGGCTAACCTGCAATGACTTGTTACCGCTCGGTAAATAGGCCCTGTCTGAATCCTGTGGTTTTCCTCCCTACCCTCTCAGCAATTCCAAGTATTTCTAAGCATAGTGAAAAACATCTTAATTTCATTATCACAAAGTATAGAGGAATAGGGAAGAATTGCTTAGGATACATGTATAGCAGTCTGTACTTGCACTGAGACACAACAGCACCCGGAATAAAAGTTGTGCTAGTAACTACAATTGCCTAAACCAACATTAATTATCTGCAAAAAGAAGTTGTTCCCAGTAATCTCCAAAACTTGGTAGATTCACCTAACACAGACTTAAGATTACCTTTTAATATCTCGTACCCTTAGGGAAATTTCAAATTCAGGAAAGCTCAGTTTTCTCAAAGAGATGAGGTGTTGAGGCTTAAAGTTTCAACCAGCAAATGGTACAGCTCCATACGAATCTATTGCTGACCTGTTTCAATGTGCCACTATATACCTCACCCAGTCTGCGTTAGCAGGCAGGTGCATTGCTTAAAAATGAAGTATCTAATGTCTTTTCTTTGTCAATCTAAGGCTTCTGTTTGGGAGAACTGTAGCGAATCTAAGGCCATATGTAATCCCTACATTCAAGTACAAAGCTTATTGCACGTAATTCTACACATGGCATGGCTGCTTTGCTCCTTTTGAAATCACTCTTGTATTCACAGGATGTCTTCTGATAAGAGCTTCTCACCACTTTCATATCCTGTAGGGAAAATGAAATGCCTTACAGCAAGAAGATCCCTCTGTGTCAATGGTATCTGTGGTGGGTTTGCCCCAGCAAACAGCCAAACACTCACCCAGCCTCTCACTCACTCCCCTCTCCCACAGCATGGGGAAAAAAAAAGAAAGCAGGAAAAACTGTGAATCAAGGTTCAGAAGCCATGGGACAGGCCAGATACTCTTAAACACTTATTCTTTTCTTTCCTTGCTTTCCAAAAGAAAAAAAAAAAAAGGGGGGCGGGGGGGGGGGGGCTGTCAGAAGAGGATGTGACATGGACACTCAGGTCTCCTCAGTAGATGCAGTTTCACCAAGTGCATGTATTACCCTTGCCTCCATTTACAGTTATATTCAGTATCACTGTGTGCCAGGTACAAGCAATTCCAAATACCTACTGCAGCTTCAAGTAAACCCCCTGTAACTGTTGTGATGTAACCCTGGCTCTCAGCTGAGCATCACGCAGCCACTTGCTCGCTCCCTCCACAGCGGGATGGGGGAGAGAATCAGAAGAGGGAAAGTGAGAAAACTCGTGGGTTGAGATAAGGACAGTTTAACAGGTAAAGCAAAAGCCACACACACAAGCAAAGCAAGACAAGGAATTCATTCCCCACTTCCCATGGGCAGGCAGATGTTCAGCCATCTCCAGGACATCAGGGCTTCATCAACAGTGACTTGGGAAGACAAACAGCAACACTCCAAACATGTCACCTTCCATCTTGCCCCAGCTTTATCTGCTGAGCATGACATCATATGGTATGGTCAGCTGGGGTCAGGTGGTGTGGCCACCCTCACTGATGGGGTGAAGTAAGGAGCAGAAAAGGCCTTGGTTCTGTGTAAGCCCTGCTCAGCAGGAACAAAAACATCCCTGTGTTACCAGCCCTTTTTCCAGTACAAATCTAAAGCACAGCCCCACACCAGCTACTCTGGAGACCATTAACTCTATCCCAGCCAAAACCAGCGCAGTAATTCAGGAATTTCAGCCATTTGTGTTCTGCTGACTACAGCATTTTAAGTCTGAAGGAAATTAAATCTCCTCTGGCATATCAACACCTGCTAACAAAGGTTCTCCCTGATAAATGAGGTAGCAGTCTATACCCACTTCGTTCAGATACCACTGATCACTTCACCAGATGCTTTTCACTGAAGTCAGATCCATTGCATATTTATTTGTACAATCTACAACATTCTGTTTCATTGATAAATAATCTTCTAAAGTGTCAGATACTCATTCAATGCTCACTACTTCCCACAGAGGACCTCAACGTGAAAATGTAATATCATGCTACATAACTGCATGGGAATTTTGTGCCAAGTAATTTTTAAGTCCTAGTGTACCTGATGAGGCTAATTGTGATTTTAGAAGTTATTTGTGCCGATACTGAAGTACATTCCACAATTTTTTCAAATTCTCTTCAAGAGAATCAAAGTGATGAAATTGGCTTTATTGGATTTTTTTTATTTATTTGAAAGAGGGAATGGAAAGTAATAAGGTGCAGGAGGGATAGAAAAATGGTAACAGTGGGAGCTGCAACAGCATAGAATCCCCTAGGGACAAACATCAAATGCAATAAAGGAGCTACAGGACCAGAATGTGAGCTTTGAAAATTGAATTTCTTTTCTGTAAGAATGGAGGTTTCAGAGGCCATGTGTGGTTTCAGCCATGCTCAGACAGGCACCCTTTTAGCATTTCCCTGACTAAAAGTAAAACCATGACAGGGACCTTGACAGGCCGGAGAGGTGGGCTCATGCAAACTGCATGAAGTTAAGCAAGGCCAAGTGCAAGGCCCCGCACATGGGTCGGCACAATCCCAAGCACAACTACAGGCTGGGCGGCAAATGGATTGAGAGTAGCCCTGAGGAGAAGGACTTGGAGATCATAGAATGGTCTGGGTTGGAAGGGACTCCAAGGATCATAGAGCTCCAACACCCTGCCACAGGCAGAGCCACCAACCTCCAAGCCTGGATTTTGACAAGGTTGCCCAGAGCCCCATGCAATCTGGCCTTGAACACCCCCAGGGATGGGGTATCCACCACCTCTCTGGGCAGCCTGTTCCAGCACCTCACCACTCTCTCTGTAAAGAACTTCCCTCTAATATCTAATCTAAATCTTCCCTCCTTTAGCTTTAATCCGTTCCCCCTTGTCCTTCCACTGTCTACCCTTTTAAAAAGCTGATTCCCTTCCTGTTTATAAGATCCCTTCAGGTACTGGCAGGCTGCAATGAAGCCTTCTCTTCTCTAGGCTGAATAAGCCCAGCTCACCCAGCCTCTCTTTGTAGGGGAGGTGCTCCAGCCCTCTAATCATCTTCGTGGTCCACTTCTGAACTCCCTCCTCAGTTCCACATCTTTCTTGTATTGGGGGCCCCAGATCTGGACACAGTACTCCAGATGGGGCCTCATGAGGGCAGAGTAGAGAGAGAGAAATCTCCAAAGTAAAACCATGTCATTGTTTAAAAGAACTAAAATGGACCTGATATGCTTATTTTCCATCAGAAATGCTAAAAGGGGAGAGAGACATTCTGCCCAAAAGGAAGGAATGAATACTTTCATAGCCACAGTAAGAGACAAGTTGTAGCACATCAGCTATCACATCATCAGTGTTCGACAAGAAACATTCCTGTCTTTCTGAATTCTTCCCACTCTTCAAACTGAAGTTACAATTCCAGTCCAGGGTACTCCATGAAGACTTCCTATTTCTTCTTGGTTATGGCACTTTTACATCACTCTTAAATGCTTCTACAAGTTCTGAGAGTATAGAGGGAGCAGTGCTGCAGCATGTCACCCACAGCACAGAATGGCAACCAACTAGTGCAGATCTCAACGAACAGCGCAGGGACAAGGGCTGCTCTCCAAGGATGCCCATGTGTCTCCTTACAGCAGTGTGGAACCAGCTGTTTAACATGTACATCTTGGAGAGCTGCATCAACCAAAAATGCTGCATGAACTAAACTGTGTAACAGTGATGTGCATCTAATCGGAAAGATAAAAGCTTTAGTTAAATTAGATAAGATCTGATTTTGTTCATCATTCCTGTGAATTTAGCTTAAGGTCAAAAAAGAAATAAATGCTGGTATAACATTTGAGGAGCTGCCAAGAATCCCACTGATTCTTTTTGGCCCTATAACTTCTTTCAGTTCTAGTAAAAAAGCTAAAGGTGCCTGCAAAATCTTCGTTCTCGAGAGCATTCCCAAAGTATTTGCTACTACAGTCACTCTGAAGTCTGCATAGATATCCATCCTGCCCTATTCCTTACCCATGGAAGCCACCAGCATGTAGTGACAGTAAATATCTTAAATGTGTGCTTCCTATGATACGCAACTTAGAAGAAAGTTAACGTGGGACATAATGTGATGAGCAGTTAGGATATTTAAACCTGAAGTAATTATTTAACGAAGGACTCTGGTAATAGCAGAGCCAGAAAGATGCAGAGAGCTTTACCTATACAAAATTCTCATCTGCTAAGTTTGTACCAATCCATCAAGAAAAAACAGGACTTGTCACAACCATGTTCACTATAAATCCAGATGCTGCATTCCCATGAGGTAATGAAAAATGGGTACTCTAAAAGGTGAAAGTACAAAGGAGGAAGGTTAAAATTCAGAGCTCAAAACCAGCCCCAAGGAGGTGACAAAAGCAGCCAGCAATGAATAACAACCAACCTGATAAATATAGTTTAGCATACTAAAGGCTGTTGAACCTTATTCTCTGGCCTATACATACTTCAGAAACATTCTAAAACACACCTCAGAAAATTTTTTCGGACACTTTCCAATAATGTTTTACTGTCCTGTGTTTACTTATTACAGGTTTTGTTTCCAAATCTTGTAATTGAAAACACTACACTTTCTTTTGTAGATCAGTTGTTTGGGGTTTTTTTACATTTAAGGATGTCTGGTGCTAAGACTTGCTGTGGATAACCACAGAGCACAACATTCACCCAAAAGGAACACATTTGGATTAAAAAGGTCTGACATGGGACAAGTCTGGGAGAATCGGGAGCTGAGATCTTTTTCTCACCAAGCTACAAGCATTTGCCAAGTGCCAGCTATTAAGAAGAATCTTTAATAGGCTGACATCAAAGCTCTTTTGATAAAGAACAGCTTTCTCTTCAAGTAATCCACGTGTCACAGCAATGTTATGTTATTTAATTCTACTGCTGCTTTACCCAGCATCTCAAAACCAGCCAAACCCTCATGTGCCTAGAGATGATCTCTGCACAGAGCTGATGCAGTGCTGAAGCCGGGTTTGTGTGCAGTGCCGCGGGTGAAGCCAGCTGTCCTATGACCCCTATCACTGCTCGGATTTGGTCAGATTACCACATACAGAAGGTCTCCTGCAGTGTGACACCTTCTTTTCAGACATGCTGTATAGTTACCCACAAGGTGTTACTGCTGAAGTCACAGGAACTGTTCTGTTTGATCAGAATTTTACCAAAGGCCAGTGTCCTGGCGGGCAGCAATCAGGAACCCGCGTTTCAGTAAAAGAAGTTCCTCATTTGAAATTCTGTTTTCTGCCTTTAGATAAACAGGCCACTTTTTAACAAATGTTGTGCTTCAACACCTTCCACTCTCCTCCTCAGGTTCACTTCCACCATGATAGTGTTGGTAGGCACTCATACCACAAGTGGTTTGTTAGCTCTTTGATAAAATGGTCACTAAAAGTCTCCTCAAAGTCTTTCAGAGGTACAGCCAGAAAACTGATGAAACTCCCCAATTAAAAACATAATAGCAAGTAATTTAAAAAATGTGTTTTCCTCTGAGTTTTATGACAAGCTTTGCCATGCCACAGACAGTTTCTGTAAGGGTATGTGGAATGTGAGGGCATTTGGTTCGTTAAATTACCTTGTTAAAGATTGTTCACTGTTTAAGAAATAAGAAGGAAAGTGATACATTAAACACACAGAGACACACAAAGATTGTGAGCTGGTGGCAGACAACAGAGAAGAGACGAGCTCCTCAGACCATCAAAGGAGCTGCTAAGGAAGCCACCCTGAATCAGCCTGAGCCTTGTCACCGGTGAGATGGGGGAAACATGATTATTGTGGGATATCAGCAGGGGCCTCTGGGATCATGCAGAACTTACTATGTTCACAGAATTGGCCAAAAGCAGAAGGGTGGGTCAGGCTGGATCTAGGGGGACATATAGGAGAATGGGGAGGAGAGGGGGCACTTCACTGTCCGTACTTACATTATAGACATCCTCTGTGTGTGTGCATGTACACTTGTCCAGGATACATGCAAGCCCAAGAAGCCTTCCAGGTCCAAAAATTGTACAGCAGTGAACTTCAACAGCGAGGAACAGCAACACCCACACCCCTCCCCCTCATCCCCCATCCCAGAGGCCACTGGATGCAGCAGCTTCTGTAAGATCTTTAGCCTTATTTTTAAAATCCATTCTACAGATTGCTCATGGGAATAGGAAAACACTTGAACTTAAAAGCAAAGTAGTGAATTTTATTATATGTAAAATACTGTCAAAACATCAAAGAAAATGTTGACAAAAAATACTTCTCTACACTACTATGATATTCTTACAGACATTACTTTTAACATATAAAATTGATTACAAAGAAACTTTTAAAAGAACTGCAGAGAAGTGAAATACAATTTACTTGCTACTGCAAGTAGTTCATCATACAATAAATGCAATCTTCTGCACAATGAAGGAGAAATCTGTTGCTGTTTTGCCTGCTAGTCAGCCTTCCAAACATCTTTTACCATTCCAAGCACATTACAACTTGTCTGTGATGATACTATTTACCAAATGAACGGTGAAGGAGTGTCTCATCACAATACTATTTAACACTCTACTCTGGATTGTATCTTGCTTTGCATTTAGTTCAAAAGGATGACTAGTTCAAGCTCTCACTTACTTATTTCTCTGTTTTATCTCCATTCTGCAATAGCAGCTGTTGCCATTGCAGATTCCACATTCTAGCTGACATTTCCACTGTGAGATGTGCTGGCAAAGGGTTTTGAAGGAATAACTGCCTGTCTTTGGCAGTTAATTTTGGAAAAGGGAAAAAAAAAAGGACAAAAAAAATCATCTAGTAAGGCTTAACACTGGAGTCTTGCTGAGTGGTTTTGTCTAATATTTTAAATAGTGAAACTCTGAAGTTAGATAGAGGAACTGAGGCATCATGCCAGTAAGGGAACACTTCAGCCACAGGACTAAAGTTTAAAAAAGACCAATGCGTTTAACTTATCATTTAGCTCACAGAATAAGGCACTTATCCCTGTATGTCCACAACACTCTTCAGAATGTGCAACTGTGCCCTGAAAACAGCTGGAAAGAAGGATTTAATGGCAGAAAAATACTGTCAACAGCACAGTCATCGCCTATGGAAAATACTCTCAATCACCTGTTCTTTCCAGTTTTCATCCTGTAGGCACTTTAAAGTACTTCCCCGTTTAAAATTTCAATTTCTCAAATAGTAATTAAATGCATCATTATTCAGTTTCTCTTAATACTAACTAGCCTGCTCGGAAGCAGATGTTTCCCGTGTCTGTTTGGTAGCAAAAAGACCAATATGACAGCTGGGTATTTGCTTACATGACCTTAGAGCAGCCTGACTGATTGCAGTGAGCCAACTGGCAGGTAGCTGCAAATTTTGCTTGCAGTACAGTTGTCCCTGACAGAAAGATGTCTGCCATTGTACCAGCACAGCAAGACAGATGTGTCTAATTATCATTTTGATGGCATTACATCCCTTTGCCTGCCTAAAATACAGGCATTAAGTTCAGTTTCTTAACTGCCAGGTGTTGAGTGGGCTCAGGTTTTCTCATCAACATGGAGGAGCTTGTGCAATCTAGCTTTCCAAATGACAGCTATATCCAGACTACAGTGAAATTATTTTCTATCTGCCATGGAAATAATTATTAAAATGTACAATCTATGTTTAATTATTTTGAGTTTTGTTTGTATCTAGCTCGAGCTGATGTACCTAATACAGGCAAACAATAAAATCAGGCACTGAACAAGCTTTGGCTGAAACTCAGGAAGAAAAGGAGAGTATATAATTGTTGGAAGAAAGGGCAGGTAACCCAGGAAGAGTACAGGGCTGAGGTGAGGCTATGCAGGGAGAAAACAAGAAGGGCCAAAGCCCAATTAGAGCTCAATCTGGCCATTACTGTAAAAGATAACGGGGAGAAAATCTATAAATACATTAATAACAAAAGGAGGGCCAGGGAGAATCTCCCACCTTTACTGGATGCGGGGGGAACCATTGTGCCTGTGGATGAAGAAAAGGCTGAGGAACTTCATGCCTTTTTTTGCCACAGTCTTTAGCAATAAAACCAATTGGTCTCATGATCCCTGGACTTTTGAGTGGAAAGATGGGGATGGGAAGCAGACCAAAGCCTCCGCGGTCCCAGGGGAATTTGTTAGTGACCTGCTCAGCTGCTTAAATCCACACAAGTCGATGGGTCTGGATGGGATTCATCCGAGGGTACTGAGGGAACCTGCACAAGTGCTTGCCAAGCCACTTACCCCGATTTACCAGAAGTCCTGAGCACTGAGGTCTGTCAGCCTGACCTCAGTGCTGTGGAAGGTGATGGAACAAATCATCTTGAGTACCATCATGCAACACATGCAGGACAACCAGGCGATCAGGCACAGTNGGTGATGGAACAAATCATCTTGAGTACCATCATGCAACACATGCAGGACAACCAGGCGATCAGGCCCAGTCAGCATGCGTTTAGGAAAGGCAGATTGTGCTTGACCAACCTCATCTCCTTCTGTGACAAGGTGACCTGCTCAGTGGATGAGGGGAAGGCTGTAGATGTTGTCTACCTGGACTTCAGTAAAGCCTTCAACACTCTCTCCCACAGCATCATCCTAAAGAAACTAGACACCCGTGGAATAGATGGGTATACTCTTTGCTGGGTTAAAATCTGGCTGGACGGCTGGGCCCAGAGAGCTCTGGTGAATGGAGCTAAATCCAGTTGGCAGCAGGTCATAAGTGGTGTTCCCCAGGGCTCAGTGCTGGGGCCAGTCCTCTTTAACATCTTCATTAATGATCTGGACGAAGGGATTGAGTGCACCCTCAGTAAGTTTGCAGATGACACAAAATTGTATGGGAATGTCGATCTGCTGGAAGGCAGGAAGGCTCTGCAGAGGGACTTGGACATGCTAGATCGATGGGCAGAGGCCAACTTCATGGGGTGCAGCAAGGCCAAGTGCTGGGTCCTGCACTTTGGTCACAATAACTCCAGCCAGTACTATGGCTTTGGGGCAGAGTGGCTGGAGAGCTCCCTGGAGGAGAAAGACCTGGGGGCATTAGTTGACAGCCAGATGAACACTAGCAGGCAGTGTGCCCAGGTGGCCAAGAAGGCCAATGGCATCCTGGCCTGTATCAGGAATAGTGTAATCAGCAGGAGTAGGGAAGAAATTGTTCCATTATATTAAGCTCTGGTGAGTATATGAGGAAGACCTATAAGGAACGGCTGAGGGAGCTGGGGCTTTTCAGTCTTGAGAAAAGGAGGCTGAGGGGAGACCTTATCACCACCTACAACTACCTGCAAGGAAGGTACAGAGAGGTGGGGGTCGGTCTCTTAGGTAACAAGCAACAGGAGGAAAATTGCACCAGGGGACATTTAGGTCTGATACCAGGAAGAATTTCTTTACTGAAAGGGTTGTCAGGCATTGGAACAGGCTGCCCAGGGAGGTGTTGGGAGTCATCATCCCTGGAGGTATTTAAAAGGCATGTAGATGAAGTGCTTAAGGACATGATCTAGAGGTGGGCTAGTCAGGGTTAGGCTGTGGTTGGACTTGATGATCTAAAGAGTCTCTTCCAACCCAGGTGATCCTATGATGAAACTGCACAGATGAAGCCTCTGCAACAGTTAACTGTAATGCAACTGCTATACCGAGCGAGGAAAATCTTGTGCCTTTCCAATGCTGGAAACGGCGGGAGCCAGCGCACAGCCCCGCAGAGCCCAGGGTAACGAGCCGGTTTTCGGTAATCCCTGTCAAGTCTGGCGGGAGCCAGCGAGCCCCGCTGCAGGATCCACGCTCGGCGGGCAGGCAGCACAACTCATCTCCCGGGCCGATGAGGCTGAAGGGCGACAGACTCGGGCGGTGCCTGGCTCTGCCCTCGGAGAGTCCGTAACAGCGAGTCCCGCCGGGCGGGGAGCCGGCCGCATTTCCCCAGGACCCCAGCGGAGCGGGAGGCCGCGGCAGGCCTCAGCAGCCCCAGGCCCCGCCCGAGCGGGGCGGCGCCTGGGCCTGCTGCGGCCTGCCGCTCCGCCGCGGCGGCTGGGCCTGGTGCAGCTTCCGGGGAACCTGCGGGCTGTTCCGGGCGGTCGTTAGCGCCATGAAGCTGACGAGGCAGAAGCATGCCAAGAAGAACATGGGCTTCTATAAGCACAACTTCCACATCCGCGAACCTTTCCAGGTGCTGCTGGACGGCACCTTCTGCCAGGCCGCGCTCCGGAATAAGATCCAGATCCGGGAGCAGCTGCCCGGTTACCTGGGCGGTGCCACGCAGCTCTGCACCACCCGGTGAGGCGGGGAGCGCAGCCGCGGCTGCAGCCGGAGGCCGGTCGGCCTTCCTTCGGGTGGCGGGAGGTGGGGGCCGCGGTGCGCGCCGGGCTATGGCGGCGAGGGCCGCGTGCTGTGGGGAGGGGCAGCGCAGTGGGCTGCAGTTCACTTGCAGGGGGATGGGAGCGTCTTTGAGTACCGGCTGCCTTTCCGGAGATGGCAGAAAGCCGTGAGGGGTGGTAATCGGGGTGTGTGAGGGGCGGCTGGGTGCATCTCTTCCCGCTCCCAGCGCCTTCCTGGCGAAGGGAGAAGAGCAGAGGCGAGCTTAGATCTCCGGGGCAGGGAGGGAGCTGCTGTTTGAGCCTCCAGCGTGCTAGTGAGTATCCGTTCTCGAGGCCGTGCTGGACAAAGGCGTGCAAGTAAAACAAGCACACATGGGCCTAAGTTGCCTTCACTTGCCTTTGTGTGTCGTATACGATAAAATCTCCCTCACTTGGATTTCTGCTGTGACGCCGTAGCCAGCTGCCCATCATGGAGGCAAGTTCTGAAAACATCAGGAAGATGTATACCCTAGGCTACAAAAATTAAGCACTGGCTTGCCTTGCAAAGCATGCAGAAATGGCCCGTGCTTCTAAACAGTAGAATCCTGGAATCACTGGGTTGGAAAAGACCTTTGCAATCACCGAGTCCAACCATACCTGTCCTCTATTAAACCATATCCCTGAGCACCTCATTGACCTGTCTTAAAAGATCCAGGGTCGGTGACTCAACCACCTCCCTGGATGGCCTGTTCCAATGCCCAATAACCCTTTTGGTGAAGAACTTTTTCCTAATGTCTAACCTAAACCTGCCCTGGCACAGCTTGAGGCCGTTCCCCCTTGTCCTATCACCTGTCACTTAGGTAAAGAGACCAACACACACCTCTCTACAACCTTCTTTCAGGTAGCTGTGAGCAGTGATAAGGTCTCCCCCAGCTTCCTCCAGGCTAAACAAGCCCAGTAGAGAGTATTGAGTCATGACCTTAGCTGTGAAAGGTTTGGGAATCATGTTGATCCAGACTGTACTCCAGTGGCATGTCTAAGCATTATGTCTTGCTTCCTTCTTTCAGCGATACGTTCTGGTCTTTTTGACCTGTTTTCACCCCGGCTCATTTTCTCTGCTGTCAGAATGCTCAGTTGGTAAGGAAACACCTCAGTGGAGTGACCAAAGCTTCCCTGAGGAAATGAGCTGGCTCACTGAGCATTTCCAAAAGTACAGGCTCAAGTGTCCACAAAGACTGTCCTCAAAGGCTAAGTTTTGTTCTTTGGAAAGAAAAACAGTTTTATATAATATCTTGCCGTTATTTTGGAGATAATTGTAAACAAGTTCCAGAGAGGTTTTTGCATACTTGCCTTTGATCCATCCCCATGTGACCATATCCTTGAACCTGTATTTCGAGCCCATACGTTCCTACTACTGTCCATATGTAATGGCTCAGTAGCAGAAGTTAGTTAGGTTTCATCTCCTGTTCATTTCTGAGTGTCTAAGCTAGTATCCTCATAGATTGCTACGCTGTCCTGTGTGAACAGCTGCTCCAGGTGCTGCTGAAAGGAGGATTTTTAGGTTAGCATTTTATTTTCTAACTGGAATGTTGTGAAGCCATAAACTGCCAGATTTTTAACCATATGCAGAGTCTTTCGTCTTTTTGTTTTGCTTGAGGCAGTTGGATTCTGGTGGCAAGTTTGAAGGAAGGTGATGGATACTAACAGTGTCTGACTTGCATGTGGTGATTCATCAGTTTGTGCTAATTCAAGTAATTTTATTTGTGAAGTAGTAGCTTATCTGCTAGGAGATACGGAGACACAAATGTAAGGACTTGGCATTGTCACCATACAAAATACTTCAAAATCCATTTAGTATATATAAGGTATGGTTCCTACTGGCTAATCTTGTTTGGAATGGAGGAAGTCTTGCTGAAGTCAAGGGTTACTTGGGGATAGGCTTCTGCTTTCAAATTAGTGGGTGCTATTTACAAATCACAGAGCCTGAACAACCGGGCATCGAGGTCCTGGAGCGTCTGCAGAGAAGGGCAACCAGGCTGGTGAAGGGGCTGGAGGAAAAATCATGTGAGGAGCCACCGAGGGAGCTGGGGATGTTTAGCCTGGAGAAGAGGAAGCTGAGGGGAGACCTTATCACCACCTACAACTACCTGAAAGGAGGTTGTAGAGAGGTGGCCTGTGGTCTGCAGCCAGGTGACAGGAGATAGGACAAGGGAAAATGGCACTAAGCTGCACCAGGGCAGGTTCAGATGAGATGTTAGAAAAATTTTTCACTGAAAGAGTTGTCAGGGCCTGGAACAGGCTGCCCAGGGAGGGGGTTGAGTCACCATCCCTGGGTGTGTTTAAAAGATGGGTACATGAGGTACTTTGAGATACGGTTTAGCATAGGACAGGTGCAGTTGGACTCAAAGATCTTAAAGGTCTTTTCCAACCTAGTGATTCTGTGATTCATTGCTCATTCCTAAGTAACTCACGTCAGCCTTTCGCCGTCATAAAGGATGTGTAGTTATTTTCTCACTGAGACATCACTGTTGCTTTTGCTTCTCAGATGTGTTCTTAAAGAGCTGGAATCATTGGGGAAAGCACTGTATGGAGCAAAATTAATTGCCCAAAGATTTCAACTTCGAAACTGTTCTCACCACAAGGATCCTGTGAGTGGTTTGGCCTGTTTGCTTTCCATGATTGAAGAAGGCAACCCTCATCACTACTTTATCGCTACACAGGTAAATGCTCATGGCGAACATAGCTTCATTTCATCTGAAGTGATCCTTTGATACCTAAGGATGACGTAACCTACAGAGACCTCAATAATGAGATTTTTAAACAGCTTGTGGGAACTACTCTTAAACATATTTGTTACTTATAAGTGGCTAATCTTTTGCCTTACTCAAACAACTTGAGTTCTTTTAACCCAGGAGGTTATTGCTTAGTTTATCAGAAAATGTAGAAAACAATACTGACTACCTATTGACATGTAGGAAAACAGCTTATGAATATTAATTTGCATATTGCTGTGTGCATTCTCTGCCCAGAACTGTTTTGCAAACTAGTCTGAGAAGTGAAATTAGTATTAAACAACAATGTAACTTCAATTTTAAGACATTTTGGAGGCTTTAAAAAAAAATAAAGGTAGAGTACAAATAAGAAAGGCAGGTTTTTCTTCAGGTCTGTTAATGGAACATATGTGACCGTATGCAGTCAAGCTCTATATTGTTACATAGGATACAAGGAGTTTAAAATTACTTGTTACAGAAGAAATTATCTGCTTCTTGTTGTGTACTACGTATCAATGCCCTAGGACTTTTACTCAAAAAATGCATGTATGCTTCCACATGCATGAAAAAATAAAACCTTAATAAATTTTGCATCAGAAGTACAGCTAATCAGAAGCAGAGAAATTGAAATTCAAATGGCTCTGAAAGACACTGCCAGGTATTTCTGCTAGATTCAGTTTCTTATCTTTTTCATGATGTAAATTATCTTCATAGTTTTGATTTAAAACTGGGTGCATTTGAATTGCAAATACAGTTTAATCCCAAAATATTGACTAAAGTATTAAATTTTACAGGACCAGGATTTAGCAAACAAAGTGAAAAAGAAGGCTGGTGTTCCTCTCCTCTTTATTATTCAGAACACTATGGTGCTAGATAAACCTTCTCCTAAATCTTTGGCATTCGTTCAAAAGTTGCAGACGGATCAGCTTGTTCCAGAGCACCAGAAACAAAGTATTGTGCAGCTTAAAGAAAAAACAGGACTAGCAGAGCAACAAGGTGAAAGGAGAAGAAAACGGAAGAAGGCCGGGGGCCCAAATCCTCTCAGCTGTCTGAAGAAGAAAAAGAAGACACAAGGGGGTGAGGAGCCTTCTGCTGAAAAGAAGAAAAGAAGAAAAAGAAAGCGAAATAGGGTTAAAGCAGAAGCCCTGCAGTCAGCGCAGAAGAATGAAGAAGAATAAACCCATCTTGGTAAACAATGCAGGACTTGAATGCTTTTTGAACTTCGCAGAAAGACAGATTAATATACAGTCATGTGAAATCAAATTATTATTAAAGTTTATTTTCATGAGGTGGTACTGCTTATTACTGCATCTCAACATTTGCATGTTATCATCGTAATTATTTATTCTGTTGTGTAATAATGGATGTTTGTGACAAAATGTTTAGGAACCCACGTGTTGTGGTATTCTCTCCAGCATCTTGATTCCTGCCAGAGAGTTCACATGATCAGTAGCAATTTTTTAGAAATGCTTCCTGGGTTTCATCTGGTTTTTTGGTGGGATACTAGACTCCTTCCTAAATCTAGGTTGCTATTCTTACTAAAACTAGTTTTGACAGTTCTGTTACAGAATGTGGAATTGATTTAAAGAGCTTAAAAGAAAGCTCCGGGGAGACCTTATAGCAGCCTTCCAATACCTGAAAGTTGTCTTAGAGGAAAGCTGGGGAAGAACTGTTCGTGAGGGCATGTAGCAATAGGATGAGGATTAACAGTTTTAAACTTGAAAAGGGGATATTTAGGTTGGATATTAGGGAAAAATTCTTCAATACGAGGGTGGTAGATCACTGGAACAGGCTGCCCAGAGAGGTAGTGGAGGCCCCATCCCTGGAGATACTCAAGGTCAGGCTTGATGGGGCTCTGAGCAACCTGATCTAGTAAAGATGTCCCTGCTTACTGCAGGAGCTTGGACTAGATGACCTGTAACGGTCCCTTCCAACCTAACGCATTCTGTGACTCTTGGTATCTCATTTACCTGTATACAAAAGTTAACTCTCTTGCAAAGTGACCAGATGTCCTCAAGAAGTCCCTTCCCGCCTAAATTATGTTGTAAACTCCATATGAGCTGGTCTGTCTGCTGTTCATGATCTGCATTTATTAAGGAGGTCCTGAAAGACGTGTTTGTGTTGATATTCCCAGGCATCTGTAGTGTGTCTGTGACTCTAGTTTATTCTTCCTTTTCAGATAGGAAGAACGTATTTTGAAAATGCCGAATCAGCACTGACTAACACTTAATGTCATCACAGCATGGCACAGGTGTGGAGCTGATGTACAGCCTGACAGTGGTGGGACTTGGACCCTATTGCACTTGTTCTAGAAGGTTATGAACGGACCAGAACTGGGAGAAAGGAGCTGCCAGAAATGTTTTGAGGACCTGATTTTCTGGGGTAGCTCTTTCCTGTCCCTCACGTGTTTGGGGGCATTAGGAGGCAGAAGTGAGTGACTGAAGTGACGTAATGCAGGGGTATGCAGTATAGTACATGCTCTGGCATAGGTGTGCTGTAACAGCATTCCCAGTCATCTCTTCCCAGACTTTGAACTTTGCTTGGTGCATTTCTACTTAGCCAAGATTTTATTCTTAAAAGGAAAGCTTTCTGTTTCGTCACCTACATGACTTCAAGCTGTGTTTTTTAAACAATCCTTCAACCTATGTATTGTATAAAAAGTCAGCAAAGTAGTTCTCATATATGCATTTTCTGCATAGGTTCTTGAATGTCTGGGACTATCATGTTAGCTTTCTGTTGGCTTTTCAGCCTGTAAGGAAAGTTGTTTTGTGGAGTTTGAGAAACCAGCTTCAGCGATGGGAGTTGGCCAGTCCTAGTGGAAACCTCAGGGTTCTTTCCCAAGGACCTGCTGACATTTCCTCTGGCTGGCACAGGAGAGGTTCTGCAGCGTCTTCTGTGCTCACAGCAAGCTGTGTTACTGCAGTACCCCAGGCTGGAGCTGTTCTCCCAACACGACTGGTGGGAGCAAACTGTGGCTTTGTTGTTCCGTGTGAGACGATACACGCCTTGGGAACTGACTGCAAGACATGGAAGCTGCAAGGAAGGGTGCTGTACTGGAGGTGAAAGCTTTAATTAAAAATGAAACACAGTCATGCTCATGGTGGCATTGTTCCTACATTGATTGCTAATAGTGACTCCTGAGGAGAAATTTAATAACTCCTAGAAGTTCCGTAGTGCAACTTATTTGTTTGGTGTATCTCACCTTTCTCGAGCTGTCATGGTCCCTTCTTCACTTACTTGAGCACAGTGTCATGTTAATATAGTTTGGCTTCCTATTCCCCCTTTAATATTACCTGTATTTCTTCCCCCTCCCCAAACCCGCTCACAAAAACCGCTGCTGTAAGTAGAGCTTGGAGCAGACAGCAGAGATGGTTCATCTTCAAAATCTCAGATTCTGAGTCGAAAGTATATTAAACCCCAGGAACCTTGCTGTGGATACTGGTTTTAGAAATTGACCAGCAAACACACCCGAATTATTTACCATCACTTGCAGTGCTGTGGAACACAGAGCTTAATGATACTTTTTCTTGAAAGCTATAGAAACACAAAAAATAATTTCTAGGAAAAAAAAAAGGTATTTTATCAATCCTCTAATGACCCCCACCTGAAGGAATTCAGTGTTTCCTTAGTATTTTGTTAACACAAACTGAGTCATGGTGTTGCTGTTGGGAAGCACTGGAATGAAAAGGGAGTGAGCTCTTCGGAGAAAAGCTGTAAAATTTGTCTGCAGCACGGCTGTGGCTCTCTTCCAGAGAGGTAATTTGACTTTCAGTTCTGGAAGAGGGCTGCTGCCCGGGCAGCAAGCAGAGGCAATCAGACCATGTGTTGTTAACATTTTGAAATTTGAAAAAAACCCAACCCAAAGCCCCTAGTTTCCAAGTAGAACCAGTCTGCTGGGCCAGAGCTGAGAGCCTGGGTTTGTAGATCTGCGAGACTGAGGCCAGCCCAGCTGTCACAGACAGGCGCTCTCCAGGCCAGTGCCCCCCACCGTGGCTGCCAGTGCCCCCCCACCCCTCCTACCCCTCCCCGCCCGTCCCGGTTGTCAGCTGGGATAGAGAAGCTGGGAGGGGACACAGCTGGGACATCTGACCCAAACCGCCAGAGGAGTGCTCCCTGCCATGACGTCATGCTTCAGATATGAGGGGGAGAGCCGGCCAGGGAGGAGGGGTCACTGGTCAGGGACCAACTGGGCATCAGGCTCTGGGTGGTGAGCAAATGGCTTTGTGGATCACCCGCTTTGTATACTCTAAGCACTGTTGTTATTTCCCTCTCCCTTTGCTGTCCCAGGAAATTCTCCTTCTCCCAATCACTGAGTTTTACCTTTTTCTTCCACTTCTCCCCCCTCAATCCCATGGGGAAAGGAGTGAGTGAGCAGCCAGTGGAGCTCAGCCGCCGGCGAGGGCAGGACCAGGATAGCTGGTGGATGCTCTCTGCTCTCTGGCTGTGCTGCCTCTGCCTGCCAGGGTTTGCGGGAGGTGTAGCTGGCCCAGGCTACGAACTGTGCAGGGGTCCTGCTAATAACTCAGCAACAGGATTCACTGGGGTGTGCCTAGCGCTGCCGTGGAAGTACTTGTAGTGCTAACCTTGACATTGTAGGTCTCCAGCTCCGTGTTCTGCCCAAAGCTACGGTGGCCAGTCCCACTCCCTTAACAATAAATGGGCTGGAGGTCCACCCACATCTCTGGTACAGACAGGCTTCCCAATGGGACTTTTCTCTTAAAAACTAGGATTGTCTTGCTGTCGTGTGTGTCCAAGGGGCTGGTTTTGGTTTTGAAACCGCAGAAAGCTGGAGGTAAGTTAAAAGGAGCGTGAACAAAAACATCTTTGAAGCTATTGATTTCCCCTTTTCTCAGACAGGATAAATATATACCCCGAATCCTGGGCAGTACCCCACTAAACCCTTTTTTAAAAAGAGGGAAACCACCAGGTTTGCATAGCACAATGTATGCGACGTGCATAGTAATAGAAGAAGAAAACAATAATGCTTCAGCCACAGTGGGCAGAGCGTTAATGCTGAATTTAGGACAAGAGCTGCATCTACCAGTGGCAGAAGGTATTTACGCAGCCTGCCTGCCAATTCAATTGGCTGGATTTATACATTGGTGTGATCCGGTATTGTACAATAAATCACTCCCTGAGCATCTGCTAACGACACTAAATAGATGAGTTAATTAGAAGCTTCTGGAACCTGGGATATTTATGAATCATTAAAGTAAATATGAATATGGTATGACTTGAAGAATAAATACGTTCTGGTGGTGAAAGGAAAATAGGATGTCCAGAGCAGTCCTGCTCATTTGTTTTCACCTACGCTGATACGGTGTGAATGACTTCTCTATCAGCTTTAGAGTGTTCCTGTAGTTTCTTGAACATGTCCTGTCAGAGACAAGATGAAGAACGTCAGAACAATACCATTATTTATACTCGCTGCATCTTTCATACAGAAGCTTCACGAGCAGCTACTGTATATTTCATACCTCTGTGTGGGCGTAATGTCTCACACAGGGAGCAGGCAGAGATACGGGGAATGAACAAATAAGAGCCCCAGCAGGTCTTATCAATTACAATTTTGTGGAAAAAGATTGCAGTGTATTGAGAGAGAATGACAGAAAGTGAAAGTTTTTGTGCTCAGAGAGTCAGGAGCAAGAGAGAGAGACTGCACTTTGTGATTTAGGAATGGCCTAAGTAATGCCGAGAGAGGAGGTTGTGATGTATTTCTGATAATTATTATGTCTGTGCACTCAGAGCCCCAAATTTGTCTTGGAGAGCTCAGCTGTCTGCCCAGGGAAGCAGTCATTTTGCAAAAGTTGCCTCGGCTTGTTACAGAGGAGACGGGCTGGGCTCTCTCAGGGGGACTTTATTTTCTGATTTCTTCTCCTGCCACTGAGAGGGAGAGCGTGCAGCTGTGCTCTCTGCACGGATACAGGGAAACAACGAAGCTGCTAACAAGGGGCCAATCACAAACAACCCAGAGCCAAGCTGGAGGAGGAAAACAGACAGTAGATTAGTCACTGGGATTTAAAAGAAACCGAGGAAGAGAGAAAAAAAAATACATGAGAGTTTTTCTGGGTGTTAACTGGTGGAAAGAACTGGTCAGTAGTGGCAGGCGAACCAGAAATGGCTTAGCTGTCAAGGAGAATAGGGAACAGAGTAATAAACCATAAATAACAATAAAAAAAATACTTCTAGTTCCCTTGAGAAAGCTTCGTGGCCCTTTCTGACTCAGTTTCTGCCTTTTCACACCCTTTTCAAACAGATCCTGCGCTGATAGCCCCAGACTTCCTGCAGAATGTAGGTGTCACGATGCCAAACGCTGCTTGTCTTCATGGCCTTGCAGCACCACACGCTTCGCAGCACCGGCAGGTTTGCAGCCAAATCCTTCCGTTGAGCTCGCCTGACGCTGCGCGTGGCTCACTGCCCGGCACGCGGATCTGGTGGCCAGGAGCAACCTTACTCCTGCCATTATTAATAGGGTGAATCTGTGTCGTTAATTGCTCCTGAGGGTTCCTAGCCTGGGGTAGACCGAGGCTCTTCTCATGGAAATCATGACCCAAAACATGGCATGGGATTTTTTTTAGTCTAATCTCCTTCCAGGAGCTGAGTAGGGGACTTCAAAGTTTCTCGTCGCAGTCTTGACTTCTAGTTGATCCAGAATGATCTTTCTGCCATGTTCTTTCCTCCGGGGCCAGAGATGCTACTGATTTGACTCTTCATGGCGGTTACTCTCTCAGACTGTCTTGGAGAAGGACTATGGAAATTTTTCACTCTGTGAATTGGCACCCATTTCCACAGGCAGGTTTTCAGAAAAAATTAGGAGAGCGGTTTTCTAGAATTCCTGGCTCCTTCTCTCCACCCCGACCTCTCCGTCAGCTCCCAGAAATACTAGCAGGGCTGTTCCAGGATGGTCCAAAAATCTGTCTAGCCCAGCATCATACCTCTAATAGCAGACGAAAGCTGTTCCTCAGGAACAGGATGAAAATAGACAAAACATTTTTTTGGTGGTTCCCCAGACAACTTTCCAATTTTCTGACAATCTGTTAGGGAGTTCCTGACCCAGGAAAAATATTTTGTTTTTAATAGCACACAGTGATTTTCTGTTTCACTAATTTGTCCAGTCTGTCCTTGAGACCATGCAAACTTCAAGCCTCTAATTTTCAAGGAGCTTGAATTTGAACACATCTGATGAAAAATACTTTCAGTGTCTGTTTTGAACGTAGTGCCTATCAGCCAACCCTTGTAGTGGATGAAACATCAAGCAGTCATTCCTGAGCCATCCCTCCCATGCCACTCGTGACTGCATAAGACCTCTGTGATATCTCCCTTCAGTCATCTCTTTTCCGGGCTGAAGTATCTTCTGTAGCACCCAACAGCAGCAGCTAACAGGAAACCAGATTTCAACGTATTCAAGCCTGCTTGAGAAGACCAGAGTGTCTCTGCTTTCTGCTCGTCATTCTTCAAGGAAGAGCGTGGGCAAGAAGAGTCTTGTGAGAAAAGGAGCAGGACAGGAACTCTGCATTCATTGGTTTGTCACCCAGTCTGTAGGTGCCTGAGCTAAATGCCATTGCCCTTGGACATGTCTTGGCTTCTTGCCTGTGGAGTGATGGTGTTAATACTTCCCTGAGCTCCCAAGCTCTTCAGAAGTTTAGATCACTATAATGCCCAAGTCAACTGGCTACTGTACTGACACTCTTCTAAGAGCCTAGCCTTTGCCCAATACACAATACACCTGAAATAAAACTCAGCTGTGCACATGATGTGGTTGCAACATTGTACCCTAAAATTAAGATGTAAATGATAATTTGAATAGAATAGAATCAGAACAGCCCAGGAAAGAGACATCGAAAGATCACCTGGTCCAACATTTCATAGGAAAGGGAGCCTAGGTGGACATTATCTAGCACCCTGTTCAATCACATCTTAAAAACCTCCAGCGATGGGGACTCCTCCATGTCCCTGGGGAGGTTGTTCCACTGATTGTTCTTGTTATAAAAAAATTCTTCTGTTCATATGAAAACTCTGCCAGTGCAACTTGTTCCCGTTGCCTCTTGTCTTCTCCAAGTGGCTCATTGCAAAGAGAGTCCCTGTCCTCTTTGCACCCACAATGATTAGGTCACCCTGAGCCTTCTCCAGGGAGAAAGACCTAAGTCCTTTAGTCTTCCCTCACAGGGCAGGTTCTCCAGCACACTGATCATCTTTGTGGTTCTCCTTTGGACCTTCTCCAGTCTTTCCACACCTTTCTTAAATTGCAGGGGCCAGAACTGGACACACTACTCCAGGTATGGCCTGACACGGGGTGATGGTGGGATGATCACATCTCTACCACTGCCAGCAATGCTGCTGCAGATGTAGCCCAGGATCCAATTTACCTTCATTGTTGCAGTTTGTTACCCACCAGGACCCCCAGGTGCCTTTCAGCAATGCTGCTCCCCAGGCACACCCATCTTAGACTGTACTGGGCTTTTTTGTTATTTTGTCCCAGGTACAGGATCTTATGCCTGTTTTTGTTTCATTTCATACAGTTCTTGCCAGCCCACTCTTTCCACGTGTCCAGGTCTCTGTACGATGGCTCTCCCCTCTGATGTGTCTGCTGCACCACCCACTTTGGTGTCATCAGCTGACTTGGTGAGGGTGCTTTGAATCCCGTCATCCAGATTGTTTATGAAGATGTTGAAGAGTTTGAGGCCCAGTATCAGTCCCTGGGGGAACATCACTTGTGATGGCCTACGGCCTTAGTGCAAACCACTGATTACCGCCCTCTGAGTGCAGCCTGTTAGCTGATTCTCTAGAATCTCACAGACCACCCACCCAACCTGTACCTTGCCCATTTGTCCAGGAGAAGACTGTGGGAAATGGTGTTGAACATTTTGCTCAAGTCCAGGCAAACAACATCTACTGCTTTCCCATGTTGAGAGACGTCATTTTGTCACAGAAGCCGATCGGGCCAGTCTGGCACAACTTCCCTGTGGTGAATCTGTGCTGGCTTCTCCCAATCTCATGCTTCATTTGATTAGTGATGCTTTCTAGGAGGACTTGTTCTGTTACTTTCCCAGGGATTGAAGTAAGACTAATGGGCCTGCAGTTATCTGGGTCATCTTTTGGGCCTTTCTTGTGTGTGAGTATGGCATTTGCTCTCAGCCAGTCATCAGGGACATCCCCCTATCTCCCTGACTTTTTCTATACTACAGACAGAGGCTTTGCACTGAAAAGTAACTCTTTTCCTTTCCCTGTTTAGCAATGGTTCTGTGTCTTCCCTATGCTTCTGCTCACTGCTCACATAGCTGAAGAGCCATTTCTTGGTGTTCTTGATGTCTTTGGTCTATTTCAGTTCTAGTCGAGCCTTAGCCTTCCTGACTGCCTCTCTGCATGCCCTAGCAACGCTTTTGTAGTCCTCAGTGGCTATATGGCCGCATTTCCATAGCTGGACTATTCCCCCAAGCCCTGTGACTGCATTTCTATCCCACTTCTAGACCTCAGCTCTCAGTATCCACAATGAGGTTTTAGAATTAGTGTTGCTAATTTATATAATGAACCTGGATATTAAAAAAAATGTACAAGGTTTCTGCACCAACATTAGAATGCTTAGAGAATTGCAGGAATTCCTTTTGCATTGTGTAGGAAAGAAGTAAGATTTGTTGTTGCCCTAAGCAAGAATGAGACCACTGGTGTCAAGTTTGAGTCAGAGAGAAATCTGCACCAAAAAAATGTCCAAGATCAGTGCTATTAGAACCCAGGCAGGCCTGCCAAGCTTCAGAGCTGAAGATAGTAAAACTAAAATGGGAACATGGCATTCATACAAATCACTGCTCTGTGCCAATCAGTGGAGTTTTTTCCATCTATCTGGCTTTTTGTGATGTCTGGGGAAATTGATTTCAAGTCTGCATTTCTTTCTTAATGCTAGCGAGGACTAGAACATTGTTATTGCATATGCTTGACCATATCAAAGTGGCAGACAATTAGCTTCAGTTATGTAGAATATCTGAGGGATGTTTAATTTATTAGATTTTTAATTGGTCTCTGTGTGTAATGGACTAGGAGAAGGTAAGAAATAAGGCTGCATAATTCATCTGAAAAAAATCTTGTTTCCTCCCCTCATTCCTTCCTTTTCAACTGTTGGGTTTTTTTTAATTTGTTGCTGTTATTTATAACTTATTTAATTATCTGCTTTGGAATAATTTTTGGTGGCTACTTGCCAGTTTACTAATATTCGCTGCCCACTACCTGATGGTGTCACAAACACACCATCTGTTCACTTGAGCCTCCCGAAAGTCTCTGAAGTAGCTAGCTGAGTCAAACTGCAGGTGGTAGGATTGCTCAAAAGATATAATCACCAAAGTTCTGAATAACAAAACTTTTCTTTCATGTATGCTTTTTTATTTTTTAAACAACATTTAGTTAAGGCTTTCTCAGCTGCCCTCCTATTACACACAAGCTTACCTTCACCACAAACAAATCTGGCACCATTACACTGAAGAAGACTAATGCCTTGCTTTCACACATTTTTAATATATTTTTATTTTTATGAAGGATTTATCAGCATTTTTTTTCATGATTAGGACAAAACTGTGTGTCCCAATCCCTGGACACATCTGTCCTGATACCCTACTCACCTGCCTCATTGTAAACATCACTTGTTTGGTCTATATGAGAGGGACGTGAACACCAGTTATTTTTGGCTGTACCCATGCATCAAAGCCAGATCCCACCAGCCTTTGTGTCTCGTTTCCCCTCTTCTCCTCTCACTCCTCCACCTCTTTTTAGGTTCTCTCCTTTCTGAAAGCCATAGAAAAACTTGTGGCATTTAGGTCCATCAGTCTTCTGCAGGGGCATACAAGGCAAATTGGATTGTGAACTGAGCAGAGCTGCTGCTGACCAGGCAGAGAACAAGAGTTTGGGGATGCATTTATATGTGCAGGTACATTGGGCCCACAAAAGAAAATCTAACCTAAAAGAGGAATCATTGAGACCTGCAGTTACTAAATTCAAGTAAGTTTACATATATTTAAATCACTAAGTTTACTTTAAGTAAAAGCTTAAGAGTAGAAATCCTGCTCGTCGGTTGAGAGAAAAATGCGTAGTCCTGATAACACTCTTCACTAATGCCCTTGGCTTTGTGACTGTCCTTATCTGAGTGTTATGCTGGTAAACTTTTCCAGGAATGGGTTTACGATCAGAATCTCCTCATAGATTCACACGAGTTTCCCAGTTGCCCCTGGGAGCCTACCCAGTATGTGATCTACAACGAGCTCCCTAATGGCATTAGGCAACTATCTCACGCCAGAGTTATTTACATTAAATGTAAAACTCAGTCTTGGTTCATCTTTCTACCAGATTATGGCTGGGAGAGTGGATCTGAAAGCTGGGAGTGCTGGCTCAGCCTCCTGCTTGTGCAGGACAGTGCTTGTGGCTGGGCTGTTTGGCTGCACTGCCCTTTCCTTCAGTTACTAATGTATTAATGCCCGTGAAGACATTTTCAAGTAAGAAATCCCAGTAGGTTACAAGAATAACAAAATAATTCTTTGAAAAGGGGAAATAAAGCGATATTTTTGGTGGGATGGTGGATATCTCTGCAGGCTCTTACTTAACTCTGTGAAAAAGCCAGTGTTATTTCTGCAACCGAAGATTAATTTCTGTGCCATTACCAAATGTAACCCTCGAGGAATTAATTGCATTTGTATCTCCTATCGAAGTCCTATTTATATAATCAAGCAATCTGGAACAGATAAGCCCCTTCTTGGGAAACCTCTGCTGCTCGACAGTATTTGACTTTGCCTCAGACAGGTTATGGCCCGCTGGGAACTGAGGAGCTCACTAAAACACCATTTGTAATGCAACGTGACAAATCCCGGAGCCAGGGCGATAATCTCTGCAAACTCTGTACAAACAGCCCCTCTGTCTCAGCAAAGGTGATTAATGGGCTCTGCAGAATCAGCATATGGGCCTCAGTATTAATTACTTCAGAGGGACGCTAAATGGGAACCCCAAAGCTTGCAAAAGCTCAGGGGGAAGGTGGGGGGATTTGTGAGGTCAGGCTGGACACAGAGCCCCACGCTTTGGCTGCAAGGTAGAAGGGACGTGAGGCAGCCCAAGCTCCCTCCGGGAGCCCGGGGGAGGGCTGCAGATTTGGAGTGGGGTCCCCAGGTTGCAGCCTTAACGTTGGCTGTGCTCCATGTGTGGGATCACACCAGCTTGTCTGGGCTGGGCACATGGGCACCGAACTGCTTCTGGCTGCAGCTCTGCTCATCCTGGCCCTTCTTATGCCCATGTCAGGGCTGGGGTGCCGGGGGGTGAGAAGACCTCCACTGAGCCTGGTTTGGAAGCGAGGACACAGAGCACAGTCAGATGGGGTCTGGGAAGTTGGGGGGATATGGTTATGCAGGAGGGACCGTGATTTGCAGTATTCCCTCTGTCTCTGCCATAACTGGTGTGATTTAAAATGCATAGGCCCTTCGTAAATTATTGCAGCTCTACTGCAACGAGTGAAACCGTGCCGATTTATCTCCAGGGAAGATCTAAGCCTAAATGTTTTACAGAGAAAGAAAGGAGATGAGGAGAGAAGTGTGCATTTATCTTTCCAGTCCATTCTCTGGGCCCCATCCAAGGGGAAAACTTCTACATCTTGTCTCAGGACCTTTAAATCCCAGCTGTGGGACTCTAGTTAGAGACCCCATGGAAAAGGCTTAATGAATTTACCACGGATTTCTTCTAATTCATTAAAAATATGTCAAATCCAGTAAAGTACGCTAGCGTGCCTGCATATTTTTCACTTGTCCCAGAGAGGTCTAGGTCAGGGATATCATTGCCCATTACCCAGTGATGGGACAACCCCAGCAGCTCTGCCAGATATGATGTATTTATGCCCATCAGGCTGAGCTCCTAGTCGCTACACCAAGAAAGTGATTTGAATTGGGACAAATGATTCGGTTATTCTGATTGTTCGGTGTGATCCAGTGACCACACAGGACTTGGCGGTGCTTGGACAGGAACTGTGTTGACTACTGATGGTACTACATCAGGTGTGGAGCCACCCTGACTAAGAGGGACTTGACCCTCTCACCTGTGTAATAGCTTGTGCAGTCACAACGGACCTCAGCAAAAGAGAGGCTCAGTTCCCTGCCCTGTGTTATACACGAGGAAACAAAGGCAGAAATAAATTTTCCAGTTTACATGAAAGGGGTAAAAATTACAGCATTTTGGCTTCCTTGTCTTGTGCTTACTATGATGTCCTAATCCATTCTTAAAGGGCATGTTCATCTGATGGTCACCCTCTTGACTGAAGTCATACACCAAAATGGATGAATAGGAAAAGATACCTGCTGGGACACTCACCAGTGCTGGGTAGCAGGGGGGTTTTAAAGCATAGGGAAATGAATTGTACAGTTTTTCCCTTGCTGAAAGCACTCACTCGTTATGTATTACACCTGATTTCTAAAGGCACTCATCTAAGCAAGAGTTAGAAACTCAGAAGCTTATGAATCAGCTGTAAAAACAGTACTAAAAGTCCTACCAGTTGTCTGTCAGGATCTTCAAGCATCTTTAAAACTGTGGCTCTTAAAACTTCACCAGTGAAACCTGAACTAAATCTCCACAGGTAAAAGCTCACTGTTTTCTTTGCACCACTCTGTCTTGAGAAGAAAATGCACAAAATGTTTGGAAAACAGCATAACATTTGGCTTTTCAGAGTATGTTCCCCTGAAATTGCCTGGATAAAGGCAGGGCATTGAGAAAGCCACAGCCATAGCGAGGAGGCTGACACCTCTCTTCTGAGAAGTAAGACAGCCTGAATTCTAAAGGGACTTTAAAAAAACCCAAGCAATTAAATAAAATGATTCCAAACCGTTCTGAAGCCTGGCCACTTATTTGGTTGATGGGAGGGCAGGGAGGGCAGAGACAGCAGTCCACATAGGGACAATTAGTCCAGAAGGTCTGGAGGGAGGATGCCCCGTGACATCCACCTGAGGGGCTCTGTGTCATAAACAATTTGATGGACATTTTGTCCTGGAATATCAAATTCAGAGTTTTGGATACGTTAAAAAGAAGCATCTTGCAGAACAGCCTTTCCCCAAGGCAGAGAGGTCAGGAGAGCAGTGCCTGGCAGTCTGCTGATGGCTTGGGGAAGGGAAAGAGGAATTGGTCTGGGGGGCAGCGGGCTTCTCTTTTGTACCTCCTTCCCTCTCAGGGAAGTCCCCAGCTTTGGTGGTATTCAGAGAAAACAGATAACCAGTACCCAGTGGCAGCAGGCAAGCACGAAGAGGCCGCCTTAGAGAGGAACCACTGAGAGCTCTCTGAATTGCATTTCCTCAAACTGAAACAGGACAATATTGTGACGTCTTCTTGGCATGGCACTAAAACCAAAATGATTCTTCACTGGCTAAATAATTTCATGTGCTGGTTTAGACTACAGCCTGCAGCCTCAGATGGAAAAGAAGCTGGCTTTTCCTTAAATGCCGTCCCTTGCTCTCACAAGAGCCTGAAACACAACTAACATAAAGTAATTCCTTCCACTGCCAACCTCAGACTTCAGTTTGATTACTCACTGCATTAATTTAGTGATTCCATGATTTGAACCCATTGGTTTATTGATTTAATCTTAATAGGAATCCTGATGCAATCACAGGACTGTTCCATTTTTAATTAACTTAGCAAAATTGTAGCAGATTAACCCTTGCTGCCTTAAAAATAAACTCCCTTGCCTATTCTTTTCAATAAAACCATTTCAATAAAAAACACCATACCAGTTTGTTCTGTCAGACTGCTCCATGGATCAGAAGCCCGAGTGCACACCTAATTTAGAGTAAAGTATTTCCAGGCCAATTGATTCTTCCTTCAGATTAGTATGAATCCCACATATAGTACATGGAGAGTGAGAGCAGCACAGAAGGGAGCATGTAAAACAAAGCTGGGCAGGGAAAAAAAGACCTGTTCTCTCATACTACTTATTTTTTCCAGAAACATGCCATTGAATCATGTAATTATTTCTAACTTAACTACTGACAGGTAGAAAGGTTCAGAAATACGATTTAGACACAGACAAAATAACTGTTCTTACTGGTAGATGGATTTCTAGGTGTCAGGCTGTTCAGTGGGGTGGCTTTAAGTAATGGCCATAGTTCATATTTGTATGGTACCTTACAGTCTGCTCTGCCTTCTGTCACATTTGATAAGGAAATAGTCCACTTACTGTATTGAAATTTCAAGTGCAAGCCTCTGTAGAGAGTAATCATATGGTTCTTAGGGCATTTTATGTTCTGGCTGTCGGGTGCCATTATTGAACTTTGCCTGTGCTTTTTGCAGTATGATTATACCTTTTGTTTCTTTCTCAGCACTCTTTCTGTTAGCAGCTGCTCACAGAAATCTCCAGAGCTGGACACCCAGAACAAAGTAGAGCTGCACAGTCCAGGCCCATGGACCTCTTTCCTTATTGTCCCCACATCTCAAAGAGGGAGCTCCTGTGCTTACTGTGTGCATCCGTCTGACTCTGTCAGAAAGATGCTGCTTTTCTCTGCCCATTGCCCTGGCCATACTTGTATTATATTTACACCTGATACTCTTATTTGTATGAACCAGAGCCAGAAGAACCCTTTGTGGGGTGAATACAAGCTTTTGAAAAAGTTCTATGGGTTGGTTCTCAGATTTGATTTTTCTAAATCAAACAGTGCATAGAAAGAAGGGGGATAGCAGGTGTGTTGTTTGCCTAAAGAAAGTAGGATGTCTGTAAATTAAAAGATGGGTAAGAAACACCCAGAAATTACCAGAATGTTGATGCAGCTTGACTTGAGTTTCCAAAACTACCAGTGATAAAATGAACTGCTTCTCAAAGACTTGTAAAAAAACCTGGGGCATTGACTACAAAGAGCTTGAAGCTGCTCTAATGAAATCATTGAATCAGATGTGTGCAAACAGCTGGAAGAGGAAAAGAGCTGGTGCAAAGACCCTGGGATAAATTGCTGACCAAAGTAACAGAAACTGCAGGAATATGTCAAATTTGCTAAGTATCAAGGAGAAAATGCTGCTGCTGACCACACTGCTGCAAAGGAAGAGGTGGCTGCCAAAAAAATCAAAGGTTATGAGCCATGAAACATCCGCAGTGTGAACAAAACAGATCCTCTCTGCTCAGCAGCTCTCACTGGGACTCTTGCCACTTCTGGGAGCTCGCAGAATGGAGGAAAACCAATGGCCAGAGGCTTCGCTGAGCTGGTTCTGCATGTCCACACAGGTGGGAGCCACCACTGATGACAAGACTGCTCCAGGAAAACCCCCAATGATCTTGTGCTTTCGGCTGAGATGCACTGGGGATGCCTGGGGACTGCCCCAAGACTCTACTGGGTCAGCATGTGATGGGGAGGGACGGTGGCTTTGATCAGCCCAAGGCACAGTTTGCCAGGAGCCAGCACAGCAGCCCCATGGCCTTTGTTTTCCTGCATTTGATGTGATACCGTAGTGCCATCAATATTTGAGCTGATTTTTGATGCAGAATGAGCCCATCTGCTCCCTGCTAATGGAAATATTTCATTTATCGTCACGCTTTCTCCAGTTTTCAAACTTAGGCTGCTGAACGAGTTCAGAGGTGATCCTGTGCATCTTGTGAGCAGGATAGAGCAAACAGAGAGGCCACAGCCCCGCCAGCTCACCCACTCATCCCTTCACAAAGCCACAAATCCATGCTTTCCTGATAAAGTGCTTCACAAACCAATATTGTACACCAAAAAGATTAAGCTTTTGAAATGAAGGCAACAGCTGGTCCAGTGGGTGAGCAGTAACTGGAGAAAAGAAGCCCACTTGATATCAAATACAACAGGAACGTTGCAGCACGTTGGAGGAGACACTTGGTTATTTTCAATCTTGTACAATGGACCACCCTCACTCTATTCACACACACACACACACAAGTAAATTAGATGATACTTCATTTTCTGGGTCCCCTGTGGAAGAGTAAGAGAGTAAGAGGTTGGCACAACTCAGCCCGAAGAAACGTTGTTCCCCAGAGTCCCCACAGTTTCAGTCCAAAGCTCAGATCAATAAGGTATTCCTGTGCCTTAGAATAAAGACTTGTAAATGTGTACTTGCCACCTGATTCTCTTTGTAATATAACCAGGGGGTATGTCTCAACAAGTGATAATTGGAAAACAACCACATGTGAGAAATCACCTTCCTTCAGCAAGGAGACAGCCAAAAATAGAACTGAGCAGATCACAGCCCTGGGCACTCCAGGATCTTTCCACATGAATGAGAGCAAGTGGAAATGAAATGGCAAAATCAGAGCTGATGACAGCCTGCCTGCCTGCTAGATGTGACCTGCAAATGGATTTTAAAACATTTCCAACTACTGTCACGATTCAGGCTGCATATTCTTGTTACCTGCACACAGAGGGACATTTTAGAGGGAAATAGGAGGCTTTTTTCCCCAGCTATACCTCTTAGTAGGTATGAGGTATCCCCAAAGTACTTGGCTTGGTCTGAAGTATCTGCTATGCATCTTTCAGTTCCAAGCTCTCCTAGTTCAAGTTCAGCAAATCATTTTAGGAATAATGAAACTGCCATTTCCATCAGATGTGAATGCTGTGCCAGCCCTGGCTGGGTGCTAGGGAGCAAGATCTGTTGTGCAGGTTGGAGCTCAGCAGGAAGAAGTGGGCAGGATGGGTTTCAAGAAAGTAGTGGGGTTTTAAGAGCAGGAATCCAAATCCAGGGTCTATTCGGTCTCACATCCTGTTTCAACAACAGCCAGGTAGGACAAGATATCCCAGATAGCTAGGAGCCTTCTTCCAGGAATGTGTCTGGTCACCAGACTGACCAATACAGAGTCAGGTGTCTGTACCTTATGCAACATCAAGAGCAATTTCTTTTTGCTTCTGACAAAGTGGGGGGAGAATGAGATACACTCAGAGGGCATCAGAGAGCCCCACCATACCCAGGCTGCTGCCACATCTGGATGGAAAAGTTGTCCAAGGAAGATGCAGTGGTGCCTAAGGTTATTTTAAGGAGGGATCAAACACCCCATCCAAATTCTTGCTCTTTGGCAGCAACCACATCTGGTCCCTACAGGAGTTTTTTCAAGGTACCTGTTGAGCACGGCAGCCTGATCAGAAGAAATCCAATGTGACAGGCTGCCCAGAGAGGTTGTGGAGTCTCCTTCTCTGGAGACATTCAAAACCCACCTGGACAAGTTTGTGTGTGATTTAGTCTAGGTGACCCTGCCCTGGCAGGGGGGTTGGACTAGGTGATCTTTTGAGGTTCCTTCCATCTCCTAACATTCTGTGCTCTTGTGATTCTGTGGCACTGTGCATTGCAGGATTCGAGGACAGGCCTCTGTTACCGCACGAGGCCTCCTTGCCTGCCCTCACCACACCAAATACCTTGAGGGGAGAGTGACCATGAAGATTTTAACTGGGCACGGGAACAACTAGCAGGCAGCTGATACAATGGGACACCAGCACAGATCAGTGATGAGTCTTGAACCCTGATATTCACCCCTCAGCCGATCCCCTGCCTTACTCCTTTTGACTCGTGAGCAGCTTGTGCCGAGAGAGACGGTTTGCCTGTGTCTCTCCTGAACCCCAGCATCCACCATCGCTTCCATCTCTCTCACCCAACCTGCAAAAACTTAAGGTGTTGTCTTCCTTCTCATCCATCACAGGGATGTTTTCTCTAAACGAGTGAAGTGTACAGCAAGCTGCCCTGCGGTTACGTGCACACACAGGAGTAAAACACCTTGTCGTGGGTCTTGCCAGAAATTTCTGAGCATGTCAAGAACACAAGTCAATTTTTTTTTTTTCTGATTCCATTTACTGCAGGAACATTCTTTTTCCCCTGTTTTATAATAACCTTGCTCTGACGGGGGGACATCAGTTGGATTCATTGTACTTCATTTATCAAGTGTGCAAAGATACACAGAAGACATCCCTTGAGGGATGGGAAGTCCTGATAGTCAGAGAAATAAAATTTAATATCTACTTTGCTGGTGTAATGGAAAATTTTATTACTTTCAGAAATATATTTCAAGTTAGGAGACAAAGGTTTTAGGCAGATCTTTCGGAGAAAATTGTGTTTTATTGAAAATGGATATAGAAGCAGATTAAGTCTCTTCCCATACATTAATGGAACATACTTTGGTCTGCCACAAGAAGCCTGAGTCTGTCCAACTTGTGAAGAATCTGAGCTTGTATAACTGATAGTCAAGTTTAGCAGAGGACATCCTACACGTAAGCCCAGTGTTTACATTAAAGCACCCTGAACACTGGGATTTGTCTGTTAAACCAGACAAAAGAAAACAAGACAAACACCTGGGCAAAAAATCTTGAGAGCTGTAAAATAATGTAGAAGCAGTAACTTCAGCAGACAAACTGGAACTGGTGTCTTGGAGACATAACCACAGTTTTGTCTTCTGTTCTTCTGGCAATGCCTAGGCAGTCAGCTAACGTATGATACCATTGTCTCAAAATGAGTGCTTCGGAGTGCAATCCCATCCACTGCTGTTAGCACTCTTCTAACTTGCCAGTAGACTTGCAAAAGAGAGTGTGCAGGACATCAGTAGTGAGCTTTAAGAGAGGTGAGTCTCTTACTTAGGTGGGACTCTCATCACCAAGAGGGTTCGAGATGTCCATCTCAGCACCATGAAGGGGTACGAAGGCAGGTCCAGCACAGCCCTAGGATGGGCTGTTAGTGCCACCACTGCTAAGGAGGTTCATGCTGCTCTGGGACAGGGACAAAGCACATCGGACTTGCTGGAGCCTCCAGTGCCAGGAAACTGCCACTTTCTGAAGGGTATCAGAGAGTGATGCTCTTGTTAATCTGGTACCATCCAAAGAAAAAAAACCCAACTAAGGAGCTACTTGACTGTAGGAAAACTGTTGTTCCTCCCCAAAATGCTTCTGAACAAATCTCTTCAGCCACACGTTCCAAATGCCCACAAATACAAACTTCTCTGCACAATTCCCTCTCAGCCCCAGTGTATGTCTGTGCCACTGTCATTGTATCCATCCTTCAGGACAGTCAACATCTTTCCATATTCTATGTATGACCAATGCATGGATGGCTCCCTGCCCAGGTGTCCTGACACAGCTGTCTAGGAGCGAAACATCTTCCTTCATGCTCCTTCTCTTAGGGCCAGAAGCACCAGGTTCTTCCCTATGTCCCTACGTGCCAGCTGACTGATACTGTTTTGGTCTGTGGACCCAGATTAGCAAAAAACCCCCATGTATACTTTCAACTTCATCAAATCAAAGTGGATTCTGAAAAACTGGAATGTCATTTGAGTGCTGCTTCCATTTCGTCCACAGGAGAAGACCAGAAACCAAGTGACTCATATGGGGAAAACGCAGGAGGGAACCTTTTTATGCTACTGGAGCTGGATTTGTGATGCTTCACTAAGTTAAGCCTTGCTCTTGATAGCAGATCCGTGCCAGAAGTGCCCTGGGATGGGAATTTATGGGAGTGGAGAAAGAGCAATTGCCAGAAAGGGTGGGAATAATAGTCCTCCAGTGACCTCCTTGTAAAGAACATTCCCCGCTGGGCTGTTTCCGAGCTGGATAATTTTAAATGAGATTTTATATTCTCTGTCCAGGATATTTAGCTCTTATGGGTTATTTTTATCAGTTGAGCAGTTTGGGTGATTGCCTTTGCTAGCTGTGACTATTTCCAGGGATCATTTGTGCTCCAGTGCTGATCTCCTATGTACCCCAAGCCTCCTAAAATCTTCTGAAACTTTCCCTTGCTTCAGAGCAGGCCTTCTCTGTCTTGTCTGGCTGTAAACACCACCCTGAGAAGTACAGATCCTTCAACAGGAAGCTGGTGGCTTTTATTGCATGTAGTTGCCACCATGTTTTGACCTTGGCCTCTGAGATTTCAAATAAAGGCTCCAAAAAAGTTCATTAACCTAGATCCTAATAAAGAAGAGATTGCACAATTACTTTCAGAGTCTTGCCGCATATTTGAATTACACAGGAGCATTTTTAAGATGTGATCTGTTTCTAACTAGCAGGGTGAAGGGACCCAGGAAGCCTCTTCTGACTAGAAGACCTTTCCGATTTGAGAACAGAAGAGGAAGGGAATAGAAAGAGTCTCAAAATCTGTTTTCTATACAGCTGAACTTCTCCATGGCAAAGAAAGCATATGGTATGAATGCAGAAGCTCATTAGTGCAGACCTTTGGGAGACACCACGATTAAGCAAAACAGAGCCAGATGAACATTTGAAAGAAACAACAAACTGCCAGTGCTGGAGAAAAATAACAGAGAGCCAAGTGACTACAGTTGCAGACTCATGAAAAGAATCTTCAGGAATGTGATTTCTGAGAAAGGCTTTTTCCAAGAAAAGTTTCTGGCTCTGTGAGACCAGCCCAGGCACAGAGGGAATAGGTTAGCTCAGTCCTCAGCAGTGGTGTGGACAGATGTTCAGGTTGGTAGCAGATAGCTGATGACATTTTCCTGTGGACTGTCTCCAGCTCATATTATTATAAATATTTCAAGAATTTAGGATCCTTGCCTGGACCTCTTAAATTCTTGGTCCTTGTTTTACAGTGAGGTCCTCTAGAATTAAAATATCGGTGCAGAAATGCCATGAAGACAAGTTTCCTTCCCCTTCCAGAAGGAAATATGGATTCGTGGTGGAAGATAAATACATGTGACCTCACAGACATCCCTCAGTCAGCAGGAAATTAACTCCTTTAAATCTTCTTTTCTTGGCCTTTTGCCCACAGTTACATAGCTTTCATCAAGAAGTCATATCTACCAGGCTTTTTTGTGCTTCTAAAACCTAAGCCTGAAGATCTAATTTAGCTGATTGGAGGAAAAAAATGGAGAAACTGCAGTTTGTAAGGGTTTATTTTAAATGTTACTGTATTTAACTGGGATCCAGAAGCTGGTTGTACGAGTATGTGCTTTAAACATGTGCAAACTAAGTATTGTAGTGATGATTTGTCTAATTAGGAGCCAATTAGTTCTGTAATCACAAACTGGTACCTAATTGCTACCAGTACCTTTTGGTTAAGCTGGATTTCTCTATTCTGTGTTCAGAACAGAATTGGTTTGGACACCACTACTTAGAAGCAGAAATTTTCAAATAATACACAGGTTTTGTAGCAGGATAGTTCAATGACCTTAAGACATTTTTTTTGTTTGTTTTAAACATCAGATACAGATTTACTGTAACATTTTAAGTTACTGGATTTAAAACCTGAGATTGACTTGGTACCTCTCCACTGGAGTAGGAAGAAGGGTCATGGATGAGAGTTCATTAGTCACATCTGTGTAATGTACAGATGAAACTGGCTTGATTTCTTCTTAAAAGTTGTATTGTTTTCACATTCCTACTATAAAGCATAAAGACATCCTTTTTTTCCCCTCACCATGGGCCCTGTCCTTGTATTCCAGTGAAAATCACAGAATCACTAGGTTGGGAAAGACTTTTAAGATCCTCAAGTCCAACCGTTCCTGTCCTATGCTAAACCATATCCCTAAGCACCAGATCTACCCTTTTTTAAAACACATCCAGGGATGGTGACTCAACCCCCTCCCTGGGCAGCCTGTTCCAGGCCCTGACAACTCTTTCAGTGAAAAATTTTTTCCTAACATCTAATCTGAACCTTTGTGCCATTTCCCCTTGTCCTATAAGACAGGGTTATAGGACAGGGAAGACTTGACGGTTCACCAGACTCTGTCCTAATTGTGTGGCTCCTGGTGGGAGATGCTCTCTCCATCTTATTCCTCAACTCTGGCTCTGACAGGTTGTGCTGTGACGGGGAACACAGTATTGGCTTTCCTCTGCAGCTGTGTTACGCTTGTGATGAGACATCCAAGTGAAATGGCAGGGCACAGACCTTAGTCATCTTGAGGGGGTTTTCTCACATGGGCTTCACCCTACCTGGCAATGACCAGGCTTTCTACTGGGACAGGCTGGGAAATTGCAGTGCTGGAGGGGAAGGCGAGCGGGCACATCGTGGTCCTGGTGACTTGTCAAGTGGTGTTCATGGAGAAATGTTAACAAACGTGTCCTTGCACAGCACATCCCTTATCAGGTCCTCTATATGGAGCAGGCAAACCCTGAGTCCACGGCAGGCAGGGAACCCTTGGCATAGTTGAGTACCAGACTTGAGTCCATCACATAAGAGCATCCATTTTCCCTTTGGGCAGAAGAACACTCAGCCCAGTGTTTTTACCTGTGTACTCAGAAATGGTGCGTGAGCCGGTCATGACACTATGGGAATACAGCTACTGTGGGACCCTTCTCAAATGATGCTGCTCCCCTCAACCAGGCACAAACGTGGGTACCATGAGCCTGTCTTCTTCATGGATGACAAGTTATAAACCACACATACTGCACTGCCATGTGTCCAGGCATTTTGCAACCCAGCTCCTCTTACCCTAAGGAAGAAAGCGCTACTACCAACAAATTGCTGCTGTGTAGCTGTTAACCATACGCATTAATACAAGACCAGAAGTGCCACAGATAGGAGGTAGGAGCATGTAACCATGAAAAGGTAAAGAGTAAGAGTAGTCCCATCTTTCCTTCCAGTAGGGCAAGCATGTTTTGGTTGTGCTTTTTCACTGATGAGGCCTTATTTGCATGCGAGGTAAAGGTGGGCTTTGCTTTCCAGTACAGAACAAGCGTTGGTTCCAGAAAGCTGCTTCTTTGACAGAAAAAGTCCTGACCCTAACATTAAGCAGAAACTTCTCTGTTACAGCTCAAAATCTGAGTCTTGGGGGCCACGGAAATGCAGAGGGGTTCATGTTTGTGCCCAAGGATCTTTTGAGCAGCAGTCTAACTTTGTCAGATCCTTATTCTGGCAGCTGCACTGTGGAGGCTGGCTCTCATCCCACTGAATCCACATCCGCAGCTGGCAGACCTTATGCCTCCACCTCATCTGTGATGAAAACCCATAGTCCTCTCACTTTTAGTCCAGCCTTAGGCCTCCAGAGTCCTATGGGTCTGCTACACGTCTGCCCAGCACCCCTGGCTGGATTTGGTACCTGCTGTATTTCCCTTGGGGCAGGAATCACATGTGAATCAGGCACATCACACTGACAGAAATGGCACTTACTGAGTCACAGGAACAAGGTCTGCCATAAACACAAACGAATTTTAGGTGAGGTTATATGTGTACCTATCTAGCTAGATGTATTGCTCCCCTCAGAGGAGCTCTGCTCCACATGCTGGGAGCAACCTGTGCCAGCCCTCGGGGAACAGCTCATGGCTGTCAGGACTGAGGGTATGAGCTGCATCGAGCACCTCCTGCAGTTGCGAGCACCGGAGGCTGAGCTTCCTGCTCAGCTGTGCCTCTTGTTCAGCTCTGTCTCATCAGAACCAAAGCAGCTCCTGGGTGATGAGTAAAATGTGTCCAACATTCTCAGTGCTCCAGTGGTCATGTCACCCCTGTGGAGGGAACAGCATGTGCCAGAAGGGGGAATGACGGTGGCTTTGCTGCTGACGTGGACAGGTTAAGTATTCCTGATGCGTTCTTCCCGCAGGCGATGGCTCTGCTCTTCTCAGGCTTGGTTTTAAACCTTTTTACTGTTAGTACTCAGTACGTGCTCAGCTCGGACCGAAGCCTCCCTGTGATTCCACAGGCCGGGTGGCGAAGGCGACAGGGATCCCAGCCCTGATTCATGCTGCAGGGAGCAGCCCGCCACAATTAACGAACTGGAACTGCTTCTGACAGATGTGAAGATGAAATTTAGCGCTGGGAGCACCCGGTGTCTTCTGCACTTATTTCAGTCTCGAGAAACGATAAAGGAAAAACTGCAGCCTGTGTTGCTAGGGAGCTGCCACCATAACAAACCTTCTAATGCCTTTTCTGGCTCATTGCTGCCTCCTTCAGCATCATCAGGACTAGCTGCAAGCTGGCATTCATGTAATTACCAAACACGAGATGGTATGTTTAGTTCATTTTCAGGGTCTCTCATCAGTTATTTGACCAATCAGGGAAACATTCCCGAGTTAAGCATCAAATTCGGCTTTTGAATCCAAATGCTAAGCTGCTTCTCCTTCTATTTTTCCCTCACATTATCGGCTGTGGTTTCTTATTCCTTAAACATCAGCATTTCTTTTGTTTTGGAGATTAGTCCCGTAGTCAAGGAATATGAGAAGGAGCTTCATTGGTACAAAAACAAGTTTAGCTGAACTTTTCTGTAAAAATACTGGGCGGTGGAATGGTGTATTGTATCCTGACCCCTCCGCTTCAGAGTTAACGATCGATGTGTGGTACACGCTGCCGATGGAGCACGCGCTGACTCTAATTCGGGCTTACCCTCCTGTAAAGTGAGGACTGGAGATATTAACTTTCCCAAAATTAACAGAAAGCCAGCACAGACACGTCCTCTGGCAGAGGCTGGCCTTGAGTTCTGCCACAGAGACACCCCATTTGAGGGAGCACATTCAACCTTTGCCTTGGAAAAGCAGAATATTGTCACTAGTGCGCAAGCTGGTGGCAAACATGCCAACTCACCAGTTTTAGCCAGTGCCGGGACTCCTGCATTCAAACAGCATTATTGGGAACAATTTTCTTAGCCTGATTTAACACACACGCAAAGCTGGCACAGCCATCCTCAAAAAAAAAAAGCAATCCTCACCCCATCCCTTCTCTATTCTCTTGCCTGGTGCTTCTTGTGTTATGCTGGCACAAGTTTCTGTCGGGCTGCCCAGTGCGCGGGATGTAGGAATTGGTCCAGCTGGAGGAAAACGAAACAAAACCATGTTGCTTTTGGTGGGCTTTACCCTGAATCAGTTCCCACCACCCCCAAACCTACCTAAATCGTACAAATCGCTGCCAACGCTACCTAGGCGCTGCAAGGCAGGGAAGGGGAAACGTATTCCAAGAGAGCAGTTGGCAGAGCAGTTTGATTCAGGGAGTCCTTGCATGCAAGTGGCCCTAAGCCTCCACCTCCTCCAGAAGGATGCTAAGTGTTGTGAACAAACCTGTGTTCCTCATCTCATGAATTCTCGATCAATGTCAAACAGCACTTATAAACGTCCGCGATTAAAGGTCAACCACGGAGTCCCTGGTTAGCTAGCGTTAGTTTCAGGCTATGTTACAGTGTTTAACACTTTATTGAAAACAAAAGTTGGGCAAACAAGAAGAGCAAGGGGGGCTGGTGAGGGGAGAACACGTAGAGACCGAGCTCACGACAGCCAAACTGCTTCTCGTATCCTTCCTGGCTGCTGGGGAATAGCGAGGGCCAAATGAAATGGGAGGGTGTGTTCTCCCAGAAAGTTTCTGGCACTTGATTCTACTTATAACACAACATTAACATTAATGTTTGGCTAATATGAATATATTTTCTCCTAGCTGAATTTTTGGGGTTTTTTTGGACTCTACATGGAAACAGTTTGAAATAAAACAAATGTAAAAGCTGCTCCTGTGAGAATGAGGAGGGAAACGTTCCTTTTTTTCTATCTGCTTCTCTTGTCTCTCTGGTGGCTTTGCCAGACTTTCAGAGATTAGCAAGAAAAGCAAAGAGAAGCATCCTTTCTTTCTTGTGTTTTGGGACAATCTAGTTCCTGGTCCCTTAGCTTTTCTAGACACTCATCTTGCAGAAGTTCACCATATGTAGCCTAGCCAGGTCTTGTGGGTATAACAAAAGAAAGAAAATCTTGAAAATAGTATGAGCAGGAACATGATAAAAAAGCATCCCCACGTGTAGCGGGCTCTTGAGAGCTTTGGAAACAAATACGTACCAGGACCCCACTCCCACCAAAACAGAGACTCACCTGTCACATTCCACTAGACACAAGCCTGTGGCAGTGGGATGACAACAGGTAGTGGAAAATAACCTTTTGGAGTGTTACTTCTGGAAAAGGCAATCTGGTGCCTGCGAAAGGCGGGCACAGCTCAGCGCCCTTAAGCCCATATACTTCACCCTCCAGCAAAGTCCCTGAAACCAAGTCACACATGACAGCTGCCCTTTAGGACAAGCTGCCAACTACGTTGTTTTAAAATCCTCAAGTTGAAGTAAGAGCTTCAGCTGGGATTTATAGCTAAGTTAGAACTTGCCCTTGTGAATGATGAAGAGTCCTCTACTGGGTCCGTCCTGGAAGCATAGCTCCATTCAACCTACAGCTGTAGGAACGGTACCTGCCCGACTTCCTCTCTTGCCCCAGGTTGGAATGAGACCAGAGGTGACTGCAGGGAGAGCTGGAACACTTCAGGGCAGGAACACATGCAACATCTGCATCTCTTTGCAGGACTCTTTCCTTAGATTGGTGAGCCATTTTCCTTATCACCCTCCAGAAGGAGTAATTTGAAAGGAGCAGGCACTGATGTAAATACATGAGATTTGCCAACAGACAAACCCACTGCCCGCAGGAGGAATTCAGCACAGCAAGTTCCCCTCACCAGTCCAGCACCACACTATGGCCGGACACAGCGAGGCGTTCTGGCCCCAACGCTGAAGCGGCACAGGATGCATCTTAAAGTTACCAGTCACACCTAAATCCCTCAACTGCCAGGAAAACAGCTTCTTATCTGGTCAAAAATAACTGAATGCTTATGGTTAATGTCTTAAAATCTGTTTAGACATTTGAGATTGATAATAAAATGCAGACACTATACTTTTTTTTCTCTAAGTACTCCAGTATTTTTGCAAAAAAACAGCAGCCATGAGGAAACCACACTGAATGCTGTGCTGCCACAGCCTTTCTGCATCTCCTCATCTGTCTGCACAACCGAGTAGGGATCTTACACAGGAGAAACAGAGAGCAAACGCTTTGCACATCACCATCCCTTAAACCTCACGGGTATATTACTGCAGAGCTGCTTTCCAGGACACCCAAGCTGCCAGTACAACTTGCAGACTGTGCTGCAAACCTCGCAACAAACTTGCACGTTGTACAGCGGAGCTTCCTTGGCCTCAGGCTGTATTTACCATTATAGGGAGAAAGTGTTTTTGCAAAATCAGCTTGTCACGAGCGCTGATTGCAGCAGTGTAACAAGGAGCAGAACCGATGATAGAAACGTCCTACCTAGATCATCAGCACAGGCAGAGAAGCCGCCTTTCACTCCAGCCCGGGCACCAGTCTGTGTATACTTCTCCCCCTCAGAGCTTTAACCAAAGAAAGGGGATGTCCTGCCCTCCTTCTCCAGTGCAGGTGGGTTGGACACACAGGCAGGAGAGCTCAGCACAGGACAGCCTGCATCCGGCCAGCCTGGGAGCCCAACCAGAACCAGCCCCACACTTGCACGGGTGGCTCAAAAGCAGCAGAGTCACCTCTGCATGGAGCCCACGTTGCGTTGGGTTTAGTGGATCCGGGCTGGTTCTTCAGCTTCGAGACAGCCACATCAGACAGAACTCGTAACCCTGGGCTGTGTGAAAGCTCTGTCCATAAGAGAGTGAGCCCATAGGCGATGCGCTGCTGCGGGCTTCTAGGGGAACTGCTGGGAACTTCCCAAGCACCCACTGCTCCCAGCAGAGGCAGCTCCAGAAGCAGGGAACAACAGAGCTAAAGGAATCTGAGCTGGAAACCTTCTAGCGCTCAGAAGGGACCGGGCATGGACATGAATCACATTTTGTACGCAGTCTCCCCTACTTTTCCTAGCATACAAAGCTTGAACAAGACCCCAGTATGGCCAGTAAAAATAACTCTTCCTTCCTAATGGCAAGAAATCCATTTACATATTCAAGCTTTAAATCTCAGAGCGAAGTCGTTACACTTCCAGTCCTAAGAGCAGACAAAGCAACTGCTAGGTGCCTACTACTGAGAGGTGTGCAAAGAAGATACAGAGCTAATTCATAACAGCTTATAACACAACTTTTATTAGAAAAGTTATACATAACAGCATCAACTATTTTCAAGAATATTAACCTTGAAAAGCAACAAAAACAGACTAAAAATGTGTAACAAGAAACTAATGACCTTTTCTAAAACTAAACATTCAAGTTATCTACAATGTCTCTTTTTACAAAGGGGAAAATAATGGTTTTACAGGCACATCATGTTGAAAATAAAGCTGCAGTAACTTTATACAATTAAGTTTTCCAAGGACTATTAAAACATGGTCATCATGTAGTCTCAGATTTTTTTAAACATTCACATACTTTTACAGTTGAGTATACACTGAAATTTCAGAGTTCCAAAATTATTTCACAAAAGTGCCAACATTAAAACCAGAACCTTCAGTGTGAATAATTTTGCCCTAAAAAAAGTTAAGACAGGTTTCCATCATCGACATATTCACATAATTTCTGGTGCTACCTGGTCTAACAGTAAAGCTTCATTCTTTATAGGTAAAACCAAATGGGACTGCTTTTGGAAAAGCATAATAAAATGTTTTTAACACAAGAGTGGGCATTATTGGAAGAACTGATTCTAAAACCATAAATAGATACAAAAAGCCATTAACAAGCTACACAATGAAGTGGAACTGTGCCTGTTTGTACTGCATATTCAAGTTTGTTGCCCTTTCAGTACAGGTGGAGTCTGAATTATCTTTAGAATGGCAATCTGTTCACCTTTCCTTATTCTTGCCTTCATATGCCTGCTTAATAAAAATCAGATAATTTACAATCTAGAAGTCCGTTTTTAAAAGTCTGGAATTTATATACAGCTCTAACAAACCCAAAGCATTTTGATAACCTGAAGGTTTAAATGAAATGACCAGAGTTTTCATTCGATGTTTATTAACAGTAATTAGCCATTATCAGTAGTGGACCATAATGAGGTGATAAGTGAAAAGGAATGTTCCGTCTAAAATGCTTAACACGTGTCCTGTCCCGCAATAGCATCGCGTGGAGGAAGTGCTTTCCACAGACACCCGTTTCCCCTTAGCACAAGGGCTACAAAAATCTGACTGCAAAAATGCAGTGACGAAGCCAGCTGAGAGATCAGGCACTACCTTCCTCACTGGCAGCTGAGAGACCCACAGTATGCGCAATGATCTAGGGAAGGGGGAGGAAAAACCCTACTATGAGAAGCAGACTGAACATTTTAGACGAGTTTGGCAAAGTTTTTAATTGGAAAATAGGTTGGCCATTCAGGTTTACTTGTAGAGGTTAATAATATCACTATTGAATCGACTAGTCAAATTATGGTAAGACAGTTTCATTGATACTCAATGTTACATGCACCGGTATTGCACACATCTGCTCCGAGCTGTTAAAACAATCTTCACCGGGGTCCTTGAGCTGTCTGGTTTCTGCAGTTGGAACTCAAGCCACCCACCCAGCAGTTTCACTAAAAATTTAAGTGGTAAGTTTAAAATACAAAACCCCAAATAACCCAAAAAGAAAACCAAGGACTTTATACAGACAATAAAATCTAAATTTTCTGCAATGGTCTGGTGGGCCCTACAGATGGGGCAATACACATACACACTAGTGAAACAAACACTAGCTCTGCCGCAGCTAACCATTCAGATGATATGAAACCTGGGACCAGGTGTTGCAATGATGTCACTGTAAGGCTCCTCCTGTGTCAGCTCGATAGCTTGTTGCTTTTTCAGTACCAGGAAACTGTAGAATTTTGCGGCGGCTTGTTTCCTATTCGTATTTCTGCACAGCTCCAGCAAACTGATAGATTCCGCTCCAGTCTTAGCAAGAGCTCTCTGGAAAACACAAGCACAGATACCACAAATTAACTCGAGAACTACATTCCATCTCAAACAACCACTGGCAAGAGTCTGCTTGTCATCACCCCCAGAACACTGTGATGGTTTGGGATGGTTGTGACACATACATACAAAATTCCAACATGCACCTTATCTAAATGAAACCAAGTGGGCTTGAATCTGTGCAACTTAGTCACATATTCCAGAAACACTCTATTACAGCACAGGAGAAAGCTTGCTTATTTCTAAAAGTCCTCTGTCTGTCTGAAACCAAGTACCCAAAGTCGTTTATATTTTTTTCAAAGTCTTGGCCAGATTATTAAAAGACCCAAAAAAACCCCCAAAAAATCCCTAACAAAACTCCCCAGGAAAATACATCTGTTTGCTGGGTAGAACAACAACTGACGTCTTCAATTTAAAACAGAACTGTCTGCCCTGTCATATCTACTAGATGAAAATATATTAGGCTGGCCAAACCAAATTGCTTTATATTAAACAGATCTTAACTTGGAATCTCATTACAGACTTAATGTTTCAGCCATCCAGTGTGATGCTCTTTTGGGCATATAGACCAAAAAAATGGAAAAAAAGCTAGACACAGTCCAAAGAGAATTCTGAAGCTCTTTTCAGAAACTGTGATGAAAGCCTCAGAGAGAAAAACATTACACAACATTACTGACTAAACATCTATATGCTTAAAAAATATTTTGCAGCAGCAGTTGTTCTGGTTTGGGCTGGGACAGTTAATTTTCTTCACAGTAGCTCACACGTTCTGGGTGGGAGCAAATGTTCTTGTTTTGGAGCAAGTAGGTTGGGGGTGCACAAAGCTGGGACAGCTGACCACAACTGACCAAAGGGATACTGCATACTGTATGATATCATGCTCAGCAGATAATGCTGGGGGAAGGAGGAGGAATGGGGCAATGCTTGGGGTTATGGCATTTGTCTCCCCAAGTCACCGTTGATGGAGCCCTGCTGTCCTGGAGATGGCTGAACACCTGCCTGCCCATGGGAAGTGGGGAATGAATCCCTTGTCTTGCCTTCCTTGCATGCCAGGCTTTTGATTCACCTGTTAAACTGTCTATTTCACTTTCCCTCTTTCCATTCCCTCCCCCATCACACCAGGGGGTAGGTGAGAGAACAGCTGCGTGGGTCTTGGCTATTACCAGGGTTAAACCAGGACATAAGTTTAAAACAATCTTACTTAAACTAGCAGAATTCTTGCAGGTGTGCAAGAGAACTAACTGAAATCACATTAGTTCACAATGTAATCTGAACTAAATTTAAGTGTATTTAAGTGTCATAAAGACTCTTGAGAGGAGGTTCAAATTAAGGTTTCATTGTTTAGAGATGTAAGCAGCTAATTCTTACAATATAAATCTAGTAACATTTAACAGAACTATAAAGCTTTTTCTTGATTAATTAATTTTTGAAAAACTTAATAGAACACTCAGTTTACTGAAAACTCAGCAGCATTTCCCCCCTGCCCCAATCCACAATACTGGAACTTCAGAGATACAATAATGACAATGAGTTTTTATCAGCAGAGACAGAGCCCAGCAATTTCACAAAAAAATCAGGCTACCTTTAGAAAATAGTAACAGTTTAGAGGGATGGAACTGAAACACGTCAGTGACAGCACAATCTCAGGAGATGCCACCATGATTAAGGGAACAAAGGTGTAGCAAGTTGCAAGCTTGACTGAAAGGTAAAGGTAGCCCAAGAACATATGAAGTACACTCCTAGAGACCTGTACGCAAACAGACAGCAGCTCGCACTGAAGTTCAAGTGTACACCAGGGATATTCAGTTATCAGAAAAAAGCTCTTTAATTCTAGCAAGCAAGAATCCATCCTACAAAGATTATCCCTCTGTGCAGACCGAAGCCACATGCTGCACCTCAGCCAAGGTCAGATTCAGCCAGTTGTAGATTCAGCTTATCATAGCATGGAAGTTTTCGAGCTAGCCTAGCCAGGAGTAAACATCCTGTAAAACCACTCTATCCCTAGACCATTATGGGGTTTGGCTTGGGTCTACAGCACAAAGCCAGAGGTGCTGAGGTTTTATTAAAAGTACAAGCCCAATTATTTTAAAATTTTAATTTCTGGGAGTCTGACTTGTACCCCAATTGCAGACACAAAGGTTGAAAAGCAGTTAAGTGAACACTCTTTCTATAAATGTTCTTTGGAATGAAGTGACAGTTATATTACCATTTAATCAATTACAAGTCTTTTTTTTTCCCCTCTTTTGGGCAAAACCGCTATTTTAAGTCTGTAGCATTTACTGCAAAGAAAACTCATTTTTTTCCTCAGGTCAGAAGTGTTGGTAGGCACATTCAAAAGCTACCTCAAGAGAAAATAAATTGCCATGTGTACCTGAAGTCCGTGAAGCATTTGTTGAGTCCTCTTGTTCCATCGCCTTTCTTCTTGATCCTGATCACCCCCTGTGCCGTCTTCTTCCTGCAAGCAGCAAAAATCCACACGTTTACAGAACAATAATCTATTCATCCACTGAGTTATGAAATGAAAGTGGTATTTCTAGATATCACTGTTGCTCTTTCATAAACCCAGAAGCTTTAGATAACTGGAGACATGGGACACATCTGGAAGAGGCAGGAAGCAGGACAGAGGAAGACACATGCAAGGTGATGCTGTAGTAAGGTTGCCTGCCACTAAATGTTACCTACCACAAAATGTTATGCTAGCAACTAGTAAAACAAAGTTCAGTTATGGCAGCTGAGTGAGAAGAGACACTTCAGTCTAACCTAGAATTGCTAGTACCGAACACCGTTGTCAACAATGCTTTTATTTTGCAAACAGTAACAAAGCCAGACATGTTCTCATTTCACTGTGGGAAAGCAGGAAAGCAGGCTGTTGCTAAAGGCTGAGGAGGCCAGCTGTAATCCACTCCCCGCATCCCGTGAAGCACTCACCTGCTTGTTTACGGAAGGGGCATTATATGTGGCTTTTTAAATCAGAACTTTATTTCAAACCAGCTATTACAAAAATCACCATAAAAGCAACACATGCAAGCAACATCTGTTCTGCTTCCAGTCTTAAGAACCTTAAACTGTGTGGGAAAACTGGTTGGCTTTTTATTTCTCAAAATAAAACCATGTATTTCTTTCTCTTCATTGTGTTACTCAAAGTAACATTTCTCTGCATCCAGCAGTATCCCAAATTGGTCGGGTAGTTGGGCTAGATGCTTGTTGTAGGTGCTGTCCAACTGAAAATACTCTATTCTAACAGCTTTTTACATTGCTAGGAAGATAATCTGGGCTAAAATAATTCACATGCCTTTGTTCATGTGACTTGTAACAGAAGGAAAACTTCATGAGTCTAGGCATATTTTTCCAACAAGAAAACGGTTTTAGAAAAATTGACTTAATATTATGCATCAAATAATAAGAATCAATGAGGCTGGCTGAACATTAAACTTTGTAGCTAAGAAGCAACTTCAGTTATCATGTTAGAACAAGGATGGTTTTCTTACCAGAGTCCAGTTTTATTAAGTGGCCTGAACTATTTAAAATGGAATCATAAAATTAAGTTCAGAACTTCTTGTATAAGGCGTCATAAATATACAACTATGTCTGAGAATAGGAAAACCCAAATTCAAGGGAACCCTCTAGCTCAAAGAGGAAGGTCTATGCAATTTATAAAATGGAATAATATGAAATGGCCATAGCATAATTCCAAAATCTGCATTTCCAAGGGTAGTAATTTCTCAAGTGAGGACTGAAGATTTATTTCCTATGTAATTTATGAATCCAACATCTAACAGTGCTGGGAAACACACAACCCCTTTCTGCATAGAGTTCTTACCTCTTCTTCTTCCTCCTCTTCTTTCTCTTTTTCCTTCTCCTTCTCTTTTTCTGGAAGAATTTCTAGCTCTGGTATTAGCTGGCAGATATTTTGAGGCTCCTCCGGAGGCATTTCTACAGGTGGTATTTCCAGCTGTTGCGATGGTGGATGCTTTAAAGTACATAACACAGTTAAACTGACAGCATCAGTGCTTTACGGTACAACGCTGATGCTACAAACCAGTTTCACAGGAACACAAGTCTCTAACTCTCAGCCACGTCACAATTTTCATTCTTTCAAAAATGAAAAGCAGGTTTTTTTGCTGCCTATACATGTATTTTTAATCCCTTAGTTTCTATTCAAAGTAGAAATTATAAAACCACTACAAGGCAAAAAAGTCTTTCCAATAACTGCACTTAGTCCACCACCCAAATTACTGATCTCATTTCTTGGATCAGCACAAGTAACTTTAAAATCCCCAACAGCAGATGCAGTACTACATGAAAACTTTAAACTCGCTGCAGTAAGACATCTTCAAAAGACCAAAATGTTGTTCTTTGCAACAAAAGCATGAAGGAATTAAAACACAGATACTTTGTAAAGTTAAAAAAAAAAGTGTGAGTGACTTTAGTGCTCAAGTATCATTCTCAGAAAATATCTCTATCGAGGAAAATCCAGGAAAGCATTTTAACAGGACTTATGTAGTTAATTTTAATAAAATTAACGTGTAATATTCTGCCCCTGAATCTACAGTTAGGTGTTTGCCAGTGAAGTTACCCTGGCACCTGAAACTGTTCCTACACATACCCTAAACCAGCTAAAAATAGCTTCTTTTTTAGAGTCATAGAGTACCTGTATCACTACAGGTACACTGCGAAAGGCCTGGTGTGATGGTGTGCTCAAAGAATTCCCAACACACACCAGTAGCACTGACTTCAGCACAAACAGCTGATGCCAATTTTGCCCAGTGACATGGCGAAGAGGAGCAGCAGCTGCCACCCTTTTTAATAAGATACTGTAACATCTAACAGTCTTATTCTACAGTGAACAGTGAACCTGTTATTCAAGAAACATGTGAAAAGTGAGGTTAAAATAGGAAGAAAATGAAATAAACCAGGACTCTTCTCATGAGGTAAGCATTCAGAAAAACACCTTTCACTTTGTCCCCTTCACACCGCATCACAGCTCTTGCAGAAGACGTAGACATGAGCTAGTTTCCGAGTCTACTAGGAAACCTCTCCTAATGATCAAAGTTTTTCTTTGAACCCATAACCCTGGAACATTAGGGAGTATCTTAAAAGGGAAGTCTGTACGGCTAGCACAACGCTTCCTTCAGCAGTGAAAGCTGTTTATATACACTTGTCAAGCAGAGGAACTTGATAGCTTTGTAAGCAATACACTTTACTTCTTGAGGACTTTTTCTGAAGGAAACAGTGCCACTTTGTAATCCTACCTGCATTTTAAATGTTTCAGGAAGCTTTCCACTTAAGAAACACCATAAAGACTACCCAGGGACAAAGATTCTGATACTACTCCAGCATATTTCACAACCCCACAGAAAGATAGTGCCTCAAACATGTGTCACTTCCTGCTCAAAGATGCTTCTCGTTCTCAAAAGAAAAGAAAGAGTAATAAGGATCTTACTCACAGGTAACACTGGCTCTGGTTCTACTTGCTGCAGTTTGCGTTTAACACCTGTCTGAGGTGGTGGGCGTGGCATAACAGATTCATCGATGTTGGTTCTGCTACCTTCCATTATTGATTCTTGTACATGACTTGGTTCTTCTATAATAGGCTCATCTATATTCCACAAAAAAAAAAAAACAAACCCCAAATCAGTTTTAGATGTTTTAATGTTATCTGAAACCATATCAAGTCCAATCTACTATTAATTTAGAATTGACAGCTCTTAAAAGAGTCTGCATAGCTTTTGCAGTGACAACCAGGTATGCATATAACCCAACCCAATCCTCATTTAAGCCACCGGATCAAACTGAACTTCTGTCTTCTAGGAAAAAAAAACCCAACTATTTTAAGTCACAGACTGCCTATCAAGCTAAAAAAACCCTAAACATTGCAAAGCTCTTTGCTTAATTCATAATCTCTGGCGACAATATAAACCACAACAAAAGAGAAAAAAATAAGCTCCATGGGAAAGCAGGGCATCTTTGACAAGACACAAACCAATGACATCTCGCTGCTGCTGCTGCTGCTGTTGTTGCTGCTCCTCTCTGGGAACCTCTGGGTTTTCAAAGTCTTTAAGGAACTCATCAAGGTTATCAGCTTCTCCACCTTTTCTCCTCTTTCTTAGGTCTTCTGGTACCAAGGGTGTAAGACAACGAGTAAAGAGCTATGGGGAAAGGTTACGTTATTCACTATGTGTCTGATCTGACGCATGTATGATCTCAGTGTCCTTAATTTCATTTCAGATCAAGTAATTGGGGGCCATCTGCCTTTCCCATTTTTTAAGTTGCTCTCCAACAGCAGTAACATTAAAAAAAATTAATTTATTTCTGTAACTGATACGTATTTTAAACACTGCCATCATCTTAATTGTATTAATGATGTTTTAAAATGATGAATACTTCTATTGCTATATTGTTATTCATATATATATGAGGCACAATCTGAATGTAGCCTATCTAGAAACAAACCCCCCAAAAAAACATTACCTTCAGCAGCCTGTTATTCCACAAAGGCTGTGCAGGCAGAGAGAAAAGCTTTTCAACACCGCCAGTTTCTTTCCACATCATCAGCTTCTTAGTAGGAGGTGCCAAGTCCAAAGTAGTAACAATATCAGAGTAGTCACTTAATTGGGCTCGAATAGTCTTGCTATCCAGTTCTTTCACACTGTCCACAATCAGCTTTCTCTTCCTCTTTGCTTTGGTTTCCTTGACTGTTGAGATTTTTACCAAGTAATGAAAGTTAGCTCAAACAGACACCAGCCCGTAGAATTCTGAAGGTTCTCTACAGGTCTTATTTGCCCATATATAAAGCTGCCTTTGAGAATCTACAGTAACGTTTGCATTCCTTCTCCCAAAACTAAGCTGTAAGTACTACAAAAGGACAAACATTATTAATGCTGTCCTGTAACCTAAAAATTATTCTGCGTAGACTTGTAGTTCTACCTAAGCTATAATGTCCTCATCTGCACATGCCTCCCTCCCTCATAGCTTGTTTGTCAGACAGGTGTTCTTCAGGAGCAAACCACCAAGATGTAAGCTCCCCCTGACCAAAGTCAAAATACTACACTGAGTTTAACCCCTAAGCCCTATCCGAACCTTGGTAGTGTCAATGTGGATGTTATCTTACCTGTACCTCTCATCCTGCTCTAGAATGACTTTACCATAAACTGCTTACAGCCTGGCACACTGCAGCAGACCCTGAAGCTCAGCGAGCGCTGTCTTTGGTGGTCCCACCTGACCAGCTAGGACCTCTGCTGATAGCTTTGCCACGAGAGGGCAGTGCTAGGGCTTTTTAATTGGTCAAGCAGTAACTCAGGGCCTGGAGTTCAGTCTGAAAACACAGGACAAACTACATTATTTCCAGATCTTTTTTTTTTTTTTCAAAGCAGGGATTTGTTTATAATGAGCCAAACACAGTATCAGTTAAAATAAGAAAGTGTCATGGGTTAGAAAAAAAGACAAGGAACTTCAAATACAAAGACACATCTCCTGAATTCAGCAATTCATTTCAGCTCATTCTCAGTGTAAATAAGTCACCCCGGCCACAAACAGTGTATCAAGAATTGTCTTGCACTACAGACACCATATTAAAGACATGATGAGTTCTATTACAACTCACTGTATTTTAACTGGCATGTCTATCATAGCTGCAGTACCATGTCGCTATGCACAGACTGCAGAAACTACTAGCTAGTATCCTCCAAGACCATCAATGTAAGCTGGTTTCTCTTCCAAGTGAGATGCAGAGTCAGCAGCAATGCTAGAGATTCATTGCCACTCCATAATAACTCACCGGTTATGTCAATGGGCTCCAGAGCAAAAGCTTCCTCTTCGTTGGGAACAAGTGTGGTCTGATCAGTCATCGTTGGTAACGGTTCAACTGGATCTACTGAGTCTGGGCTGTCTGGTCCACCCACTGCCAATGAGAAAAAGTATCTTGCACTATGTCAAACCATTAAAGAACTGTGCTTCCCATCCTTTCCTTCACACCTTGAAGTGGTTTACCACATGTCATACTTTTGAAACGTTTTTAACAAATTAAAGATCCCACTTAAATTAGTTGAAAACAAGTCATTCTAGACCTAGTCCTAGATCATACTCACTTGATACATTATCATCATCGTCCATATCATCATGGGGAGGTTGCTCTGGCATCATGACTCCACTTTCTGAGAGTGCAGGTGGGTCATCAAAAATACCACCATCATTATTACTGAGAAGTTTGTCATCTGAAATAACCATGTGAAAGAATTGGTTTTGCATCCACAAATACATGAAGCAAGCATAGGCAAATTCATAAAGAAGCAAAGACAAATTTATGATAAAACACAGATAAAGATAGTGCAAAGGTTAGAGAAACCTGTACTTTCAACACGCTTACCGCTTATTTGCATCTTACTAGGTTTCTTAGCAGTCCACAGAGAAGTAATCAATACAATTCTTAACATACTAATTAAAGCCTTGGAAGGAGTTTAAGAACAAGAAGAGCTGCATATTGACTTTTCTCAAAAGAATATTAAATATAGAATGGAAAAAACTCTGGATTATTTAGTTCTACATTTAAAATCACAGAATCATAGAATGGTTTGTGTTGGAAGGGACTGTAAAGGTCACCTAAAGCCAGCACTTAACATGCTATGCATCACCTATATTGCTGTACCACTCACAAACCAGAATTCCACTGTTAAAAGCGTAACTTAGAGGGACATTGGCACCAAAGGAAACAACCTCCCCCCTGCCCCAGAAGAAGTAATTATTGAGGCAGAAGGAAGGACAGAAGAAAAATCAAGTTTCTCAAACATACCCAATATTCCACCATCATTTCCTTCTCCAAAATTATCATCTTTGTATTGGTCTTCATATTCCAGGTGATTAGATTTCTCGTTGAGGTGACTGGTGCTCTGTTCAGGTTCCAGTAGGAGATTGGAAGCACTGGTGCTCACAAGCATGTCATCCTCAAATGCACTACCTTCTCTCATCATCTCACGATCATCCATCCCAAAGTCACCTGCAGGAATATAATTTCACTGCTATAAATTCTAAAGAACCAAGAAGCAAGAGACCTAGCTAATCAACCAGCAAAGGCGCAAATGTAAGACCAAACTTTCACGTTATCTTAACTGCAGAGTTAATGACAAGAGGTCAGGGATTATGCCCAGCAATACCATGGCAAAAAGTATCCAAAGAATTATAAAAATAAACATATCTTCAAAGCACTCTATTATACTTACTTGAATTTATTTTAGCAATATCCTACTAAATTTTAGCTGCACTGAAACCAAAGAATTTCAAAGAATTCAAAAAATTTGTACCTCATGTCTCAGGGTTGGGTTTCATACACAGAGATCAAACCTATGCCAAATCAACATCACCATCAATACCCAGATCATACTTTCAAACAGATTACTAAATTATGGATTACGTTATTGTACTCTGGAAGCTACATATTCAAAACAACTGTCTTTGGCCTGTGATTCAATCTCAGAATGCAGTCCATTAAAAGATACTGAAAGAAGTAAACTAGTCACCACTGGCTGCTTCAGCTATCTTGTAACAGTTTCAGACTGAAAAGATGCCTATTATTAAAGTGATGGCTATGATATTCACACCAAGTTTTGAAAATTATATTTGATGTAGTACTTTACTAAGTAACCTGACTGAATATTCTTCAGCGTTGTATAAGAAGCAAGATGCTTGCTGAATATTAGACAACAGGCTTTTTGAAAAAATGAACACACATAAACTAAAAGTCAAATATATTGTAACACAGCATGTTTGCTGTCATTTGTTCTGTACTTTGTAGGAATTCCACTGTAATTGCAAAACCCTAATTTTACAGTTGTCAAAACTAGCTTAGTAACACATAAAAATACATGAGATTTTTACCAAAGTCATTATCCTGGAGGATACTGATGTTGCCTACTTCTTCTCTCATTGTAATTTCTTCCACTCTACTCTGGTTCAAACTGAACTGCTGGGCCACATCAATATCACTTAAACAAAAAGAAAAGCAATTATTAAAAATTTCCATTTAAAAACAACCTCCACCCCCCCAATATCCAACAGATAATGCTTGCTTAGACAAATGTGAAATTTGTTCCTAAAAAGCACACAGTACACTTAAGTCAATTAACAGAAGAGCTGATGGTGATTACAGAATAAAAAACACAACTTAAAACAGGAAGATCATTCAAGGTTGAACGCTGTCATCCAAATTTGTGGTAGCTTCTGGGAAATGCATTTGTAACCTTTCTTACTCCTTGCTATGTTAGGGTCACTAATTTTAGAGGCCAAATTAATAACTGAGAACAGATTCCCCTCACTTCAACCTGAAAAAGCCATTAATAAAATTTATCAAAAAGTATATGTAGTAACAGTACCAAGTTACTACTCTGTGGTGCATTAAGGTACATTTCATGGAACACAATTTTTATGCAGTTTCAAATTAGCATGTACTTTTATCTAGATATAAACTAAATAGAACACTGCGTAAAGGCAACTGTAACCCAGAAATTCCATTATGAATAATGCAAAAGGGTAACATCAATTTTTTAAAGATCAAGAACTATTCAAGTTGTATACTAGTTATGTTTATAAGTAGCCCAGTTTTAAAAATTAAAACTGCCACTACAGAAGGACAATAAGGAAATTTCATAAAACTCATCTTGTCTAACCCAAGAACATATCTGATGTAGAGTGCCTTGCATAAGAGAAAAAAAGAAAATTATAACACATCTGGAGTTTTTAAAAGCTTCTGCAAGGGCAGCTTTAACTTTGGTTAAAATTACATGCTACTACAAACTTAAAATCAATACAAAGATGATTGTGTACTTGCTTGGTATGAGACTTAAGAATACAAGTTCCCTACAGATTTCTTTTTTTCATTCAGCAATCAGTTTGCTGTTTAAACTACAAACCAAACATATTTCCATGGAAATTAAAAAAACAAACACACAAGCAAACAAAGCTTACTCTAGATCAGGAAGTGGTTGGTCGAAATCATGAAATTCTTCAGGTAAAGTAATAGCATTGTAAGCAGCCTCTCTGTTTTCCTCAGGCAAATCGACAACCCCTGCAGAGAAGAACACTCAGACATGAGTTCCCATTCCTGACAAGGACAGCATTTTTCCCTGTGCCTTCAGCATAGTCCTCTCTGCATGAGCTTCTTGTATTTAAATTGTTGAACTGAGCCAATGCTAGCTACCTATGAAGAAACCTTAGATAATGTTAGTGTTGAGATTCAGTCTAAATTAAAAATATACACCCTCAAGCCCTTGTACCGTTTCGTATAACCCAGGAAGCCTCAAATCACTCAGTAATGTTTGTGTAGCACAGTGCAGAGCTCTGCAGCTAAGGCAGGCATTGTATTTCATCACAAATACTATGCAGGTACCTGCTACAAAATTGTTTTATCGTGATGCCTCAGAGGAGCCAGCTAGTCCTGTATTTTGGTTTGGGTAAAGCAGTGGCAACACAGTATGACTACTTTTGTTACTGGTCATTTAATAAGTTCAATTAGCTCTGAAAGTCCTAGTAGAGTACTGACTGCACATGGGCCACACAAACTCTTAGGCTTCTGCATTTAAAAGAGCTGGATTACCTAAACTAGGTACACACCTTCTCTTATCCTCCCAAAATGCTTAATCTGCTATCCAGTGGGCACTCTCAGAGAATGACTATCAGATCAGGCATCACATAAAACAGTGCCTTATTAAAGGCTTAGAGGTCAGGACACGTGAAAGTGCGTGGAAAATGCAGGTTCAAAGTCTTCCGTAACTTGCAGAAGATTTGAGCTCTATGTTCCGCCTTCACACCCACATAACACAGGCAATTCTGAGGTACAGATACTTCAGAAAATACTCTGTCCACTGTGTTCCCCTCTTCAATGGATAATCAAAGAACCACTGTCCACAGAGACCAGGAACAAGCATACTTCTGTAGTTTACTCATCTTGGTACTTGGCTAGGAATAAAGAAACCTCTATCCTTTCATTCCATTGTACTTTTTACCTGTTGGTTGCTTAAAATATGTAAACAATTCTCAGAGCAGACAAGATCAAAACAATGCCTGAGCCACAGAGCTGATAAACTGAGAACAGAGACAAGTGCCTCAACTTGTTTCAGATCTTGTTTTAAGGTGCTTCACCTTCTACATGCGCTCTGTTGGGAGTAGGAAAACTAGACTGCCTTGTAAAATTAGACAAATGTATGTGTTCTCGTCACCCATGCAATAATAAATACAAATTTGGCAACAGTCAACAAATTGCCACTGAAAGTTACATAAAGTTCAATGTCTGAATCACAAGGTCAAGATAAGGAAATTAAGAAAAGGCATTATTTGCCTTTTCTCAAATTTACTGTTGCACTGGCTTTCAAAACTTGCCTTTAAAAAAAAGTTTTCCTTCAGTTCAGCTTTTAAACCTATTGCACTCACAAGCTTAATAAGGTAGAATATGATTCCACGGCTGTGATTATCCAGCAGCATCATTACCACAGCTATACTCCAGCTGTAAAAAAGTTTACCAAGCCAGAATTAAAGAAAAAACACATGTAAGCCAAGTAATTAATTGCTGGATGGAAAGTAATTTCAGGTATTAATATGTCTCCCCATCTTCATGGACAAATCTTAAGAGTAAGCAACAATATGAGGGGGAAGTTGAATGTCACACATACTTTAAGGAAAACATCTTAGTTGTGCAGATTGCAGTTCACAGTATTTCCAGAAATTAAAATATAAAAATGGTAAAAACCCAGTTGATTTCTATGTTTCTTTTGTAGCTCATGGCAAGGCGAACTTCACCCTTGATGGAAACAAGCTCCCTTCTGTGCTTCTATTTAGTATATGCAGCTGGCCCTTTTCAGACTTATGACAGAAGGTAAAAACCATGCAGCATATTTCCATTTAACATCATTCACCAACAACAGCCAAAATCACAACTGAGATTTTACTGAATCAGCACCAGCAGGAAAAGTTTTCATTCAGAATTCAATTAAAAGCTGTTTTTCAACATACAACTCAGTCACACAACCCATCTGAAGCTGCAGTAAATAACAACTTCTATAATCACAGAATCACAAGGTTGGAAAAGACCTTTAAGATCATCAAGTCCACCCGTTCCCATCCTATGCTAAACCATATCCCCAAGTACCTCATCTACCCTTTTTTTAAAACACATCCAGGGATGGTGACTCAACCCCCTCCCTGGGCAGCCTGTTCCAGGCCCTGACAACGCTTTCAGTGAAAATTTTTTCCCTAACATCTCATCTGAACCTGCCCTGGTGCAGCTTAGTGCCATTTTCCCTTGTCCTATCTCCTGTCACCTGGCTGAAGAGACCATTGCCCACCTCTCTACAACCTCCTTTCAGGTAGCTGTAGGCCGCTCATCCTGTATAACTTTGATATAGTTCTTCTACAGAGACAGGACAGTAGAATTGTATACCTTCTTAATAAATATTATATAACAAGATAACTTTTCAGAGAGAACTTCAGATAAAGACATACCTGGACGAAAAGCCATCTTAATCTTAATGAAAGCCTCATTACAGTCTGCAAGAAGATATTTTGCTTTCCTGTGGTAGATTCTAACAACACCTAGTAGGAGATGTCCTGAGGTTCGAAGTGCCATCTTCACCTACAAACATGTTGTACAACCAATGAATTAGATGTAGCTTTACTTTTTTTTCCTGTAATGAAATTTCAGTCAGTTTTGCATGAGTCTTTCAATATCAAATATCAAAAACAAATATAAGCATCAGCAGAAAGATGAAGAAAGAACTCAAAATTCAAGACAACACTCCACATATTATTTATGGATGATCTGGAAAATATCAATAAATTAATAGCACCTCACTCCAGGAATTCCCAAACACTGCTCTGTCTAGTAAAAAGAAATATATAAAAAATGATGACNAGGGAGGTGTGGGAGGGGAGGGCAGGGAGTGTAAGATACATAAATTTGGACATCCATAAAATATGGTTAAGTAAAATTTGGTTTAAAAACTTCATCTTCTGTCCTGCAGTTAATAAGAAAATCAGACAGAAATAGTGGATGGTGTGGGGTGTCGATAAAGCACTGCCACACTACGGTAAGTTTAAGTTCTTTTCATCTTTAACCTCACTACTGTATCATGTAATAGAGTATCTGCTGTGGGAACAGAAAACCAATTTTAAAAAATTCCATGAGAGGACTCTTAAGTACTTCAGTCTGAAAGAGCATGAGACTTGTATTGAAGGACACATGGAGTAACTGTCTCCCAGAAACATTATGCCATACAGGGTTTAAACTCAAACTCTAAGAATTCAAAATTTTTATTCTCTTCTGTTTCCAATATTCCAGCTGATGAAAGCGTTACACAAAGTTAAGCATATGGAAGAATGCCTACCTATTTCTTCTTTTTCCTAAAAGAATGCTGCAGCTCACCATGAACATTATCTTCCTCTTTCTAAATGTTTCCAGAACTGACACTGAAGCAAATCACTCTTCTGGAATAGGATCTCTGTGACTGTACTGTGAATTTTTTGTTTATACTTAGCAGTTCTTCCAAAATCCAGAATAGCATTACAGAAATATTGTTATATTTGCATCAAAATAAAAGATATAATTTTATTTCTTTTTCAAATAGTTGCTTTTCTTATAAGACATTCAGACATCTGTTAAGTGACAAAAGTCACAACCATATCAGTCTATGAGTTCTTAAATGGATTATTTTATTTTTCATGAGTAGAGGGAGGGAAAAGAAACCCACATTTAAAAACCCAACTTCCTCAAAATTTCCTCTGGTTTCACAATAGCCATCCAGAAGTGTTACATTCTTTCAGTTTTGTTGCTACCTAGTTGCTTCCCTGAAAACCAGAGACTAAAAGCTTCAAAAGCAAGGCTTTTACATTACAACTTAGTAGTTTTAACATATAGAAAACTATCTTCATGTACCCAGTAACATTACAAGCTACAATACTTCCAATCTTTTTGCTGCAGCTAAGCAGAAATCTGCTTCGAACTCAGATCACAAACATAAGCAAGAATACCTTAAGTATTATTTCTACAGCTCCCAGTAACAACAGCAGTGAAAAAATGTAATCATATGGCCTTTAAAGTCACTTCTTAGAAACCCTGTGCTTTCCTCTCTGCCAAACACTGGCTTCTAGTTGATGCTGGTAGGTTAAGATACAACTCTTCTATTTATACAACACAAAACATTTTATAACTCAATTGTGTGATATCTTAGCAGTAGAAAACTGAGAAGAAATTACTCTCCAGAATCAGAAAGACAACAGAGTATTTCACATTTGAACAGATTTTTCCACCTTTTAAAAGAACAACATTACGAATTTTCTTTCAGTGACCCAAATAGCAACTCCCACCTGCACACACAATTTATTTACATTACAAGATGACACTGTATCAGGGTAAAATAGATACCTTTGGTGAAATGATACTCTCCACGCTGCTCTCCAGATTACATTCAAAAACATGGGCTTTGGTTAGCTTCTTATCCCAGTGGGCCGCCAGCCAGATTTTGGCCAGCGGCCCACGCTTGCTGAGGACAAAGTGGGCATAGAACATGGTCCCAGAAGTCTAAAACAAAGTGCAAACCTATAAAGAGAAAAGGAAAATTATTTTGTTTCCTAGAAACCTTCTTTTGATGAACATCCTTGTAAACACACCCCTTACCCACAGTAAGCAAAGCACATGCTTGCTTTTCAGTCATTAAGGGCAGACAATTTGTATAAAATATTTTCAAAGGCAACACTTATAAGTAGTGGCCATATAATAGGGTACATATATTTACTGTAGAGGAAACAGCAACAAATGATCATTTGCATTTTTTTTTCTTGATGGATGGTAAACAATCTTGAATAAATTTAACTCTGTAATAAGATAGCAAACCCACCTAATGCAAACAAACACGTCTCAGCTTTCAGTCCACAGTAGTTTTCTACCATTTCCACTTCTTTCTACTCTTAATTTAGTAGCTACTACTATACTATACCTGTATATATTCTACATTGTTTAATTAAAACATCCAGAATTACAAAATATGCAGTCCTAAACATTTTGCATTCCACCATACTTTTTGAAACAGACAGTACAATTATGTCTCTTCATTTCTGGTCAGACTGCTCTCAGTTACATAATCCTCTTAATATCACTTCATATTTTTGTTCAAGCATTCATAAAAATGGTAAGGAAATTGACTGTGTCATTCCAAACCTCCTGAAGATTTAACTTTCTTCTTGCTCCTCCACCAGAGAGAGAACTGGACTTCCTTTGATCTACCTATCTGACAACTACCTTCTTACAGCTGATAAGATACCAATATATTAAACCATATGGAAGCAGAACAGCATGATAATTTATGATCTAAACATGCCAATTTCATGCATGAGGTAAGCATATGATGATTCAAATCAACTACAAGTTGAGAAAAAAAGTTTGCTTTAAAGCAGCAGAAGATTCTCCACAAACAGCTTTTTCTCCAGCAATATCTGTAACTAGAGAAAAAGAAACGAAAGAGAAGAACAGGAGATGCAACAAGTGCATTTCAGTTTTTCTCTCTGCCTACAGAAAAACTGCCGGAGGGAGTGCAGAAACCCAAGACTAAAAGCAGAGCATTTTAACCAGTGTGAGGAGCATCATTTCCTAGCCATAAAAACCCCCAGTGTTTCCCAAATGCATGCCAACACAACTTCTAAGCAACTGGAGAACATGTGGAAACACAAAGTGTTGGTAAACATGACAGCCAGAGAGTCTCAGGAAGCTAATTCCTAAACCATACCAATTTACTTGGAGGTAAAAGAAACAAGTTTCAAAGCAGCTAGTGTAGAACTGTTGGTATTTATAGGGTATGCTGCACAAAAGAAAGAGGAGCACAATTGTGAATACCAGAAAAATGAGAACAGGGGCAAGAGAAGCACTGGTATTACTGGTTCAGTGGAAGTAAAGCCAGCCACAAGACATCTGGGTAACAAGCGAAAAATGGTAGTTTTAGGGGTAGAAAATACCCCTTTACTCTGAAAGTAAAGGCCAACAATATTTCTGTGGGATTTTTTTTTGTTGATTTTGTATCTTAATAAAGAGGAGTTGAAAGAATATAAAGGACAGGGAAATTATATGTGTAGTGGCACCATACTTTACACTTGTATCCACTCATAGTTACCATTCAATGTGCAAGATGATGAAAGCTTTGAATTTCAGGTACATTAAACACAGAATGGAGTTGTTTGGACAACAGAACCAATTATCAAGCTTATCTGTCTTAATGGTAGACTGGGCACTGATTCTGTTTATAACCAAGAACAGACACAGGGGAGAGGATTTAAAGGAAATAAAGACCATGTTACGCTTCAGCAAGAGATAGCATGGTAGATACAAAGGATTAAAACTAAAAACTACTCTTAGGAGTGAAGTTGATAGCTTTGAGTCATAACAAAGCAGATTGACAAAAAATTAAAATGACGTTTTTATTTGTTGAGATTGGGGAAAGGAGGGGCTAAGGACAGCACTGCAGAAGGATGGACATGAGCAAGCTTTCCTAGGAAGCACAACACAACAATTCTGGAAGTCTCCTTGATGAAAGTTACTTAAAGGAAGATATTCTACACCCCCCACGCCAGTGTCTTCTGAAAGACATCACAGTGATTCAAAGGCCAGCAGACAATTCAGTTCCTTGTGTATTTTCAAAGGTCTCACAATATGCTTTTACATGCAGAAATATAACTTAGCAGTGCAGTATTTTTATAGCTTGACTTGCTACAAGTCCATACACTGCTCTGGTAACAGCAGGCCTGTAAATTACCTCTAAATATGAGGAACAGGGGAAAACACAACTGTACACAAACACTCGTATTGCTCCACTAAAAACTTCCAAAACAGTTGCAAAAGAATGCACTTTGATTCATGGCGTTTGGCGCAATTATTCACCAATGCTTTACACTCATTAAAACATGTAATATGAGCTTCACAAACTTCAAACATAATTAACTGTAGCCCCGATAATATACAGAAGATTTCCCATTAAATGTGAAACATACTATTTGGACAACTTGGACAGCTTATCACTTTAAATCCCAGATACCAAGGGTAATGTAATCAGAAGACAAAACATTTAATATATCGAAGAGGAAGCAAGGTTCTCCAAAAAACCCGAGGTGTCAGGATCACACCAACACTAATGATTTCACAACTTTTTTTTTTCTTTTAACCAGAAACATTGTTAACTTCTGTTATTTAAAGAACTAACAATCCAAGTCAAAGTACTCCCCCTAAGAGAGCAATTCCTTAGCAATTAAAGAACAGAGGCTGAAAACCACTGCCAAGGGAAGGCGCAGAAACAGTAAGTGGTCACCTGCATTTGTGGTGTCTCCTAGGTTTCACTACCACTCAGTACTGGAGTTATGGACCAAACCTAAAACTTGCCTGTAAGACTAATGAGAAGATTATACTATATATGCAGGTTACTTTTGGAGTGTATAAGAACCAAAACCAACTATCTTCTGACAGAAGTCATCAATTTCTATTAATCCACTTAATGAGGCCTTGATACAGCAAAATATATGAGGAGAAATGATGACAATCAGACTACAAATAGTTTTAGTTTCAAAGCCTGTTTTAATCTGAACTGTTAATACTACTTCTATTGCCTGGAGCACTAATTTCCTGTCACAGTATGAGTCTCTACCACTTCCAAATTCCAGCAGATGCTCTGCTCTGTGTGGTAATACCTGGGATATGGCAAATGAACAAATCCCACCTTTATGGTTCTGAGCTGCAGCAGTTCAGCTACTGGTGCTGAGAGCATCAGCAAACTGCTCAAAGCAGGGCCCAATGGTTGCTCTCTCCTGATTTTTTTCTTTCTTTTCAGATAATCCTTTTCCTTATTTCAGGCTTTTTGTCTGACCTTCAATTAACAGGGCAGTATGCCAATGCAGTCACATAAAGGGAGAAGAAATAGATTTTCTAGTATAATTTGAGATTGGGATGAATGTTAGAGGAACTAAGAGTTTCTTGGAGTGGCAGTGCTCACACAGACAGATAAAACATATGTCATTAGCTGCAAAAGCAACTCCTAAGAAATGTCAAAAGAAAAAGGGTAGCTGACAGCTGTTAAAAAGCTTGTAAAGTAAAATATAACCATTAATTTTTGAAACTGACTGGACATGAACTAGAACCTTAAAACTTATTCTAAGAACTTACTCATTTTTCTATCTTCCTTGCACTGCTCAGAAGCAAAAAGAATCTGTACTCATACAACACCAGGTAGGGCCAAGTTCTAATCCTGTCAAATGGTGCTTATAAAAGACTTTAAACTTGATTTAAACTAACTCTGAGTTTGCTTCAATGCACCACAATTGTCCTCAGGTTCTTCTCACTATACTGGTCCTCAAGAATTGCATCATCCTATTTATAGTATTTTCTTTCTATAGATGTGTAAAAAAAGGGCTGTAATTCTATACACAAAGTAACTGCACACATAAATCAAAACCAATACAATACAGAGAGTACACACAGGATCTGATCCAGCATCTGCCTCTCATTCTCTTGTCCGTGTATCTGGTAAGTGATCCTTCCAAAGAAGCAACAAGAAAATCGGGTCAATGCTACCTATGAGATTCAGTTTAATCATCAATTCACAAATATTAAGTCTTAAAGTCCTCCTGCATATTAGAATGGCTAACTAGCTGAACTGTGAAAAGCATGCTTGGGTAGCTGGAGTCCCATCCTTCAAGACATTCAGAAAGTTTTCTGAACTAACCGGTGGCAACACCACTGCAGACAACTGATACAATATTCACCCTATTTTAATTTGATCCTGATTCACTCTAGTCCATTAAATCCACCTGACTGATACTCTATTAGGTCAGGTTATGTATCTACACACCAGATTCACAGGTTAAGTTCTGTCTTCATTTATTTTATTGCCACCTGTTCTTGTTCCTGTTGTAAGGCTACCTCAGCACCATATTCCACCACCCTTTAGCAGGCAACTTCCATACTACAGCTTAAAAATCAGCCAGTCATTTTAATCCATTGGTTCTGATGCTAGCCCCTTCAATCTCTTTTCTCTGATAGTTCCCACTCACACATGCATTTTCTTCCTGTCCCATCCCTGTGCCAAGGTACTGCCAGTGATGTGGGGAAGTGAGCTCACCCTGTGCACCTGCAGCAGTCCAAGCCCTGCCAGGCTTCAGAAATCCAGAATAACCTTGACCCTCCAATTGTACTTTGAGTTCTTCAATTTTCACTCATAATCCTTCCTGATACACTCCTTCTTACATGTCTAAACCTTCCCTGGTGTGAACACTTACTAATGCTGTCTCACCAGCAGGTTTCATTAGCACACTGAATACCCAGTGTCACTGAAAAAAAATTAATCACAGGACCAGTCTTCAGAAACTCCACTAATAACTCCTTACAGCTCAATGCCTCTTTTCAGCACTACTTTATTTCATCTCCTTGCTTCAACCATCTTTACAATTCTCTGGTTAATCCTCATTTTTTCTGAATTTTAATATATAAATTTTTTGTGGCACCTGCCACTTTCCTGAAGCTCAGTGACAAGTCACCTCAATTTCTTATGTCCACAAAATCAATTACTGAAAAGATGAAATTGAACTGGTCCAACTTGACATACCTCTGATAAATGCATACAGCATTTTCCATTTGTCTCCTGGTCTTGTTTCTTTCCATCATTTTTCCTGAAATCCTATGCCTGAGGTTGCACTACCAGGTCTGCAATTGCTCACAACACATCACTCCTTACAGGAACAGCACTCACTGTTCTCCAATTACAATATACTACACACCTACATAATCAAATTGCTAGAACCAGTGTCCCACTAAGCTACTAATTCAAAAGGCAGATCACACAGAATTATTTACAGAGCTTGAGATAACTGCTCACTATGAACATTGTTCCCCATCCCACAACTCCATTTTCCTATCTAAACTCAGCAGTTATCCTGCCCTTGCCCCTCAATTCAGTACATCCACTCATCCAGCGGAGAAGAATCTTTCCAATTTTAGGCCCCATCACAACTATTGCAAATGCTGTTCCAAGACAAACATCCAAAAACCATGTATTAACTAGCTCCTTAAATGTATATAAAGTGGAGTAAGAAGATAATTCCTTGTGTTACTCAGTTTTTTACAGCAGTTATTCCTCTTCACTGCTCACCAAAAGAGTCCAAATGTAAAAAAAACCCCCAAACTTCCTAACCTTTTGCCTCAAAGAAATTAAACTCTTGTATTAACTGGGGCAACTATTCTCATTTCTATCACAAATCCCATGGTATCAGCAACTCCAATGGCAAGACAACACTAATTTAACTGCGTGGTAATTTAAGTTTATTGTGCTACAAACTTTTTTTGCTTCTCCTTTTATTCCCCCCACCACACTTACTTCCTCTCCAGTTAAAAGTTTAGATCAGTGGGCTCTGTGTTTCCAGGTTTCACAGCACATCAAATATTTACAAATAAACCTTCACAAAAAAAAAATACAAGCCTTGCCCTACTAACGCTTTGATGTCTCCCCACTGTAACAAGTTTTACTGAGGCAGAGACTAATGAAAGCCCATGCTTATTGCATACATTCGTACAATGTGGCCTACATGATAACTTCTCCAAACATAGTGTTTCCTTCCATGTGTCTAAAATTTAAGGAAAAGTCATTTTCAGCGAAGCAGTGCAATGCTTACTAGTCACAGTGACCCCAAACTTCCTTTGCTATTGATAAAAACACACCACCTTGTTTTATATTTAACAGAAGCCTGCCATTCAAGATTGGAGATAAATCTTAAAAACTATAGTAAGATTTATATCAGTGTTTGAAGCTGCTTCAGTAAGCTCTTAGTTCTTCAGGAGAAACACTTTAAAGGGGCATTTTATTTGCATATCATCAGTCACAGTGCCCAGAAGGTGGTTCGTATGTTACTAGTGAGGATTGCACGAACATTCAACCGTCTGCTTTATTCAAGTGAGAAGTTAAATTACATTAGAAAATAAAAGGCAGATGAAACCGTGCTCACTTCCGCCACCCCAGACCGCGGCAGCCCCGCAGCTCCACCGGCCCGTATGCCACCCCACAGCTAGGGACCTGTTACAGTATCGCTGATCCCGAACCCCGACGCGTGGCTCCTCGGCTCCCCCTGCTCCCTCTTCCTCGGGAACTCCCGTGGAAGAGGGGACGCCACTGCCCTTCTCGCATGTGACCGCTCCAGGCTTACAGACGCCTCAGCACGGAGCGCACACCCGCCTTTGCGTCCTCCTCGCTGCCCCGGGGTCCTGCCCGTGCCGCCCCCAGGCCGCAGACAGGTCCCCCCGCTGCGACCGACCATGACCCAGATCACGCTGACCACCCGGCCCCGTGGTCCCATCCCCACCGTCCTGTCCCTCCCGGGGAGCCCCAAGCTGCCGGACAGGCCCTCCCCTCCCGCTCCTACTCGTTCGTCCCCGCCAGGGAGGGCTCAGCCTAATAGCCGGCGCGGCCGTGCCCAGACGCGGGGGGCCGGCAGCCGAACCCGAGTAGGCCGGTAGCGCCCCGAGAGCCGGGTTGCGGCCGGCCCCCGCCGTGCCCTCTTCGGACGACGACGAGATCGAGCCAGGGTGTCCAGCGGGAACGGGCGCAGCCGGAGCCGCTCCTTACCCTGATCCGGGAGCAGGGGGAGGCTGGCGCGGCGGCGGGCGAGGCCGGGCTCGGTAACCGCTCCGCTCCTCCTCCCCGATCCGAGCCGCTCACTCAAACAAACAAGATGGCGGCCGCAGCCCTTCCTGCCGCCCAAACCAGCCGTTCAAATCGGCAGGATGTTTACCGTTAAAATGCCCCTTCCTCCCCCCGGCCCGGGCCGCCGCGCACTGCGCCTGCGCTTCACTCCGCGCCGTGGGCCGAGGGGAGGGCGCCCAGTGGGAACGGGCCGACTGCACATGCGCCGACTTCCGGCGCTCTGGGCCGCCGCCCGGGGAAAGGGACGGGAAGGGGCGGTGGGGCTGGCGGAAGGTGGATGATTGACAGTTGCACGCAGGGTTCGGGGGCGGGGCTAGGGCGGGGATTGGGGGATGTCTGTGCCGCTCCCCCAGGGCCGCGGCGCTGTTCCGGGGTCGGGCGGGAGGTGGGAGGGAGTGCGCGGCCGCCGGACCTGAGGCGGGGCGGCGTGGTACGGACGCAGCCGCGGGGCGTGGGGCTGCGACAGTGGCCGCCTCCGATGGTCGGCCTGCCGTGTGCCTGGCTGCGGCTGAGCGCCCCGGGCTGCGCCGGGGTCGGGCCCGGCTGGGGACGCGGCTCACCCGGGGGCGCAGAGCACAGCTTTCGGGTCCGGCCTGTGCTGTCCGTGGGGACCGGCGTGGCGGTGCCAGGGCTCGGCCGGCTCGGTGCCCAGCGAAGCAGAAAGCACTGCCTTGGGGGTGCTTCCCCGAGCTTGTCGGTAACCCGCTCTGGAACGAAAGTCGAAGTTCTTTACAGAGAGAGTGGTGAGGTGCTGGAACAGGCTGCCCAGAGAAGCAGTGGATGCCCCGTCCCTGGAAGTGTTCAAGGCCAGGTTGGATGGGGCCCTGGACAGCCTTGTCTAGATCCAGACCTGGAGGTTGGTGGCCCTGCCTGTGGCAGGGGGTTGGAGCTCTGTGATCCTTGGGATCCCTTCCGACCCAGGCCATTCTGTCATTCTCCAGTAAAGCAGGCATCCATCCCCTTGGCAGCCTGGCTTCTGGAGGAGTCTTTTCTCAGAGGCACTGGGAAGCCTGAAGCTATGAGTACTCAACATTCGGGATCAACAGCGAAGAGTCTTTAGCCCGAAGAGACACAAAATACAACAACCTTATTAAAATAACTTCTCAATTTTTTTTAGTGTGTGTAATGGGGCATCAGTTTACAAAAGTAATGTTAGAATGGGGCATCAGTTTACAAAAGTAATGTTAGAATACCAAGAAAAATCTTCCTACCAAGGGTTTAAGAAGCGTTACTGCTGTTTGTGATGCGCCTTTCAGATAATAGTATCGTAGTGGATGATAAAATCAACAGATAATATGTAAAAGCATGCAGGCTCAGTCTCTTGATCCTTTCCTCAGATGCAATTTTGCAGATTTCAGCATTCATATTCATTCATAATGTCTCACTAGGACCCTTATGCAGAACAAATGCTGATTCTCCCTATGCCCCACGTGGAGTTGTGCTAGGTGTAGTACTGTTTCACAGTGGTCTTTTTTCTGCAGGGAAAACAGCTGCATCACCACAATTTCCTGCCTCCTCTGTCCCCATACGAAGTTAGTAGCACAGGCATTGACCCAGGGAATGCCTAAGCTATAGGCCATTGGAGCACTGATAAGTAACTTTAGTTTAACACTGCTGGTAGCAAATCCAACAAAAGTTCAGACTGGCAAAATAGACGTCATTTGCTGCTGTAGGAAAACAACCCTTCATGGGGAAGGGGAGAAGGGGGAAAGCCATACCAGTAAAATAGTAGCACAAGTGGTGAGTCAGAAATCTAACCGCTTCGTACTCTGACCCATGTCACTGCTGAAAAGTCCATGGCATAGCCTTGCTTTGGCTCTTGCCATGCTGAGTGCTTAGCTCAGTCACATGCATTGTAATAGCAAATCCTTTCTCTATCTTGGTGGTCAACAGTATTCGTGGGTTTTGCCCAAAATTGCTTTTCTAGCTAGTGTTGTCCAGTCTTTGCTGATTGCCTGTCTAGAAGCCCTACATCATATTGCCTTTGACTGATAGCAGAAATTAATGATGGGAGAGAATTTTGACCATTTTAAAAATTGTCACAACTATTTCCTAAATTATTGCCCTTTTTTTTTCATAAAACAATAAAAAATGGGGTCAGATTGTTTTTCTCCAACTCTGTGCCACTCAAGCAAGCAACTCTGTCTATAAAATGCATCCTTTTTGAAACCAAAACTAGGATATTTTAACCTTAAGATTTTGGTAGTACCTACCTACCATCTCATTAAAAGCATAAAGCTAGTACACAGGTCCAGTCCTTTCCAGCTACTTCTCTGTAGTTGGGTTTTGCAGTTCTTCCAAAGTTTAGTTTCCCATCTTTCCATACTTGGTTATTACAGGGCTTTAAAAGTACATACTTCAAAGAAGCAAGTGTATGCAAATCCCAGAGAGTTTATAGTCTAAATTTGGCTCAATTTAAATCTAAAGGATTTGAATTGTTATCACATCTGTTTCTCATGGCAGTATGTGACTACTGAAAAGATCAGTCTGTAATCTTGTCCTCTAATTTATTCCTGAAATTATTCTAAAATGATGCCAGTCTAATTTAATATGTCTTATTTTTTCCAAGGTCCTTTAGTTTGGTGCTTTTCTGCTTCATTGAAAAAGAATGCTTCCTTCTGTCAAAATTAAAATCAAGACAGTTTGTTTGCATGGCCCAAAATTAGGGTTAATTCCCCGATATAAAAATGTTTCATTTTTACTGTGGAGATGAAAGCACTTAATAAGGAAGTTTAAATATTAACTTCAGTATAATTTTCAGATTTTCTGCTAAAAATTAAGCCAATTATAGTACAGTAAACATGGAAGATCGAAATGCAGTGTGTTGGAACTTATGTCCATGGAGGTCCATCCACTGACCTATCAGTTTCAAAGAAGTTAAATTAGCTCTCTTCATTATTGATCATGTATTAACTTACTACATGACTCCTTCAAATGTTTCTGATCAAGTGAAATGATTTTCAAGAGTAGTCTTTTGCACTACTGTTAAGAATTTTTAAGAAATCCACTCTTTTAAAAAATCTCCATATTCTCCATTGCTAATATTTGTTTACAGTTTTCTTTTCACTCAGGTTGGAAAGTACCTTAACTGTGCCAACCTGAGACAGACAGTGTAACTTATCTTCCTGTCCCAATTTATTTTTTCTAAAGAACTACCACAAGAAAAGCAGCACACTGTTTGATTTGTATGCAGTACTCAGCGTTTTGCTGAATTTCTCCTCTGGCTCTGCTCAGACACATGCGTTCCAGATGGTACTTAAAAAAGCAAGCTTGTGACTATTATGTACACTATTGCTGGCATATAGCAGATCACATTATGCAGTGACATTTAGAAAGAAACTGAGGCAAAAAGCCTATTTTCGTTTCCAGCTTCGGTCAAGTGTATCTATCAGGCAGCACACCCGTGATTTTCAAGTACAGAGCAACTCACTTCATGTGTAAATAACTTTCTTTTAGGAGAAAGGACAACCTGTCGTGATTCTTTTTGCATAACTAAAGTAGTGGTTTTTTCCTGATAAACGTTTTCTCTTGAAATTTGAGATCCAGATCCTAAGTTGTACACCCATCTTCCATTTCCTTCCAATCTAAGCTATTTTGCCTGATCATTTCCACAGTACTAGGAACATGGTTGACAGATAAATTGCTTTTTTCAGCCATCATAAAAGAAATTTAAGGATGGTCACAGTCATGCTTCTGTCTCATGAAGGAGCAGAAAAAGATACCATCATTTATAATTTGCTTAGAACCCGTGTGGTCTAAAATCTTTTTCATAGAATGGTTTGGGTTGGAAGGGACCTTAAAGATCATCAAGTACCATCCCCTTGCCATGGGCAGGGACCCCCTCCACTAGCTCAGGTTGCCCAAAGCCCCATCCAATCTGGCCTTGAACACTGCCAGGGAGGGGACAGCCACAGATTCTCTGGGCAGCCTGTGCCAGGACCTCACCACCCTCATAGTGAAGAATTTTTTCCTGATATCCAATCTAAATCTATCCCCTTCCAATTTAGAAGCATTCCCCCTCATCCCATCACTACTTGCCCTTATTAAAACATTTCAAGGCAGATAAACCAAAGTTTGTCCAATGTGTTCGACCTTCTCTGAGGAACAATTTCATCCTGTGTTTACAGCAAGTTAGCTCTGCTGCAGCTGTAGAGAAGAGCAAGAGGTGTTAGAAAGGGACCCCCTGCAGCAAACGCACATGGACAGGATTTCCAGCCCTATGCCACAACTGCCTCTAGGCAGTAGGTGTAATGGTTTCTGAAACGGGGTGTCATGTGTCATTTCTGAAACGTAGGTGTAAGGGTTTCTGAAACCGGCTCTCAGCTGCCACCACCAAATCAGCATGGTACTCTGTTCTAGCCGTTGGGAGACAAACATTTGCACTCTAGCTGGTACTTCAGACTTCCTGTTTTCAGTGTGGGCCACCTGGCTCAGACTCCACGTGAAGTACATGAAAGATGGGGATCACTGAAAACATTGCAATCTTGCCTCTTTGGCTTTTTGTTCACAATACAACCTGTTGCGGGCAGCTCCTGGCAGAAAGGTTTTCTGCTTGCTGGGGATTCTTTACGTGGCAAGGAAATGATGGGCAAGAAAGCTGGTAGAGGGTTTAGAGCACAACTCTTAGGAAGAGCAGCTGAAGGAATAGGGGTTGTTTAGCCTGGAGAAGAGGCAGCCGATGGGGGGCCTTATCTCTCTCTCCAACTACCTGAAGGAGGTTTTAGCTGGGTTGATCTCTTCTCCCAAGTAACTGACTAAAGGTCTCAAGTTGTTCAGGGGAGGTTTAGATTGAATATGAGGAAAAATTTCACTGAGAGTGGTTAGGCATTGGAACATGCTGCCCAGAGAGGTGATTGAGTCACAAGGTGTTCAAAAGATGTGTAGTCGTGGTACTCTAGGACATGTTTTATTTGACATGTTGGTATCGGACTTAATCATCTTAGAGGTCCTTTCCAACCTTAAAGATTCAATGATCTGACACAGCAAATTGTGCACCATATAGTGAGTGCAAATGAACTTGATTGTACTGGGGTTTTCAAGGTCTCCATAATTTTATATCTTAGAATAGAACAGATTTTTTCTCAGCTTGGGAGAAATAGTGCAAGAATTACAAATTATAAATTCAGCATTCTGATACTTGCTTTTTTGACCCAATTACATACCAGCCCATTTCTGCTGCACAGTTTTTAAAAGAGTTAAGTTTGTTGTTATTGAAGAAGAAAACTTAGCCTCCTCCCTTTCTCTTCCTAACACATTTTGTTTCCAGTAAGCTGACATGTGCTTAACTATCTGTAATATTAATTTTCTGGAACAGCTCTTTTTCTTTTTTTTTTTTTAATTGCAATTTATCAGATTATTTTTTTCTTACATGCTGGAGCTTAATAGGCTTCTGATTTACCCAATAGACACCAGTAAGGCTTTATTGGACTTCAGTGTTTGAACCTGCTGCTCAGTTGCAGTCTTTCATCCTGTCTTCTGTTACACTCTTCCCATACATTTGTGCCTTTCTCTTCCCAATCTGCTGATGACAATTTGTGGTCATTTTTTACTTCTAAAGTTGATGAGAAGGGTGAAACTGGTGAGGAAACTGGCTGGTAGCAGATGGTCCAGGGCAAAAAGCACAGGCACACGTCTGTAGGGAAAGGAGGGGCTGAAGATAAGCATCAGAAATACAAAAGAAATGCTGATTTTTAAATGGACTTTCAGTCAAACTCACCAACTTGATACATAACCGTGAGTGCTGATGCTGCACAGCATTTTAATTGAGAGCAGTCTTACATTAATGTAAACTCTGTAGAAATGAAACTATACAATCAGTGTGGTGATATTCATGTAACACTTGCCTGGGTGGTGTTCAATATGAAGATGCTGTTAGGACCATTTGCTCCAATTTATAGAACCAGAAAGGTGTATAATGCTGATATATATGAAAATTATCTCTCATTGATAATATCTGAAAGCATTCCCAAAATACAATGTACAAGGAGTTACACCATTTCTCACCCATTATAACCCACCATCTATTTCTCTAAATAGAGAACTTTTTAAAAAACAGATAATTAAAATCATTAAGGAATCATGAAACCACCTTTAGCTGTGTCTCTGAGGTAAGTACATCTCTAGGAGATAAAATACAGATTAACTAGATTTTGGCACACTGTAGTAATTAGATGGACTAGGAGATTTTAGAGTTTATAATGAGAATGTTGAGTATGTATTGTTAGTCCAGTTGTCCTTGGGCAATGTGATTTTACCATCCTCCCTTTTATCCAACTTCTCAGGCTCCTGAGAAGTCAGTTTATATCATTATTTTCCATGTGTTGACCTAAAAGGCGTTTATATCAAACTATTGTTTTATAGATCTTCTCTACTTGTAGCATAGCTGTGCTATGTTAGTAGGCATAAGTCTTTTGAGTTAAAATTGTGAAAGAAGACAAATCTGGTGCTTTGGAGAGAGTATACTTATAGAGTTTCTAAATTACACTTTCCTGTGTTTCACCATTGGCTGAAACGGATAGTTATGTTGCAGGCAGTGACCATAAAATCTCTCTGATGATGTACACCAACATGCAGCAAAACTCTTAGTAATCTCCTGGTAAGCCCTAAAATGTGGGAATCTATTAAATAACAGCACCTGTCTTTATCACAAGATTTCTTACTGTATCTTCCTCACTTTTAACTTCCCAGTGAGGATGCAGAGTGCTGAGCTGCCAGAGCAAAACAACCTCACCTTTTGATGCTCTGCAGCGCTCACCAGGAAAGTACCCATCTTCCATCTGGTCACTTTACAGCTGCGGGCTAACTGTACCTCATGTAACTGACACTGTTTTCCTCAGCTCTGGAAACAGTTTTGCCTGGAATGAAGTCGCTCCAACAGCCCTCCCGCTGTCGTCTGTGTGCTGCAGTGCTAAGATGTAGCTGTGGTTTTGGAGACGATTTCAGTGGCTGCATCTGGCGCCCAAAGGTGCAGTCATCCAGTGGTGATTTATCAAAGACAGAAGGTACAAGTTGTACCCTGCTCCAAAACACTGTCCATGCAACACAGAAGACTCTTAAGAAGAGTATGGAAAATTATACCAGCATCATAAACCTGCCTAAGATGCTCTCCTGTGCAGCCTACTCTAGGTGATCCTGCTCAGGCAGGGGGGTTGGACTAGATGATGTCCAGAGGTCCCTTCCAACCCCTATCATTCTGTGATTCTGTGTGATTCTGTGACTATAGTTTAATTAAGTCATAAGTGACATCTGGAAACACATCCCATCACTTAAAAGCTTTGATCCCATACTCAGAATTACATTTATTTCTGGCCTATCTGGCTTCTGTTAAATATCCTTCAGCCTTCATAGAAGCTGTCCCCCAAAGCATGGTGTTTGAAAGGGGAATGAAGAGAGCAGCATACCTCCTCCTCCCCAAGTTGAATCTGTCATTCAAAATAAATTCTGTTCTCTTTACAGAAACAATGCATCATGGTAAAGTAGAAGTCAGTTCATGAAGCATCCCTGTTAGTATGACATGACTGCTTTGGTGGGTTGACCCTAGCTAGAGGCCAGGTGTCCACCAAAGCCACCATGTCACTGTTCATCCTCAGCTGGACAGGAGAGAGAAGATACAACAAAAGGCTCAAGGGTCAAGATAAGGACAGGGAGAGATCGCTCACCAATTACCGTCATGGGTAAAACAGACTCAACTTTGACAAATTTGTTTAATCTATTGCAAATCAAATCAGAATCAAGTAATGAGAAATAAACCCAAATCTTAAAACACCTCCCCCACCCCTCCCTTCTTCCCAAGCTCAACTTCATTCCTGGTTTTCTCTCCCTCCTCCCCCCAGCAGCACTCCCCATACTCTCCCCCTGATTCAACATGGGGTCCCTCCCACAGGAGATGGTCCTCCGCCAACTTCTCCACCGTGAGTCCTTCCCATAGGGGCTTCAGTTCGCCATGAGCCGCCCCAGTATGGGTCCCTTCCACAGGGTGCAGACCTTCAGGACCAGACTGCTCCAGTGTGGGTCCCCCATGAGTTCACAAGACCTGCTGGAAAACCTGCTCCAGCGTGGGCTCCTCTCTGCATGGGCTGCAAGTCCTGCCAGGAGCTTGTTCCAGAGTGGGCTTCCTATGGGGTCGCAGCTTCCTTCAGGTGCTTCCACCTGCTCTGGCATGGGGTCCTCCATGGGCTGCAGGTAGATATCTGCTCCACTGTCATCC